>JAQMYF010000008.1:10060835-10075835 GCA_030014195.1 Neosilurus mollespiculum
TTCTGTGAAATTTATAGGCGTCTCATCACAAACTTCATTTTGCCATAACTTGGTCAATTTTCAAGATATTACCACCATATTTGTTTTATTTTAAAGCTTAGAGTCTCCTCTTTTTTCATGGTATGGCTAACTCAATTTTGAATTTTTGGTCACTGTGACTCTTTTTGTCAGATTGGGTCACAAATGTGCTGTTCTGTATCAGTTTTATTTCTCATCGTAAATGTAAAAAAGAAATAAATAAAATAAGTAAAATAAAATTAATTCATTAAAAAAAGTCAAAGTGTAACGACAGGAAATAAAGCAAAGGCGATGATAAACACAACTCCGGGCAAGTGTGGGTAACCGAGCGAGATAAAAGTGTGACTTTTTCATTTTACTAATTGTTTAAGGGCCAGAACATGTGCTAGAGTATGGCAGGAAAAGAAAGAGAAGCGGTCACGCTGGGCGCTCGCCGCCTCATATCACCTGACATGAACAGACCCCGCGAGACCTTACCAAAACAAACTGTGATTAATTACTACGTGGCTTTTGGGACTCGGGCAAACCCACATTATAAATAACGGGGGTCTGAGAGCAGTAGTCCACACACACACCCACCCACACACACACACACACACACAGCCCTACATGTCATAAAGGGTTGGTGAACAGGAGGCCTGGGCACATTGTGCTCATTTCCTCACGCCTATCTCTCACTCAGGCCTGTATTTTTATAACCGCCCGCTCAAGTTCACCCAAGACATTTGATTTAAGACTCCAATGCAAACAATTTGGGAAAGTGGAGAAGGGGAGGTGTTGAAAATAAACTGGATTCCATTAGCAAGCCAAAGAATTAACTTAACTAACCCTGGGCTGAGTCTCATTCGCTTATTCATCAGCCACACCGTATAGAGAGAGAGTGAGAGAAAGAGAACAAGAGAGAAAGGAAAAGAGAGCGAGAGAGAGAGCGCAAGAGAGAGAGAGAGAGGGGGGAGTGAGAGAGGAAGAAAGAGAGCACACGCGCGTGAGAGAGAGAGAGCGAGAAATGGATAGAGAAAGAACAAGAGAGCGAGAGAGGGGGGGAGGGGAGTGAGAGAGAAGAAGAAAGAGAGCGAGAGAGCGCAAGAGAGAGAGAGAGAGAGCGAGAGAACAAAAGAGAGAACAAGAGAGAGAGAGAGAGCGCGCGAGGGAAAGTACAAGAGAGCGAGAGAGAGAAAGAGAAAGAGAAAGAGAGAGAGAGAGAGAGAGAGAGAGAGAGAGAGCGAGAGAGAGTGAGAAATTAATACAGCGTGGCTCCAGGGCTAACAAGCTGCAGTGAATAAACTCACTTAAACAAGTAGCAGGTCTGCTATGATGCTTATCAAAACACAGATTTAACCCACGTTACACAAGGACGCAGACTCACCCGCTACACCGGGATTCACTCACCAGAAGAGAGCAAATACTTTTACTCATGCCTTCATCTGTTAAAGCAGAAAGCCCAAACACTTAACAACCCAAAAATTTAACCACGGATACACAGACAGAGAGAGATGGAAAGACTATCAGAAAGGAGGACAGGCAGACAGAGGGAATGAGAAAACCAGAACGACAGACAAAGGGATATAGACAGACAGACAGGTGGATACAGTGAGCAAAAAACAAAGAAAGATTGAGAGATCAAGGAATAAGGACAGACTGATTGAGAGTGAAAAACCCAGAATGACAAACAGATGAAGGAATACACACAGCCAGAGAGAGAGAGAGAGAGAGAGAGAGAGAGGGAGAGCGAGCGAGAGAGAGAGAGAGAGAGAGAGAGAGAGAGAGTAGTTCAGATCAGTCCTGAGTTCCAAGATTTTTAATGAGGTGTCTAAAATTAGCAGAGTAAATTAATTAGAAAAATAAATGACTCCGCCCATTTCTCCCCAAAACTCAATCTAGCATTGCTGCGTTACGGCATTGAGTGCTGTAACAGAAAAGCACATTCGAATTCCGGGTGACACCACAGCCCTCCGTCGCCGGGAGCCCAGGAGAGATAATTGGCTGAGCTCTGAGGCAAAGAGAGGGAGGGCAAAGAGGGACAGAATACGACCTCTTCCCTGTCACTCACAGCGAAAGTAGCCAATCATGGGTGTCTATGAGCTCATGTATAAGAGGATGGATAACTTCTCTCCCAGTATGCTACGTCGTTCCTGGCACATCATGTGTCTCGCAGGGAGCATGTGGTGACCTTTGCCCTCTTTGGTTGATGGTGCAATCTGGCGTTACTGAAACAAATTGCTTGAAGGAAAAAACCAACAAAGAACCAAACAGCGCTCGCTAAACGGGTGCTGTGTTCCAGTTAGGAAGATCTTTCAACAACTCCGCAATGATGTCACATGACCCTTATAGAGTTAATCTCTAAGCAATTCCAAAGTGATGAGAGAAAAATAAAGCTCTTGAGGAAAAACAATCGCTTGCTGACTTGCAGCGAGATGAAAAAAAAAAACAAACAACAACTTGACTTTACAGTAACAATAACGGTCTGCCGCTGGAAGATCAATCTAAAGATGGGGAACAAATGGAGATGGGTGACATCATCACGCATCATCGAGTGATCTGAAGATCTGACTAGGTGGAGGACGTTGACTCATTCCCGCCTCCACAGTAGCCGAATGACAGACGGCTTTCATCACGGAACGCCGACAAGAGAAGTCCTGTTGACTGAGAAATCCCCAGAAAAGTGGCGGTTGTTCATGAAGGTCACGCATTGACTCAGATTTAGGAGGGAAAGTCTTGTGAGGAGCGTGATGGAACAATGAAGCGCAGGACATGTAAAGTAAAACTTGGACAACAGTTGGAAAGAGTCTCTGAATATAAAGAAGGCTCTGAACAAATTTAACACCAGCTGGGCGGGATTAGTTTTCCGGACACATCTTTCCACGGGGAAGGAAAACTCACAGAGATGGGCGTGTCTTCATGATGCACACAATCCTCACGCCAAAAAAGTGATGCGTATGCGATGTATACTTCACTTGAATGGACACAAAAAGACTCTGTGCTTTATTTTAAGTGGTCGGTGAAGGGGGCGTGGCCTGACAGGTCAGAGGCACTTGATGTTCGTTGGGTGATGGTCACATGACGGATCTCAGTAGCTTAGCCAAAACCCTCGAACACCTCACTTCTCTGAACACCCTTGTAAAAAAATTTTTTTTAATCTTTCCTTCGTGTTTTTTACCTACAGTTTGTGTGTTTGTTAGCAGAATTACATAAAAAGTTATGTTTGAAGACTGATGAAATTTCAACCAGAGGCGAAGCTTTGGACAAGGAAGACTCTATTAGAATTTGGAGATGATCCAAATCAAATTCTGGATTCTTCAACATTGTGAGATGCCATTTTAGTTAATATGGGGAATTAGTGGGCTTGGTGGAAGTTTGTGCCCTCGAAGTTTGAAGTGAGCTTTTCTCGGCGTGTCTTTATATTAAAGGGGAAATATAGCACCAAAATATAAAAAACCCTCAAATCTTCCCAAAACCCCAACATGTATAGGTTTATGAGTTCTTTATAATACCTGTTTTATAGACAGTAAAATACAACATAAAATCAATAAGCAGTCCATAAGAAATGACGGCATTGGATTAAACACTCAGAGATACTCGGATATAAATTATCCCCCACGTATAAAACAAAGCCCATCTGAATAGGGCTATACAACAATCTCTATTATATCATCTGTATTCTTAACTAAAAAGTTAGAAGCGGAAGAAAAAAGTAGACAGAAATCCATTTCCATGTAACCCTCGAAGAAAACCATGAAATAGACGCGGCCTAAAGAATGTTCTTTGTAAAGAAGGCGTTGTGATTAGTGTTGAATGATTAGCAAGCTAGAATGCGATTAGCCGCTCATGTGGTTTCTGGGAAAAACAAACGGTCATATGGAACTTGTTCTGTTTTAAAGACATATATGATATACGTGCTCAACATCTGGTTGTGATGTGTGGTCTGGTAGATGTTGACGCTATGTTGGGGCAGTAAAGTAGCGATGTGTGTACAGTAAGCAGACATGACTTTCTGTCAACACAGGAAGTCTGGGTACCAACGACAAAGACCAAAAAAAAAAGAACAAAAAAGAAATCATGTTAATCCAAAATTCTTGTTTAGGATCATGTGCTAAACATCGACATTTATGGCTTACTTTGTCTTTATATGCTCTCTTTTTTTCCCCTTCTTAATCCCAAAATTTATTTCTCAACAAACAAATTTGAAATGGTATATTCTGCGGAACCCTACAGGTAAACACTGGCAGTAATTTATATAAAGCAGTTCTTACTTTGGACAGTTCGCAACCATCTTGGCGGCGGCATAGCCGGGTTTACAGGCTCCTTCGCTGAGTTTCTCATACTGCTTCACCAACTTCAGTGGACTGCACACAACAACCGCTCAACATTTATATGGGTAAGGAATAAAGAATTATAAAGAAATTAAAAAAAACAAAAACACAAATAATCTCCTGAAAGACAATTTATTCATATAATAAAATCATAAGGCTCAAGTCTTCAGCTGTAACAATAAGTAATAAGTGAAAATACTCACTTAAATAAAAATTTTAAAAGCCTATGCGTGAGGTAATAAATTTAAAATTAAAAAAATTCTAAATTAAGTAAAATAAACCCCCAAAGTATTGCATAAATAAAGTAAGAGTGTAAACAAGGATAAAAAATATTCTTTAAAAAAAATTAAAAAGGATTAGAAAAAAAGCCTGTGAATTATTAATAATAATAACAATAAAAAATGATAATAATTTCTCTTGCCTGACTAATTTTCCATCATTTTATTTTTTAAAGTTAAGCTGGTTAAAATAACAGACAGAAATGAAAAAAAAATTATAAAAATAAATTGTATTACTGATTACTTATAATAATGTACAGTGAGTACATATTCACCCCACCACCCAAAAAAAAAATTCCTGTTTATTTATGTAATGCAATATATATAACAACAGCAAGAGTACAGGAAAAAAATATGTAAAAAATATGTAAAAAAACAAAAACAAAAAAAAAAAACGAAAAACCTGAATCAGTGAGATGGTCAAAGGATCACCCTTGTAAACTCAATCTTGTGTAAATAAATCACCTTCTCTATTGCACATCAAGCTAACTGGCTTCCATCTATGATTAACTACAATCATGGTTAACAGTTAAAAAAACCCCAGCTGTTTTCAATGTATATTGTTTAAAATTGTAACTCAAAGAAAACAATTAACTATGGGTGGCAAGGCACTGTTACAGCATCTCAGGGATAAACTTGTGGATGGGCACCAGTCAGGAGATGGATACAAAAAAAGGTTTATCAATCCCTAGAAACACAGTAAACTTCATAATCATGAACTAGAAAGTGTTTGGTGCTGCTAGGACTCTTTCCAGGCCAGGCTGTCCCTCCAAACGGGATAGAAGGATGAGGGGAAAATTGGTCTGAGAGGCTACCAAGAGGAGTATGGTACCTTTGAAATGGTAACAGGAATTTTTGGCAAAGAGTGGTCATTGTGTGCAGGTGATCTCACAAATGCTCCAAAAATGTGTCATTTATGAGAGCATTGCAAGAAAAAGCCACTCCTCAGGAAAAGCACCTTGGAAATTCTGAGGCTCCAAGATGAGGCTGTTTATCTGGAAAGCCAATACAGCTCTCCAAAGAACACCACACCTACAGTAGAGCATGGTGGTGGTGGTGGTGGTATCCTGATTTGGGGGTGTTTCTCTGCAGCAGGGACTGGGGCATCTTTTCAAGAGAGAAGGAAAATGGATGGGGAAAATACCCGTCAAATTCTTGAGGAAAACCTGCTGATATCTGCCAGAAATACCTTCCAACATGACAATGACCTGAAGTTGACCACACCAACTCAATGATTCTGTTTTTCCCCTGAACTGTTGCTATTATTATTATTATTATTATTATTATTATAATATCTCTTACTTGGCTGGTGGAAGTTGGACTGAATACTGCTGGAATTGTTTTTGAGTGTTTCTTCATTTCAGGCTGCTTTTCTATACCCACTGTATATTTATGCAAGAAATTCACATCAACTTTGCCTTGTACATCGTGTATGGAGTAGAGCATTGCCTTAGCACATTAACCCTGACAAATCAACTTCATATAAACAAAAATTTAAATAAAAAACAAAGGACTCATTTTTATATCTTACTGTCTCTCTACCTTCTCTGGTTGATGAAACATTAGTGGCAAAATTCTTAAAGAGGTGACAACATTTTAGATTTGGCTCATGGAGAAAAAGGAAGAATGTATCAATAAGAATTTTGAAGTCTGGTGACTGACTGAAAACAAATAAATAAATTCTTCAAAAATCATTATTAAATACTTCAGAGAGCCAAGCGCTTCTGAGAATTATACGACACAAAGCATAGCAACTCCTAAATGTTTAAAGACATGTCTGGTTCAGAAAGAAAAAAGAAATAAAAAGGACTCAGGAGAACGAAACTGAAATTCTTGTAAGTCATTAATAACATGCAGTACACAACGTGAGCAGTTTAAATAAACAGAGCGCGGGGGAGACGAGCGAGCCGCCGAGCATGAGGCTGAGCAGTGCTGTAGTGTGTGTACGACGCGCTTCAGTGTGAGTGTGTGTGTGTGTATGTGCGCGGTGGTCAGGAACAGTGAGACAGAAGTGGGCGAGGACGGACACGCACTAGCTGGACCACCATGGGAAAAGTCAACTCCGCTAAAGCTGATCAAAGTTAAAGCTAACTATAGCGCAGTATCAGTATAAAAAAACAGACACCAAATAGCCTCAAAAGATACAATCTGTTCAAAAAAAAGAAAACAAAACAAATGGCTTTGCTGTGTGACACAAAAGCTACTCCGAAAAACTTTCAAATAAAAATGACGACACACATACAGGGAAAGTTTATCCAGCTAACAAGGTAGGAGGAATGGATGATATGACCAAAATATCATATCACGATACTTTTCTATGATACCTAATCTATAGAGAATGATATGTACAATTGTTTAAACACATAAAATCCTAAGTGCTACCAATCAATTAATAAATTATTACTGAATAATGAAGCTGAAGCATTTAAGTCAAATGGACAAAAAAAATGTATATATAAATACTATAAATCTAAAACCATTTTACATTAATAGGTTTTAAAAAATTAAATAAAACTCAATATTTGAATAAATTCTGTACACCTTATATGTTTGATGCTAAGAAATAATACTGCAAAAAAAATAAGTTAGCAATCGGTATATCACATAAAAGTGTATTGCGACATAATTTATTGTGATACTGATGATATTATAGATAGCAGATTGACCCGAAGCGTTCCCGTGACCCGAATATAGCAGATTGACCCGAAGCGTTCGTGGTGATGAAGTGAAGAGTCGGAAAGACGTTGTGTTTGACTTCAGCTGACAGATTTCCAGTCTTTAAATGCGAGAAGCGATGAAACGCGTGATGCTGGGTGTGAACTGAAATCTAAACTCATGCGAGGCTTTGCTTATGGCGCGAGTGTGCGGTGTGGATGGACATGGACGCTCTGATAAGCTGCGTTGACACCGATACGAGAAGAGATTCGGAGGTTAAATATAAACACACTTGCCACACACAGAGACTTCAGACGGAACGTCCTAACACCTCACACGCGGGCGAGTGAACGACTGCTACAATATACACTACATTGGCAAAAGTATTCACTCATCTGCCTTATATGAATCGCTCACATAAACTTAAGTAACACCCCTTTCTTAATCCATGGGGTTTAATATGGCGTCGACCCTCCCTTTACAGCAAGAACAGTTTCAACTCTTCTGGTCAAGCTTTAGGAGTGTGTTTATGGTAATTTTTCCCCATTCTTCCAGAAGCGCATTTGGGAGGTCAGACACTGATGTTGGACGAGAAGGCCTGGCTCGCAGTCTCCGCTCTAATTCATCCCAAAGGTGTTCTATCAGGTTGAGGTCAGAACTCTGTGCAGGCCAGTCAAGTTCTTCCACATCAAACTCGCTCATCCATGTCTTTATGGACCTTGCTTTGTGCACTGGTGCGCAGTCGGGTTGGAACAGGAAGGAGCCATTCCCAAACTGTTCCCACAAAGTTGGGAGCATGAGGTTGTCCAAAATCTCTTGCCGTGCTGAAGCATTCAGAGATCCTTTCACTGGAACTAAGGGGCCAAGCCCAGCTCCTGAAAAACAACCCCACACCATAATCCCCCTCCACCAAACCTTACATTTGGACACTGCAGTCAGACAAGTACCGTTCTCCTGGCAACCGCCAAACCCAGACATGATTCGTCACTCCAGAGAACGCTTCTCCACTACTCTAGAGTCCGGTGGCCACCACCGCATCCGACTCTTTGCAATGCACTTGGTGATGTATGCTTGGATGCAGCTGCTCGGCGATGGAAACCCATTCCATGAAGTTCTTACGTGCTGTTCTTGAACTAACCTGAAAACCATGTGAAGTTTGGAGATCTGATCTAATTGACTTTGCTGAAAAACTGATTTGCTGATTTGTGATGATCGTGAGGGAGCTTGGTAGATTTCTATGATCTTAAGGGAGCTTGATGGAATCGTGATGATCTTGAGGGAGCTTGGTGGATTCGTGATGATCTTGAATGAACTTGGTAGATTCGTGATGATCTTGAGGGAGCTTGGTGGAATCGTGACGATCTTGAGGGAGCTTGGTGGATTCGTGATGATCTTGAGGGAGCTTGGTGGATTCGTGATGATCTTGAGGGAGCTTGGTGGATTCGTGAAGATCTTGAGGGAGCTTGGTGGATTCGTGATGATCTTGAGGGAGCTTGGTGGATTCGTAATGATCTTGAGGGAGCTTGGTGGATTCGTGATGATTGCCCTGATCGTTTGACTGTCAAAGATTTTGCTGCGATTACGAAGATGTATTATAATTTCACGCCAATCATGATCGAACATAGGAAAGCATAGTAGAGTTTACCAGAGTGTAACAGACCCTGATGTGACATCATAGGGGATCTAGATGAACTTGGAAACACAATTCCTTCAAGCTTAATCTCTTGGATACACCCTGCCTTCTTTTTATCCCCCAATCTTGCTCCAAGCGTGCTAATAAATTGTGACGCTCCATGCTTTTTTTACTCGCAGAGATCAAGAGCATCGTGCCCCAGTGTAAACCCAGAGATACTAGAAATTACATCATGCTGCCAGGAAATGACACTCGCACAATTAGATAACATCAATTAAACAATGGATAACTTTTCCTGGTTTGTCTGTCTCCTGCATCTTCGGCTGACATTTTCCCAAAGTCTAAAAGCCCCACCCCTACAGAACACAGCCAAGACCATGTAAAAATTGTGTCTGATGATGCAAAGGAGGCACAAACAAGGTAAATCAAGTAATCAATCAAATCAATCAATCACTGAAATCGCCACATTTCTGTCGACTCAATGATCACTGGCGTGAGAACTCGTCTCAGATCGCCACCACCTTTCAAATTCCAGTTTAACCCGTGTTTAGAACAGTATTATAGGAATCTTATCCTGCTTTCAATCGACTAATAACAGCTGGATACTTGGCTGCCTGGCGTATTATTACTAATGTTGCATTCATGCGCATGGGACAACATAAAAGATCGCGAGTCATTTCCATGTGTGGCATTTGCATCTGGAGTCTCTCAGTTTGAAGAGCCGGTATATGTAAAGCAGGCCATCATGAGACTGGAAAATCGGAATGAATTAATCAGAGACAGAGGAAAACATTACACAGGGCCAAATCTACTGGTATGTCTGGAAGAAGCAGGAAGACATCAGTTGGATCACAGATCGGGACGTGAGGATGAACAGAGGAGAACTTTCGACCGTGTAGTGCAGAGCTCACCAGATCAATATCAACAGCAGGAAGTATCACACAGAACATGAGAAGATGAAGAATAAACCTCCACCAAGTCAAGAACATGCTGAGGAACACTAAGGTAGAGCTGGTTAAAAGCTTGAGGCTGGTTTGATGGTCATGAAGATGAAATGATGAAGGGACGAGAGAAAAAGAAAGTGTCCAAAGTAACCAAACATCTCGTAACCACAGCAGGTCAAGTACAGGGTAAAAATCCAAAAATCAAGGAAAGTCAGAGAGATAGAGAGAGAGAGAGAGAGAGAGAGAGAGAGAGAGAGGGAGAGAGAACCCAGAGGTTTGATTGGTTGCTGTGGCATTGAGAAGGGAACCCAGTGGTCTGACTGGTTCCTGTACCATTGGGGAGATAAACCTGGTCTGACTAATTGCAAAATCATTTTGGTTTGAAAAGTCTGACAGTAACAATGAAAACAGAAACTGTGGCCTCATTGGTTACTGCTTGTTTACCCTTTTCTTAAATAACTAATTCCGGCTAACAACCGCTAGCTCAGTGATTATTTACAATTAGCTACACAGATGTTTAAAATAGTCATGCTAATGCTAAATCCCACCATATTTAATTAAAACAAATCATACAGTTACAAAGTGTTAATACTAAAATAAGATAAAGTAAATTGACTTACAGCTTTCCATCAAGTGTCAGGAGAAAACCCTGGCTATCGAGTGCTGCGGAGAGAGAAGACACTCAATGAGGACGAGTTTATTGCAGGCTGAATGAAGGCAAACGCCAACACGTCTTGCATTCATTCACGCGATTAACATGGATGTTGTTGTCGTTAGTGCGAGTGAAGAGGAAACTTCTGCTGTGATGAGGTCATGAAGCTTCAGGTGCAGGTGAAAGGAGCAGAGTTAGTTTCAGCCGGCTAGCATACTAATCACCATCGAACCACAAATCATACGTGCTCTGCATATAAAGCTTCTGAAAAGAGTTCAGAAAAAGAAAACGTGCAATGAAAAGCCAACAAAAAGGCTTGTGTTTTTTGTTCTACTCAAAATAAGATGAAAGATTAGCGACTTAGCATGGACATAATCCAACTGAAAGAGTTCAGCACTGGTATGAAGCTCAGCAGCGGTAAAAAAATGAAGAAAGTATTTAAAAATGACTCCAACAGCAGGTAATAAATCAGATCTACTTTCACAGACATGCAATAAAATATCACACACAAACAAATTACACAGTAGCATGAACTGTAAGGCACCTTATTACAATCTATTTACAGTTATAGAAAAAGAAAACAGAAAAAAGGGGAAGAGGAGGAGAAAATAAGCTGGAGAAAGACGTAGTGTTCATTTTTCAAAAAAGGAATCTCTGCAGAGGAAAAGAGAAGAAGCTGCAGATTAAACGTAGCAGGATTGCAGCGCTAAAGACAGAGTAGTAGCTACAGATTACAGAATCACAGCAGAGGGAGAAAAAACAAACAATAACAACAAACAATAATTATAATAAGCGTTTGGTTGGGGAAAAAAAAAAAAATCAAAAGTACACAATTTTTCAGTCTGTTCTGCGTCCAGTGTTCCATACTTTCTCTGCATCTTAACTACAGTTTCACTTTTAAACTGTAGTATAAGAGGCAGGACTTTTACGTAGCTATTTATTATGTAACATAAATTATTACGTAACTATGAAAGTAGCAAATACTTAGCTAAAGTAAGCAAAACCACGTTTCCAATCCAGCACGTTATGTTTGTTCAATAAATGTAGAATATTAGCACAAGCATGAAAATTACATTTTTATTGTTTTGCTAAATCACAAGACACCATCGAACTCCACATAACATCGTTTTAGGTCACTATTAATATTCCAACTTATTAAAAAAATAACATTAAAATGTACCAGTCACAATGTCTACACAAATTCCATCTCAGATAGTTTTTTGCTAATACTTTGTTTAAAAAAAAATTTAAATAATAATAATAATGATAATAATAATAATAATAATAATAGTTTTTTTTTGCTAATTCTCAATGTTTTGCTAATTTGGAGTTCTCCATGTTGTCATTTATGCTTGAGGTTTTAATTTTAGGTAAACAAATGATACATAGTCCTACATACCTACACCTTGAATTTATGATTGAAGTTTCATTTTTAGTTTGAAAATGAAAGTAATTTAAATAAAAATGGTTTAATTGTAGGTAACCACATTATACATAGACCCACATAGCAACAACCTCAAATTATGATAAAATTTTAGTTTGGAAATTAAATAAAAATTTTAGGCAGCCAAATTATACATAGTCCTACGTAGCTACATCCTGAATTTATGATTGGGGTTAAATTTTGTTTTTAAAATAATTAATTTTTTTTTTTAATGTTTTAAATGTAGGTAACCAAATTATATATTGATCTTCATAGCTACAACCTGGATTTAGGATTTAGGTTTAAGTTCTAGTTCATTTGTTTTGTTGCTGTCGTTAAATTTTCACGTTAGGTAACCCTATTATACCGAGTCCTGTATAGCTCCAACTCCGCATATTCCTAAGTGGATCTTTAAATAAACTTAGTTATAAAACGGAAGCTTTGATACTCTAGTGTGGTTTCGTGTCCATGTGAATTCATTTCAATATTTTATTCAAGAGAACGTGCTAATCACCTCGTAGCATTAGCAAACTCACACTGGACCCACACTTCAAACTCAAGCTTCTTAAGCAACTGGCAAAGCTAACGGCATTTATGCTAGCAAGATCAATGCTAATGGGGTGTTAAAATCCTTTGTGGGATGTTATGATGAGTTAGCATGAAAATTGTTAACCAGCATTTTTTGCTAGTTAGCCAGCTAGCAACAGTCTTCTCTTATAGGCCAGTAGTTACATATTATATTATAATACATTAGGGTTTATCCTAGAGTTCGGAGGAATTCGGGAGTTACGGCTACCTGTTTGAAACATTATCACTTGTTACTGGAAGACTGGGGTTTTTTTCCCCAGCTCAAGTGGTTTGAGAAAGTCTTGGAAAGAGAAGAGCGCTGTGGCGAGACAAACACCGTGACCCTGTGGGCTTCTGGAATCAGTAGACAAACATTAAGCAATAACATCCAGGAAAACAACTTCAGGTTTTATTCATGGAATTAACCATATCACGCCTTAGGAGCTGTTTTTGGCAGGGGACCGATGGTTAGTTTAAAGGTTCAGGTCAGGTGAAGAGGCTGAAATGTTGTGGAAATTAAGCATATTAACGACACATAAATAAACAGTCATGTTTATCGGAGGACGTTATCATCTGCAGAAACAGAAAACCCAACATACTGAGCTTGGACTAGACATGTGCCGATAATCAGTTACACTATATATCGCGGTAGAGTGCATGCAATAATTGGTGTGTCCACTTCACCATGCGGTACAGGGACAGTCGTCTTATAGTGTTCCTTCTTTCAGACACATTTAAAGGCGGTACCTTCTTCCTTCCTCATAATATACAAACCCACAGAACCTTCAAATACGTTCACAAATATTCGCTCGCTAACCGTGAGATACCCTGCTCATGGTACGCTGTGACCTCCTGATTGGCTCACAATTTGTTTAAATCCTTTTTTGGATTATTGATACATATTAATTATTAAGATTTAGATAAGTAAGTTAATGTCCATGTGATAAAGCCAACCGCGAATATGATCAAATACTGTGTAATAGAACTCGCCGAGTTTTGTTACAGAATTATTGGGACATTTTCGAAAAACTATTTTCCTTTGAATTTCAGCACATGCCTAGTTTTTTATCAGGGTGAGGCAGATTAGCCTATACCTGAGTCAGCGTTGGAGATGACGTCCACCTTTTCCGTCCCTGAAAGACAAAACCATCAGTTAGACCCGACTGAGAGCTCCTGGTGCAGAGCATTATGGGAAATATTGAACCCTGAATCATACCAATCACAGGTAAAGAAGTTCTGATGATAGCATTAGTGGCTCCATACCGATCTTGTCCTTTCGTCCCTGGATTAGTCATACACTGAATTAGTAGTACTCAGATTTAAAAAGACAAGAATGGAATCAAGGTTTGTTAGAATGTGTTAGATTAAACCACCACCAACAACAAAAAAAAACCTCCCAACACTACCACCAAAAAAGAAAGAACTAAAATAAAATAATAAGGCACCAACCCACACCCCATCATCATCATCATCATCATCAACACAGACCTGAGGTGTTTCTACTTGCAGTCACATTAGCTACAGGTTTAGCTTTAGTTACATGTACAGTAACAGACGACTCCACATCTAAATCTGTGAAACAAAAAAAGGTCAAAAATCAGCAGGGTGACAAAACCAACTAAAACCACAAAAGTTCATTAGGCTTCACTTCTTCTTACTCAACACAAGAAAAAACAAAAGACAAAGAAATCTGCACAAAGAAACTTCCAGCAGAATATTCCAGAAGCCAGAGCTATATTTATTACAGGAAGCACAACTACAGCAGGGACGCCATAGCAACCGGAAAAACATTTACCTGCATAAACGTCGCGTTGGTTCAGAACAATTCATTTATGCTACCGACAGTGACAATAACGATAAATCCTGCTTTACACATAACGAGTTTTTATATGCGTATTGCTAAGAACGTCTTTAACGATACTGAGAAATGGTGTAATTAAACATTTATTAGGCGTGTAACGATATGATTTCGATCAATGCTTTTATTTAAAAAGTAACAAATTAACAAAAGAAATTGATGCAAAATCAAAAAATGATCATCATTGCCAAAAGACAACAAAGTAACCGTTTTGTACAACAAACAAACAAACAAACAAACAAACTTTTATTCTGAAATAAACAAAAAAGTCTAGCAAGATGATTTGTTTTGTAACTGATTCTTTTAAAATATTTGGAAAATAATGTGAGGATTAGCTGATCAAAATCGAATCCAAAGTGTGCCATATAATAACAGAGTCAGCGTTATATGGAAACTGCTACTCTATGATTCAAAACCATAAAACTTTATTCTATGACCAAAAATAAATAAATAAACAAAAGTTTCTACAGCTACGACAATTTAGAGCTTTTAGCGTAGGCGTATAGCAGCCTTCAGGGCGGATTTTCAACCTTTCAGAACACCCCGCCCCCTTGTTTCTGCGTTCCTGCTGGTGGGATTACACCTGGAAATTATGTCGGAGCTCGCCCTCTACTGGCTGAATGATGAACTGCATTTAAAAGGAATGAACAAATAAAATATAA
>JAQMYF010000008.1:10087419-10115048 GCA_030014195.1 Neosilurus mollespiculum
GGCCCTCCTCCTCCTGTGTTTCCCTGACACTCTCCACCTGCAGGTCTCCCTCAGCCTGGCCCTCCTCCTCCTCTGTCGGCTCTCTTTCACAGCGAGCTTCTTCAACAATTGTATCATAAGAAGAAGCACTGGCTGCTGCAAACAAATCTGTAATTTTGACACAGCTGGCAGCCTCAAGAAGAAGACACTTAAATTTTTTGTGACATTGTTTCAAAATTAGCTGGCTATATCGCTCGCAATGCTGCTCTCCCACTCACCGGTCTGAGCAGATAAATGAGAATGGGCGGAACTCAGGCAGGCTGCATGTGCTTGCCCGCGGGAACAAATGAACGGGCGGGGCGGGACCACGTGAATACAAGGCTGCGTTCAGGCAAACTGTTAACATCCACAGACTGTTCAGAGTAGGCGGGCCTTTGCCGCACTACAAGGGGGAAGTGCAGCGTCTGATTGGACTGTTTTATAACACACACATTTTCCCAGCCGGACCGGCCCCTAAGCACCTCGGCCCACTGGGAAAACTCCTGGTATTCCCGTTTGCCAGTCCAGGCCTGGATACGTGTCCAGGGTTTCAGAGTTCCCACCAAAAACTTGTCCAGTAAGAGAAATCATATGGAGCTCCGCTTTTAGGCAGTGCATAAATCTCTATATATTATCCAACACATACTGTCTGTATCGTAGAAACATGTTCAAGGATCACAATATGATTTTTTTTTTTTTTTTTTCCCCACATATTGCTGAACAGAACTGTTCAGGGTGTACCCCGCCTTAGCCCAGAGTCGGCTGAGATGGGTGCCAGCCTCCCCGCAACCCTAATTAGCATAAATGAATGAATAAATGAAAAATTGCCAAACCTCCACACATCATCATCGAGAAAATACAACAGCAATTACACCCTCAGTAAAAACAGCAGCTGTTAAAGGAATCAGTTCCCCAGTAACATTTTCAAAACTGGACCTAGTCGAAAATGTGACCTTATAAAGGGTTTTTTGACCCCAGGACAAGACACATATGGCCATCACCATGTTTACACAACACTGCACTTTCTTAACTTCTTGTTTTGTGGCGTTTCTTGCTATTAATAATAAATATTATTATTATTATTGGATGAAAAAGTTTTGAAAGAACCCTTTTAGGGAATTTGGCACTAGTAGTAAAAAGTAGACTTTGCAACTCACAGATTTTGGAATAAATGAAGGATGTTTAGTCTCGTCCTGTCGATGTCATGTCTCGTCCTGTCTGTTGAATCGCTCTATATCCCAAATTGACAAAGTAAACGTTTTAGCAAAACTGGTCGGGTTGTTTTTGGTGTTTTCCCCCTCCCCAGATCATAGTTCTCTATGACATGTCTAAATCATCACACACTCACCTTGATATGGGCTGTTTCATAATCAGGGTGTACTTTTCAAAAATAAAACTCCTAGTTTTTGTGCCTTCTTGTATTGTGCTTTGAAAGTACTTCACATCCAATCAGAATTATATTTTTCAGTAAGCTATACAGTACTATGGTGCTTTAGAAAAGGCAATTAATATCTGAAAAAAGCACTTCTGTCTTCCACATGCAATGTCTACTTTCCGGAGAAGACATTTTTTGACGGACAAAGGATCCGGACAAAGCCACTTAGATTATAAATAGAGCTTAGATTATAAATAGCAGCAGAACATCTTTCTAGATTGTATGAAAATACCCCTCCAAAAGTAAAAGTGAGTTAGTAATTATGTGCAATTCAGAATTTTATCATCAGGTAAAAACTACTATTTTTATTACAGTGGAGAGAATTGAATTCTGTACTTGGTCAAAATCGGAGCAATATTTTCCTCTGATATCACAATTTATTGGAACTGAGAAAAGATTTCACCGGTGTAGCTGGGACTACTCTTCCTCTATACAATAACAAACAAGAAACAGTCATAAAGTATGAAAGTGCCTACTTAAAGGGGTCCCTTGTATAATCTTAAAAAGACAAACCTGACCATGAAACAGCCTTATCACACTCACACACCCACACTCGTCCAACCAACTATACCGTATTTGGTGTATAATGGAATGCTGTGGGTGATTTTCAGCTGTTTTTTTTTAATAGCAGAACTCTTCACGGTTCTATTCATCATCCATCTCAACCCATTTTTGTGCTTCCACTGATTTTGCAGCCTCAGACATGGAACGAGTTGGCTTGTCTGGATCAACAGGATTGTGGTGGGAGTGAGTGAGTGAGTGAGTGTGTGTGTGTGTGTGTGTGTGTGTGAGAGAGAGAGAGAGAGAGAGAGCTGTTTTTCCACAGTGCCAGGAAATAGCTCCTTCAACTCCTGGGCAGATTATAAGGGAGTATTCTGCAGACGTTAGCTTGCCAGCCAGACGCTTGCCACATAGCTCTCTAACTCGCGTCATTGACTCGTTTCACTTTTCTGAAGTCGACAAAGAGCATAGAGGGATGTGTGTTTTAAAAAAAACTCAGGGATATGGTTATGTTTAGCTTTAAACGTTTAACATAAAAGGAAAGGAGGAAAATGAGAATGATAAACGTGAGTCCTTTAATAAAACAGACATACGGGCTGACAGACGGACGTGTGTGACTCTGAACAAATTGCTTAGAGGTTTATTAGCACAAAATCACACGCTGAGCTGCTGGATAAGTGCTTTCCATGCCGTTTTCATCCTTAATCAGCTGCCTGCCTGAATATCAGGTTTCAGCTCTGCCCTGCCTTCAGGAAATTTATGAGTTCATGTTAAAAGAGCAGACTGGCATTTCTCATTTTCCTATGAAATTGTTTTATTTCAATTTCTGTACACCTCCTTTATTTTCGGAGAGTCTCACACCTAACATTTTAATCAGATGCGTTCTGTGGCTCTGTAGAACCCATTAGTCCCTCAACAGCACAATGGAAAATTTTGTGCCTCACAAACGGCTAACGCTAAAGCAGCGACGTCAGAGAGTCATACACTACAGATGAGTGAACTCCCAAAAGCCTCATAAACCTGGAGGGACGAGAGGGTGTCGATTAACACACAGCTCCACGGAACAGCAAGACTAGTTCTGTATGTGCTGAGTCAGGAAGAAATGGTCTGGTCCCATGCTGGCGAAAACATTCATTTGATAAACATCTGATTGCTCAAGGTTTCACAACATCAACAATAATATTTTTCCCCCACATGTGTTTCAGCATTTTATATGTTTATTATTAGTCGCAGGTTATATAGATTGTCAAAGGTACAAGTCTCTCTTACCATAGGATCCTTCAGTGCCAAATCAACCAAATTTCCAAAATCTTCCTGGGTAACCGTCTCAGATTTTTATGATTTTTTTTTTTTCAAGTACCTCCATATGTCTGATGAACACATGCAAAATAGTTCTTTCACAGAAATACATTTTTGAAATAGGGTACCCTCAACCCCAATTTTATACCCGCAAGTGAAATTTGAGTGTTTTTGCATCTTCAAAAGGCAAAATCTTTACAATAAATGCATGCAGGTACCTGAAATTTGGTATGGACAATATTTGGAATCACTCTCACTCACCACATCCAACAGTAGTTCCAGTCCAGACTTATTCTCAGGAATGAATCAAAGCTTCTTTGTCTGAATGCTGAGTTACAATTCACTTTGCAGCCTGATGGAAGAGGATATATTTATATCGGTTTAGATCCACCAGTCCACGCTAACCTGCCAATAATATTTTATTTCTTTCTCTTTTAATTGCACCATAAAATGTGTGTATATGAGTCATGTGTACATGTGAGGTTTTATTGGATACTAGTTGAGAATGCTGTTTATACATAGAGAATACATTCAAAGATTAAAAAAAAAAAAAAAAAAGTTAAAAGTAACACATCCACACTAATAGAATGTAAAAAAAAATAAAAAATCCAACTCAGCTGATGTTCTATCTAATAAAAATAAAGATATTCATTTGGTTTACACCTTTTGCACACTGAAGCAAGGCCTGGATCTGATTTATTCTGGGGATTAGAGAGGAGTAGGGAGGGAAAAATACCTGACGTTCTTAAACCGTGGATGGATTTTCAGCAAGGAGTGTGTTTTATTACTTGCCCGATGCCAGAAGCACCTCAGAGTTAGACAGACAGACAGACAGGGATACAAAGAAACGGAGAAACAAGAAGACAGACAGACAGGGGAAGGGAGAGACAAATCTACATTTTTTTAGTGGTGTGTACACAAATGTGTCCTGGGTCACTCTGACAGTACGAACACGCGACGAACCACACTGGCAGAACGGATGCACCCAGGCCATTTTATTCATCACAAACATTAGCGAACGCTATTATACATCAACTTGAATCAAACGAAAACTTCAGATCGCCAACTCTGTACTATATCTCTAACTGTGGAACAAAGACTTCTTTTCTTCCGGCTCTAAGAACCAAGGCCCAAAATGACCAGATATTAAAAAAAGTAGTACAGTTAGGTCATTGTATGTAGAAGCCCTGCAGGATCATCTGACCAGCACACGATCCTGAGCCGCACAGCGTCAAGGGCATGACGTCCAAGGGGTATCAGTTTAAATCGCACACTCATTTCCTGAACTGTTTAATCCTACTAGGGTTGCAGGGAGGCTGGAGCCTATCTCAGCCGATGCCGGACAAAGGCAGGGTACACCCGGAACGGGTCGCCAGACCAACACACACATACACCAAGGATTGATTTGGAACAGCCAATTAGACTAATTTGAAGTCTTTGGACTGTAGGAAGTCCAGAGTACCCGGAGGAAACCAACACAAGCACATGGAGAACATGCAAACTTCACACTGAAACAGCCAAGCCTGGGAATCGAACCCAAAACCTTCCGCCCCAGTTTGAATTTCAGTTGCGTCAAATGAGACGAACCACAAGAGGAACCTCTGAGTCACTTAAACGGAGTGGAGCTCATTTACTATGGACACCAGAACCATCCACCAAGAGGGTTCTTGAGTACGTGCACCCAAATAAATAAAGCTTTTTTAGTTTTATTACATGAGATTTTCTTATTATTTTTAAAAAATAGAAAGAGAAAAGAAGTCACAGTGATGATCACAACTCCATCGCTGTGAGTAAAACACCTTTTATCACGTCAGAGCCGGGCTCTTGAGTGGTGCATCGGCAAGGTGGGTGACTATCAACCTGGAGATCAGAAGTTCGAATACAGGTTGATGCCGCAGCCATCCACGACCAGGAGTCCATGGAAGCTAATTGGCCAAGCTCTGACAGGAGGAATGGCATACGCTCCCGTCACTCACAGTGATCACCTGACCAATCGATAGGCATCTGTGAGCTCATTTGTATAAAAGGGGGCGGATAGCGCTTTCCCTCCAAGTGTGTTAGGGCCACCTCTGGATGTGCATGCACAGCTGTTCATGAAGAGGAGGGTGGCAGCATCGCATGTCACGGAGGGGGTATGTGCATGCTTATACCTCTCCCTGGTTGGTGGTGGTTGTATGTGATAGGGAGGAAACACTTGACAGGTGGTAAATGGATACGACTAAAATTGGGAGAAAAAGTGGTGGAGAATCAAAAAAAAAAAAACAAAAACAGGTCAGGGCTTTTTTTTTTTTTTTTTTTTTTTAATAAACACAACGTTCCATTTCCCAGTTGTTCCATTCTTGTTATTATCAGGTTTTAATTTTTAACTCGTGTAAATGTCTACTTTTATCCTCCTGTCTTTATTTGTTTGAGTTTGATATCAGACCCCAAATCAGACCCCTGGGAAAAGAAACAAACCAAACCCAGAGGAGAATCTAATTAGAGAGAATAAGAATTATTTACAATATGTAGATTTTTTTATCATCTTTTCTTCACTGAGAAGAACTTCATTAAAGTTAGACTCCCACGAGACTGAAAAAGGCAAAAGCTCTTCGTATTTTTGGCTGAATCAGAGCATTTTTCTTTCATCACATCACACAAAGGCTTGTACAGAAGCTGGCAGAAGGGGTGTTTTTTTTTTAGGGGAAAGAACATGCTCACAGAGGCATTCTAACCAACCCTGGTATTTCTGTTATTGGACATGAAGCTCTGGATGAAGTAGGGAGGATCAAAAGCGAGGCTGAAACGCAGCAGCTGAGGTATTCTCTCTGTCAGACAGAGGGAGAGTCGTACCCTGCAAATGGTTTAAAGCTCACCGTGCAGTCTGCTTGCTGTAAAGAATGGCTCAGAAAATGTGAGGTTGACGAGGTGCGTAACCTAAACCACAGTGAGTGTGTGTGTGTGTGGTTAGCTGGGCTCAAATCCAGTTTAAGTAGGACATGGTGAGAGCTGAGAGTCATGTGAACACACAGCGTGGACACACACCATCAACCCGGTTCACTTTCACTCACAACCACCTGCATCAACTGAATCGCTGCAAAGTTACTGAATCGAACAGAAACTAAAACAAAAAAAATAAAATAAAAATCACAAAAAAGTAACAAAAAAATCCAAAGCTAAGACTAAATAAAATCAGCTTTCTAATGAACTAAAAATAGTATCCTATAAACAAAAAGTTGAGGTCTTGCTCAACTAAAATATTTGTTGGAAAAGTAACTAAAATAAAATTAACCCAAATCTCAATCTTCAAATAAACTTTGAAAAAAAAAAAGAAAAAATCTGTTGATAAAATAATTTTTAAAAAAACTAGTGTGAAAACTGTGATATTTACATTAGTCTGCAGTGAAGATTATACACCAGCACTCTTAAATGGCTCTTAATTAAATAAAAAAAAAAAGCAAAAAATGACTTCTCTATAATTTTTGGGTGAAAATGTATTGAACAACGCTATTGTAGGCAATGAGAACCAATAAAAATAATTATGACAAGTATATTGAGGTAAAAGTATGGCTAATAAACAAAAACAATGAAAATACCAATTTTTCAGAAAAATTTAAAAATTAATTTTTTTGTCTTTTGCAGAGCATGAATGAACTTCAAATCATATGGAATGGTTTAGCGAGTGAAGAATAACAAAAAAAATGTGAACACTATGCCTGAAAGGTTAAATGCTGTAATCAAAGTAAAGGGTGTCTACACTAAATATTGACTTTTTTTTCTCCAAAAAGAGACTGCTTTTTTTATTACTATATATTGTTGTTTGTTTACTTATTCTCATCAATATGATCCAATATTACATGAAATAATTACTTGAATAGTACTTGGTTTCTGATTTATCTTCATTTTGTTAAGTGTAGAATCATCACTGTATTCTTTTATTTGTTCACCGTTGGCCGAGATGAGCGCCAGCCTCCCCAAGACCCTAATTTGGATTCAGCAGCTTAGAAAATTATGCCTAAATTAATATTGTTAAACAACCTGAAACACTGTCTTCTTTCTCTAAGAAAAGAAAAATAATTTAGATTTTATTTTAGTCCAAACATTCAAATGATCACACGCTTCTCATTTCTTGAAGAACAACCATGTCGAGTTCCTTCACTAATTTTTTAAATTTAGAACTAAAAAATACATTCATTCAGATATAAAATATGAACAGAAATGAAATAAACAAAGCCAACGATCGAATGTCAAATGAAAACAAACATAATAAGTAAACAATTATAAAACAGATTTTTGCCCGTCCACAACTTTATCCCTGAGATCTTTTGGCAGTGTCTTGCCACCCAAAGTCAATTGTTTGCTTTCAGTTACACTTCCAAGCACTAAAATTCTGTAGGAATAGCTGTATATTTCTGCCAAACTGATCAGAATAATTGCAGTGGATCACAGATGAAAGCCAATTAGTTTGGGTACAGTGGAGTACAATGGAATTACCCCTGATTATGTTTTGAAGGATTTTTAGGACAGCTGTGGGCGTTTACCCGTCTCAGTGATTGGTGTTTTTTCACTCTGGGAGATGTGTGAGAAAGTACGCAAACAGGTTTCTCTCTTTCTGTCTCTCTCTCATGTTTTTCTTTAAGGAGTTACAGTCAAGCAGAGAGAGAAGTTGTAACACCACACCTAATAACCAACATCTAAAAGTCCATGATGTTAAAGTATAAAGATATAAAGTTAGAGGTGTTACCTCATCATTAAACAAAACCTCAAAGAGACTGAAGAAAGCAGAACTGTGTTAGGGTACAGTCACTCTGTGACCTTTATAGGATTTAGTCGGTTCAGCAAATGAGTGAGGGAAAACAATGTTTAAATGCTGGTTATTTTGGAGGATATCAGGGTTATGTGTGACATGAGACCAGTGAGACCAGTGGAGAGCGAGTTCATCTTATTAATGGGAAACAACCTTATATTCTAAGAATGAGAGATAAATACCCCATACGCGATGGAGTAGACAGATGTGTAGACTCGCAGCTCCGTAAGGCCCGCAAATAAATAGCCAATAAAGTAAGGAAAAAATGATAAATGAACACCAGACTATAACAAAGGGGCTCCAAAGAAATGAATTTGAACCAGAAAACGAACAGAAAACACACAAAGGTCGCAAAAGATGACGACGTTAAAGCACATCCCAAGCAGCCAGCGTTAGCCGAGAATACGCTATTGAAATCCATTGGTGAAGCTCGTGGGGAATCGGCGATGCTAACGGAGCTGAGAAAACTCTGTCAAGAAAACAGTGACTCCTTGTTTGATTTGAAGACCTCTCTTAACCGACTGGAATTAACCAGGGAAGAATTAAAACAATGAACAGAGAGGCTAGACAGAAGACTGGCCGATGCAGAGAACACAGTAAGTACCACAGAAGACAGAAGCCTATGGCAGGAGAGAGCACTGAGCTGCCTGTTGCAGAGAGGCGAATCTCACCGCTAAGTGCAATGATGTAGAAACAGACTCCACCGCAATAACATCAGGCTGTATGGGTGCAGAGAAGGCATTGAAAAGGACGACATTAAACTAGAGTTCACATTCAGTATCATAAGGGAGCATGCTGAATGTAAGGGTCTGTGTGGGATGGGGGTAAAAAGGAACACCTTATAGTATGAAGCGAACTTTGCCATTATGGCGACGTGTGGACAATCCTGGAACAACCAGGTGGACCCTCTCAATCGCACTTTGTGCACTTTACCTGGAGAGACTTTGCTTTCTGGCCTCTGAAGATAGGGAGTGGAGAGCCTCTGAGCCTCTTTGTGAGGAAGTTATGTTCATTTTATTACTGGGGAAAACCACTGGTGTAATGGAAGTCCTCAGTTGTTTATCATGTTCAAAAAGTTCACTTTATCTTCTAGTTATTAATGTATTTGGTTTCTCGGCAAACACAGTAATGAAGGTTACTGCTTTTGATTGTATTTTTATTTCAGGCACAAAGGTACAGTTTAAGGGAAAAACAGCAGGCACAAATAAATATATTTTAGGTTACAAAGGATGGACACATTGTGGTAGTGGTAGTTAGTTACAATATAAATGGAGTTAATCATCCCATAAAGAGAGAGAAAATTATGAACCAGCTGAAGAGGTTGAATTGTTCCATAGCTTTACTTCTGGAGACCCTCCTTAAGGATTTGGAACATAAAAAGCTTAGAAGGGGGTGGGAGAGTACAATCAGAGGTCTTAAGATATCCCTTTTAAACATTTAAAGAAATTCTTTTGTAAGAAATTGTAGCTCTTAACAACCAATGCTGAGGGATTTATCATAGTAGGAGATTTTAATTGTGTGCTGAACCAGAAATTAGATAGATATCCATAAGAACAGGGATCTGTGTTCGAGAAAGTTAAAGTATTGTGCAATATGATTGAGGAACGTGCATTGGTAGATATATATGGCGTCAGAAACACCCCAAAGGGCAGGATTATACTTTTTATTTCCTGTCAAAAGTTCACAAAAGCTACTATAGAATAGATTTTATTTTTGTGTCTTAAAAAGAGATGCCCATAAAGTCATATAGATTGCCATATAGAACCTATAACTATCAGACCATGGGCCGGTGGTTATGACAGTAAATGTAGTAAACGGAAAACAACCTAAACAGTGGAGAATGGATGTATCACTCTTGAATGACCCAGATATAGCTGAAAATATAAAAAAAGAACATATGGAATATAACGATAATGGGGAAGTTTCAGTGGCTGCTTTATGGGAAGCTGTAAAAGTTGTGATGAGGGGGAAATGAATTGCACTGTCATCTTAAGTAAAAAAAGATCATGCCAAAGATCAAGAAAAATTAGAAAAACTCATACAGGAATTAGAAATGGAGCATAAAAAGGCAAAAGATGACAATATTTGGAATTCTGTTAACCAGCACAGACAGAGATTAAATGACGTTTTGACACATAAGGCTGAGGGTGCCTTACACTTTGCTAACCGGGGATTTTATGAATCAGGAAATAGGGCCAGCAGGCTGTTAGCATTTCAACTGTGCAAGGCACAAGCAGATGGCAAAGTGGTAAAGATAATAAACCCTGCTACGCCTACGTCCCACTCTAAAGATAAAGCAGAAGCCTTCTCTGTCTATCATGAGACACTTTATGACAGAGAGGATTGAAACCCTACTAGGAAAAATTAAGTTACCTAAATTAACGGAGAGGCAATGAGATACCCAATTACAAAAAAAGAAAATGAGGAGAACATAAAGAATATAAAGAACAATAAAGCACCAGGAATAGATGGAGATCCAGGGGAATTTTATAAAAATTTTTAAAAGGAGGTTACACCCCTCTTACAAAGAGTATTTAACTACGCCCTTACTAAGAATGACCCCCAAAATCCTGGTCTGAAGCAATAATATCCACAGTCCCCAAAGAAGGGAAAGATCCTACACACTGTTCCTCTTACAGACCGATAAGCTTGCTCTGTTGTGATGTGAATATTTTAATGACAATATTGGCAAAACTAATTCAAAAGTGTATAAATATAATAATTAAACTAGACCAAACTGGCTTTATACCTGAACGTCAACGGATAAACAACATGAGAAGAACCCTAAATGTGATCTCAGTGGCAAAACAAAAACAGGAAACCTCAATGCTTCTCAGCTTAGATGCTGAGAAAGCATTTGACAGGGTAGACTGGAGATATCTGGAACACACACTGCACTGGAAAAAAAGGGTTTCCATTCAGACTTCATTCACTGGATTGGCATGTTATATTCAGGACTCATGTCAAGAGTGCGGGTGAATGGATATACTTCAAGGAACTTTGGCTTAAATAGAGGAAATAGACAATAGTCTGCTTTCTCCTATTCTACCCTATTGTGATCAGCATAGAGCCCTTGGCAGAAATCATTATGGAGGACCCTAGAATTCAGAGAGTATCAGTAGGTGGAGTGAACCATAAAATCTCACTATATGCAGATGATGACATTCTGTACATTACTGACCCCTTGAGCTCAGTTCCAGCGCTTTTGACCTGTTTAGGAGAATTTGGGAAAATATCTGGCTACAAAGTTAATGAAACAAAATCAGACGCTATGATGCTAATGAGTACCTGGCCAACAGAGTTAGATAAAGAAGTTACATTTAATTGGTCAAACAAAGGATTCAGATATGTAGGTATTAGGATCACCCCACAATTCTCACAGTTTTATAATGCAAATGATGGCAGATTAATCACTCAAATAAAATCAGATTTGGCTCGATGGAAGATTGTTCCCCTGTCCCCCTCCTAGGTAGAACTGAAACCGTTAGGATGAACATACTTCCTCGAATAGCATATAATTTTCAGTCATTGCCTATTTGGATACCAAATTCTAATTAAAAAAAAAACCAGACAGTGATTTCGGCTTTTATATGGCAGAAACGTAGAATTAGAAGTTGTTAGCTAGCCCAAAGGTTAGAGGCGGTCTTAATTTCCCTAGCTTGAAACTATACTATTGGGCAGAACAACTGCATAGTATAGTCCAGTGTATCTTCCATAGTATATATTCCAGTGTATCATATGACAAAAATCAAACAAATTTATGCTAGAGAAATTGTAAAAAAGATTCGTGACCACACACATACTTTTTGAGATTTTGGTTCCTTTTTGGCAGGGGGTCCAAGCAGAAATTCAAAACATATTGAAAATTAAATTACCATTGCATCCAGTATATGATATATCAGCTTTAACCCCAGAGGCCGATATAGGTGAAAGTAAAGTTCAGTCATTACAAATTCTCCTACTGGTGGCAAGGAAAATGATAACGGTGTCTCGGCTTAAACCCCTACCACCCACCCTTCACCGATGGCGAGAGAGACTAAAGAATGTCTACTTAATGGGAAAAATAACTGCGAAACTCCATGTAAAGATGGACTTATTTTTGGTTTTGTGGGCTCCTGTCATTTCTTATTTTGGATGGTCAGACAGATCGAATTATAATGGGTCGTTTTATGAAATTCTGTCTGTTGGGTTTTTTCAAGGAAATCACTTGTGATACATATGATGTATTTGTACTTTGTTATATGGGATATCCATCATGAAGCAGATTTTGGATTAAATTTGAATGCTTGCTGAGACTTTTTCTTTATTGTTGTATTTTATTGTATTAATCTGATAGGAAGGTAGGATTCCTTCACAAATAGGACATTTAAAAATTTAAATGGAAATACGTACATCAGAATTTGTTTGGAAATCAGTTGTTTATTTTAGTCCATATTAGGAATGTCGATGTACCGCCTTGCATACACTGTAATTAAATAACTCATACTGTTACACACCTTTCCTGTTCTACCAGAGAGAATCTCAACAGCAAAGAATGTGGTTCTTCTCATTTCAACACTTCCAAGGAGGTGGAGGATAGATAGATAGATAGATAGATAGATAGATAGATAAATATATATATATATATATATATATATGTGTGTGTGTACATACACACTTTTTTCTCTTTACAGCAATAAGGATATTTAAGTTAAGAAAACTAAAAGAGAGATCAAAGGTCAAATTACATTTTTTATTTATTTATAAAGTTCTTATTTTTGTTTTAAATCTTACATTGGTAATTATGAATGAATAATCATTCATTCATTTTCTAAGCTGCTTAATCCTAATAAGGGTCGCGGGGAGACCGATGCCCATCTCAGCCGACTCTGGGCCAGGGTGGAGTACAATTGAACAGCTCACCAGACCATTGCAGGGCAACACACACAACCATTCACATTATTTATATACCATATTCTATTACACACAGGTACACACATGGCTACTGATAGTCAGTATAATATTCAGTGCTATCGAGATGTTAGAAAATACACAACAAATACGTTCATTCAGCTTCCAAGGTTAAGGATCAGCCGACACAGATTCACACCGTTAGGGCCAAATTTCTCTACAGAATGATCATGTACCTGTGAAACAATAACTGAAAAAATTTCCTGTGAAGCACTGCAGCCCTGAGCTCTTGAAATTTCTCTTAATTTTCTTATGCTGCTTTAAGCTGTATCTGAGAGTCTTTAGCATCTAAACTGGCAGTGCAAAGTTCCGTCACCAACAGCGCTGTCATTAGGGTGTAATCTGTTTATTTTACTTTATCTGTTGTTAAAATATTTAAACTTTACATAAAGCTAGGGGAAAATTAAGTACAGGTGTCATATAGTAGTTTATGAAATATTAGGCTATAATCATTCATTCATTCATTTTCCGAACCTTTTTATTCTGTTAAGGTTGCAGAGAGGCTGGAGCCTACCTTAGCCGACTCTGGGTGAAGGTAGGGTTCACCCTAAACAGCTCAGCAGTTCGTCATAGGGCCAACACACACAACCACTCACAGTCACACCTAGGGGCAATTTGCAAAAGTCAATTAGCCTAATGTGTATGTTTTTGGAGTGTAGGCGGAAATCGGAGTACCTGGAGGAAGCCCATGCAAGCACGGGGAGAACATGCACACTCCACAGAGAAACACCTTCGCTGAGCCCGGGACTCGAACCCAGGATCTTCCTGCTGTGAGGTGGGTGTGCTAACCACTACACCACCGTCCTGCCCTGATTATAGTTCACTTTAATAGCAATAGGAGTGTAGTTTTATTATAATCAGTGAACACTGGATTGAGTTTTGCACCAGTAGTGGGGACAAAGTACGCCCCTCTGTTGAAATTTTAATTTGATTAAAAAAGCAAAATAAATTTAAACTCTGGAAAAGTTTTCAGGTTGGGTTTATACTCACCGGTGCTGTCACTCAAAACCAGTATAAGAAGTCTACACGCATACACCTTTTATTTCACAGCACAGCCGCACCTTCCTCTGAGGGAATGGGGAAGGGGCTTCTGAGGGGTAATTATGCGCCTGCGGATGTGATTGACTTGATGCACAGAAACTACAAAGTGCAGAAGATGGACTACAAAAAGCACTTCTCTGCTCAGTGCGCTTTGAAATCCACACCAGGGGGGAAACGTGTCAGTATCTGTTACTAAAGTAAAATGAACGCATGATAATATTTTACTGAAGGAAATAAAACCCCGCATTAATTAAGAGCTGAAAAAAAACTGACCTCATCTCATCTCCAGTGTTTATTTATTCTAATCATATAATACAGAATAATACAATGACCTGTAAATTCTGCTTAAAGTCTAATATGTAGTTTATTCTCCCCGGTATACACTGTTATATCATCTGATATGATATTACCGTATATTATTATGGCAGGAGATGGAAAAGCTTTAATAAGTAGAAGGAACTTGCATGCTGCTGTGTCTTTTGTTGCCGTCATGGTGAAAGTTAATGAAAGCTGCGTCGCCTTAAATGTTTCTGTCTGAAGGAATTACAGGGGGGGTCATTTATTCTCAACTCTCCTCTCATAAAGGACGGTCCATGTAGCCGTCATTTCAGAAGCCGTGAAACTGTTTTTAGAGACAAGACAATTTGACTACAGCCTTAGATTTCAAACACAACACTGGGAGCCGCCCAGGATCTGAGGAACTGTAATGTGATAAGAAAGACAGCAGGTCCAGAACATCTTTAGCACTTGATGAAGCTGTGGGGTTTTTATGACACTGAGGATTAGATTGTTTAGAAAGAACACTGACGCTCCACCAAGCCTCGGAGATTAGGGGAAGAAAAATCCTTAATGTTTCCACCTCAAATCTAGATCAGGTTCCATTAAAATAGTAACGTTTACAGAAATGGTTCTGTTATATCACTATACCGTGCAAACCTCCAGGCCCTGTGATTGCGAAGAGGAATGTCGCTCTTCAACATGGGTACCCCTGGAAGCCCCGCCCACTCCCATCCTCAGATTACTCCTGGGATCCGTGTGTGTGGTGGGCGTGTAAATAGAGGTTACTTCCCCCCTCTCCACTTTCACTTGGAAAATATTAGGCCTATGTGTACTTCATTACAAATTTAAACATCATTAAAAAGTCTCTCTTCACTCATGATTCTATCCAAAATGTTGCCGAGGCCAAAGTCGAACCCGCCATTCTGCTGTCCTGCAGAAAACAAGCAAATGTCTCTGAGACACACTAAAGAGCAAGTTGCACCTTTTCAGCACGGCCGATATTTACATTAACATTTACATTAACTGCCTTTGGTAGAAGTTTTCATCCACATCGACCTCCATTACTGCTTTAAAGTCTCCATCAGTGAATAAGCTCTGGTCACGAGGTCCAGGATAAGAATACCATCAGTCCAAAAACTCTAAAGAACAAAAACAGGAAGTGTTAATCCAAGTACTTCTGAAAGAGGATGGACCGGACTCGTCGTTTGAAGACCTTCAGAGGCTCAGCTGTGGATATCTAGGGGAAGTTGATTCCTTGGGGACCAAATCAGAGAAGAGTTCCGAAGCATTTTTTCCTTGTCCCTTGATAGACTGAGGGACCTGTTGTGCAGTGCAGGAGGATCAGAAGGAGAGCGGCGTGGTGCGGTGGAGGGTATATGAAGGGTTTTGAGGAAGGAGGGTTGCTGGTCCACTTTGTTCTGATGGCTTGTAATCATTCAGGTTTTGAATCTGATGCGGGGAGCTACAGGAAGCCAGTCAAAACACACATTTGAGAAAAGCGCTATCCGCCCATTTATGCAGGGGCGGGGTTAGGGTAATGTCCACACACAAAGTTAGAACCAGTTTTTCCTTGTCTTCAACTTCCTGCTGCAGGTGGCTGTGACATTTTTGGGATTTAAACCTTCAGTGAACATTGAGGAAACCGAGTTGGGTGTTTCATTACAACAGAATATTTTTCTGTAATTATTAAATGACTTTACTGAATATTTGATTCTACTTGGTTAAACACATTAAGCATTCGTTGGTCTGTTATTACTTTATAACACATCATTGTTGAGTATAACAGCCCACAGCTATGGTGCATGCCATTAGAAAGCAAAAAAATTAATTTTAAAATCAGTCTTTTGTGTTAAACCATAACTTAGGGCGAAACAAGGGATTTATTTCACTATAATAACCGTCTTGTTCTCCATCGTGCCTCATATCATCTGCACACAAAATAAAAAGACATGAAATGAAAAGGATCCAAATAAAGCTGCTTTAATGAAGAAAGGAAGCAGTCGTAAGTTTACAATTCCTAGAACCAGACCGTCTCTCAAAACGGAGAGTTTTTATTAAAGGAGGACTCACTGATTTCCATAATTACACACAATGAATTCAGAGGAGGGGGAAGGAGAAACGCCCAGTAAGTGCATCTGATTATAATTATTATTTTCTTTTTAACTTCAAATATTCATTCCTCTAACAGGAGAGTAGAAAGAGTAGAAAACTGCAAGGGAACAAAAAACAAAAATGCACTCAGAATTAAAACTTATAAATATATATTTTTTAAACAAAGCCAAACAGGGAGAACCATGAGGAGAAAGGGAGCAACCATCAAAACTAATCTGAGATATAAATTAATCAGGAAACCTGCATTCGATCCTAGAATATAAAGGAAGGATAATATTACTCTCGCACTTACTATAAAAAAAACATTTTATCTTTACAGTAGATTACACAGTGAACACGTGCTAGAATTCATCCTGCAGATTTAGCTACTGAATGTTAGCAGGAAAACCCAGCCCATGCTAACAAACATGTACAACATGGTCAAGTGTCTGGTATGAACGGGACACACCATCCAAGCGCCAAAATGGCTTGTAGGTGGAAAATCAGTCATTTCCACACCATGTTAAATTCATTGCTTGGTAAATTAGCGCTGATGAGACGTCCCGCCTTAATGCGTCCACACCATTATTAACGCGGACGCCACGTTGTGTCGGAAAATGCTGCTCCACAGACACGGTGCTGGTGCACCAGCCGGGCTGGAATTTTTATTTTATATTTTCTTTTTTCCTGCACAAATATAAAACCACTCAGGAAATCTTTACACAAGTTGTTCTGGATGCCCGTCAAAGTTTGCAGGAATAAAATCATAAGAAAACTTTCAACCCGAACATTAAACCCCGCGCCATGAAACCTAGACCTGAGATTCGGAGATCCTTACCGTATCTGCGCTGTTATTTTATCCTTATTTTCATCATAGAGTGAAAGAAAGCACATCATACTTCTTATTGATGTTGAGAGGACTTTCCAGATATGTCCATTCATCACGGCTCAAGTAACGTATCACAGCTACGCTACACTGATCATGTTACGAATGTTACTATTAAATACGCGTTCAGGACAAATCACTAAAACCAACAGTACGATACCGAGTCGTGTAATTTTATGCGTTTTCATTCCCAACTTCAAAAATTTGCTTAACTCACTACAAAGACACATTTACATTTTTTTTTCACCCATGTTTTGTTCATTGAGTTGCAGTGAAAGATTTGTCGTAAACGTTCCCTTGTGAGAAGTTTACGTTTGAAAGTACACGTTTCAGCTGGAAACAGAAAGCCACTGTGACTATAATCCGACTCGCAAATTGAAGGATGAACGCGTAGCCGCGAGAGAACGTGTGGCCACAAGAGAGGTAGAATTTATTTTCTCAATCACGTTGGTTGTCAGCCATCTCTTGTGGGCATGTCCTGTCCAGCTTTATTTATTAGTATTCGTTCTAGTAACAGCGTAATAACACTTCTACTGTTACTACACACCGCGTTTATTTTTAAAATGTTTAAGATCGCTTTTCATCTCACTAGCATTATTATTAGATTAGATTAGAGAAGTATGCCAAGCTCACTAGTTACACACACTCAGAGGGAACAGCTCCTCCACCTCCCTTTATTTACGTCTCTTAAACTTTCTCTACACACATAACGAGCATCAGTAGATGGCAAGATACAAACACAGATAAAAATTTCTCTTCTATCTCTGCAGAACGAAGTGGGTGGGTAGGAAGGAAAACTGCCAATCAGGCATCCTAGGGAGTTGCTTGGATTTCTTTCTTTCAGTTGTACCTAAATTGCATAAAATTGGGGAAATGTTGTTTGATGCTAGAATGTAGAACTGGTTGGCGAGCACAGTGTGAAATACTGTGACCTTGTTCAGAATCTGATTATGCAACATTTTGGTGTTCAGCCAAAGCAGCACCGTGTCAGTGGAAAAAAAAAAAGAAGCGTGAGAGAGGACTGAGGGTTTAAAAAGAAAAATAACTTAATAAACACAAACACTCTTACACGCGATGTCGGCATCTGCGTTTACGCCGAGAACATAACCGGGGCGAGTTTAAAGCGTTCCATGCTCGGGTGCAGCGTCCGTGCGGAGTGGGATGTCACTCCATGATGGCTCTGTAGATGGTGGGTTCAATGAAGTCTTCTCTGTAGCGCGAGTTGATGAAGCGCTGTCTTTTCGAGTCCTGTCTGACTTCCTTCTCCACGAAGACTCCTTTGAAGCGCATATCTGACGCCACGGACTGGAGAGAAAGATGGACAGGCCATAGATCGATAAAAGGCACTCAGCACCGCGCATGAATAATAAAGGAAGCGTGTGAGTGGTGTGGTTGCACTCACCAGTCGTGCTTTTACGCGTTTCGGAAGCTCCTCATCCAGACAGTACACTTCCTCCCGCTTCACAGTCAGCTGAGACTCGTCCTCGAATTCCAACTGGAATTGGAATGGAAATTGGGGTTCAGGGACGTGAGAGAGAGCGCGCGAGATAAATATTCAGCAGTATTTTTATCTTTAAACAAATAAACAAACAAACATTGTGATGCTAAACGACCAGGTATATTCATCATTCAACTCAGGTCTTGAGTGTTCCTGGTATGCAGTGGTACCCTAAAGGTGGTCCTAGGAAGAGCAACCAGTGAACTGGTGAGCGTGTTATAGTTGGCCACGGCTCATTAATGCTTTGGTATTACATCTCACCATGTCTGGGGCTGTCTGGACACACTCACCAATCAGGTGGTGTTAATGTCATAACTAATTTTGTGAACGACCACAGCATGAACACGAATGTCTTCTTTGTTAACCATAGCTATGTGTTCTCTCTGAAAAATCACATGCCAGTAAAACAGTTACACACATTAACACTGGAACAATATGGGGCATATAAACATCAGCGAATAATGAAGCAGCATTTTTGCCTCGGGGCAGATTCAGTCCCCGAATGAAAAAATAAATACAATCAGAGGCTGAATAACATGATCATTTCTATAGCAATAGCTCATGTTAAACAATGATGTATCATAATATCCTTGCTTTTTCTGGCATCAGGATGTGCTGTTCTTGGAAAACGTTCAACGTTGGGGCAGTAACGGTAACTCCAATCACCTTCATCCACCTCATCATCTTTGTTAAACAAACATTCTTTCGTAAATTAGCACCTGTACATCAGGTTTGTATGCCAGCCATTTCATCCTAGTGAACGTGGTGGAATGCCAACGCAAACGCACCTCGTTTCAAGTTCTGAGTGACAAAAAGGAAGGTTCAGTCCTGGTTTATTTGACAGAGGGATACAATGAACATCAGTTTGATTCCATTTTCAACATTTCAAAAGCAGCTCATTAGAATAAGGTCAAGTAACAGGCACTGGGGACAACAAAGTTACAGACGGGCAGAGGGTGAAAACTCCTCTCCCTTCAGTGTTTGAAGTTCTGGGTTACTGATTAGAAGGTTCGGGGTTCAAGCCCCAGTACCCCCATGGTGCCAGTGCTGGGTGCATGAATAAGGTCCTTAATAACTGCATAGTTGTATAAATGAGATAAATTGCTCTTGTTAAGGCGTCTGCCAAATACCAGAAATGTAATTAGTATACATAGTCAGATTGTGCAACCAGTCATTTCGTGAAATTCCTTAAAGTTTCACAATCTGACTGTAACTTATACACTACACAGAAATGGTGCGATCTGATTGGTCCTTTATGTTAGGATTATAACTCATTATTCCAGGGAATAATGTTTGAATCAAAATGATAGACACTTACAGTTTGTCACATTCACTTGGAGCAGACGGCATCACCAGTAATCATAAAAAATATTCCTGAGCACGACTTACCCGTGTTTCCATGTAGTATTTACTAAAATCTGAATGAAGAGGGTAAACAGACGCCATTATCTTGATACGCAAAGCTCAGTGATGCCTTTTACTGTACTAATGTTCCCACCTCGCCTTCAGGGAATGACAACACTTTTGAAAGACAGTCAACAATTACAGGATGACCACTGGTGTTTGTTTGCCAGTTTGTTGGAAGACAATTCTGACGACACCCATGTACGAAATCCCAGAGATGATTTGAATGAATGTCTCGACCATGACATTTCCTCGAACAACTTAATCCCACTAGGGTTGTGGGGAAGGCAGGGAGCCCGTCTCAGCCCACTCTTTGCAAAGTACACCCTGAGCAATCACCAGTCATTCACAGGACAACACACACACACACACACACACACCCCTAGGGGCAATTTGGAACAGCCAAAAGGTTTTATTATATATTAAATAACAGCAGCTCTGAGGGAGCGTGTCTTTAATGGCACTGATGGGACCATGTGAGTAGCTATATCCAGATAAAGAAGTCTCCCAGTTAAGAACTTTTGGAAATAATTAGCTCCGCCCAGAAAACGTCTGGGTCGAAACACCTGAAGTTTGCGTGCAGCTTGCTTACGTTCTAAACCCTGTGATCCTGACGGCGTAGTGGAGGTACCTTGCACTCTATGGTGATTTTATTATTTAAAAAAGAAGCAGAAAGAATTATCCAGGATACCTTAGAAAAGTGTATCGGAACAAATGATCACAATATGAATCGATGTAATCGCCTCAATCAATTCCTGTTTCTCTACAAGATAGCAAGTACAAGAGATTTTAGACGTGAAGATCAGGTTCAGTTCGGTTTATGTTGTTGTTTCCACATTAGCGTTTATTCCATCACGCTTATTAAACAAGACTGAACCAGAAAGTTCTGTGTCCCGTTATAGTCTTCACTCTCTGCTTCATCTCAGATAAATTCAACAGAAATGAGCGAACACACAAGTGTGTGTGTGTGTTAGAATTCTGAGGTTTTGATGTTTGTGTGATGTTGCGTAATCACAGCACGTCGCCGAAACGGACTGTTCCATCTCAAGACAAACAAACAAGGGGAGGGAGGGAGCAGATGTACAAAATTTGCACATGCAGGTGTACTCTGACGTCTTGCGCTGTGTGTGTCTCTCTGACCTGGTACATGGGGATGATATGAGCCGCCACAAACTTTGCGCCGTAGATCAGCCCGTCTGTCCAGCGCACCTGCACCACGTCCCCCTCGGCTGGTGGCCCGAGTCGCACACAGTCTCTGTTCTGGAACAAATATAGAAATAAAGAGAGATATTAAAGAAAAAGACACCATCATCGATGAGTTGAAATCCGCCGTGGCGTTACATACCACGATATCCTCAGGGAAAAGATTGTCGCTGAACGAGCCATCGTCAAAGATGACCTCGAAGAACGTTGCTCTGGTGAGCTCCACCACCTCGCACTGGTAGTAGCGGCCGTTTTTGTGCTTGCAGATGACTTTCTGTCCCTCCACCAGTTCCCGCAGAGATGCCTTGTTGCGCTAAGCAAGGGGGTGGGGGGGGGGGGGGGGTGGAATAAATAAATAATAAAACAATGTACATCACAGGATGAAACAGGGTAGAGAAAGTTAGCAGGGAGGTATTATTGCGCACGTTTTATTTTAGCTAACTTTCAGAGACACTAGCAAGCTAGCTAAGAATCTAACAGTGTTCGCTTGCTAGTTACAAACTTTTTAATAAACCCGCAACAAGCAACTAGTGTTGGCTAATGCTAGGTGACGTTCTTACCAAGGGGTTGCCCATAAACGGAGATGTTTAGCTAGTGAGCATCTGTTTGTGCAGTGTTACCGGGTTCGTTTATGCCGCGGATCATAAGGGTGTATCAACCTTTAGTTTTGTTGTTGTTAACGTTGAGAGACCCTGATGATCCACGGCGTAAGCAGTCACCGCTTGAATTGCACTGTCTGTCATTTAGCACAAATTCATAACAAGTGGGAGAACGTTTTTGCCACAATGTTGCTAAGCTACTCGGGTCTTTTCACAACCATGTTGTGCACGCATGTCTCATTTTGTTTACAAACAAAGTGTTCTGTTCTGCAAGAGCTCATATAGAGACAGACAGGGAAAGAGACAAGACGAGACAAGGCGCAGCGCGACAGAGTGTGCTTACAGATAAGGGAATGAGATAGGATCTGTTTAATGGGGATCAAACTGATTAATGTGATCGTGAGTGGAAACCAAGCATGAATTCTTCACCTGTCCGTCTGTCTGTAGTTTGTAAGAGCGTTCACACAAGAAATGAATGTAATGGAGACTTTGTATAACTGTCGGTAAGTTACAGGAACTTCAGCCAGAAAATTCAGCTTTGGTGGGCGTGGCTAAATTTCAATGCAACTGATCTACACGTTTATGAACGCATACTAGTGACAAACGAGGACCAGACTCTCAGACCGTTACCTCAATATGTGTGCCTCCTTTGTGTCTCCAGCAGGTGAAATAGACCACGAAGGGCCAGTCATCTGGGTGCATGTGAACACCGGCCGCCTGAGCACACGTGGGGTGGAACGAGGACGAGCAGCGACCATGGGAACACTGAACACAGCAACCAGACGCCCTCTTCATCTGCTTCCGACAGTAATGACACTTCTGTACACAGGAAACACCATGGTGTCTGAGGTCTCATCATTAGTAAACTCTCTCTCTCTCTCTCTCTCTCACACACTCACCAGTTTAAACCTCTGTAGTGGTATAGTGCTGAGGTCCACTGGCCGACGCTCGGCGATGTTCACAAATCTGGCTTCTAAAACTGCTACTGCACAAAATACATGCACCCACCTACACACACACACACACACACACACACACAATCAGGTTCACCTACTACACAGTTCTTAAGTGTAGATTCATATGATGTGGCACAAAAAAGTACTGGCACCCCACCACTTCTCGGTGGGACAACTCCTGGACAGTGATATTAATGTTTTGTTTAGATATTTTAATTGTTGCTGTGTATAGCAAGCACCAGAAAGCTATACTTTTCAATGATTTTTAGATTATCCCGAAAATTCATGTGATGTTAAGGGTTTTTAATTACACCAACAAAGACACATATACACACACATATCACCTACAGATAAAGATTCAAGCTCCGCCCATACATCCTGCAAGAATGAATTGCGAATGAATTTGCGAATGAATTTGAATAGCTGAAGTAGCACGACGTTATAATTTAATAAAGACAAAAAAATTAACTGTCCACAATTTACCAACTTCACAACTAACTAAACACTTAAATGGAAATTGAAAATAATAAAATAAAAACAACATCTTTACACAAGATAATGGAGGAGTAAGAATGTGTGTGTTAACGGGACAATCTTGTGTCCAGCAGGTTTTTTTTTTTTAAACCAAAGAACATCAGCAGTTCATGCATGTGCATGGGTGTGTGTTCTCGTACTCATACAACAGTACGCAAAGTGACTCATGATGTCACTTATCCCATCCCAGCACTACAATATCTGTAGAAATAAAGCTGTTTCCTCTCATCCATTTATTTTTAAAATTCTCAAAATAACTTTCTGGGATCGTTGCCAAGATGGCTGCCACTACTCACTTATCGTTGTTGGCTCTCTGCAGCGCACCTCCTCTTAAAGAACACAAACAGCAGTCCTGTGGGAGAAAAACCCCCCAGCTCATTAAAACACACACACTATGTAAAAGAACCCCATGTAATAATGTTCTGTATTTGCCAGATGGTGTGATAAGATCAAACTCTACAATTTACACATCCTTATATGCTTTAAAATCTTTTAATGTTCTACAAACTAACACATCCGGCATCCTGTATCCTCCTCATTTACATCAGTGTATCTACAGAGCGGGGAAAAAAAAAAAACCCAAAACACCATGTTCTATCAGCATTCACCGTCTCACTAGTAAAATATTTAAACATTACACAAACGGTTTCATGTCCTAGAGGTCACGCGGTCCAACCAAAGTACACAGTTTAACAGCCAATAATGTTTCATATCAAGTTCAAGATCAAGTTAAAGAAGCTTTAGTGTCATTTCAACCACATAGAGCTGACGCAGTACATAGTGAAACGAAACAACGTCTCTCCAGGACCAGGTGCTACCTAAACATACAACAAAGATTAAATTCGGGGGGGGGGCACAACACAGAGCTAGGACCAAGGTTTTTGTCCTAGCTCAGATCATATTTTTTATCATAAATAAAAAGCAAAACAAAGCTACAGTGTCTCAGCAAATCAGTCGTTTCAGAATGTCTCAACCCATCATGCATAATTTACTTTTATGGGTGAAATATAGACGACACACATCTGATAGCACAGCTCCGATACCAGCCCAAAAAAACAAAATAAATAAAATTAAATTTGTATGTAGGATATCATAGCGGGAAATAAATAAAAAGATCAGATTCCTGTAAGAAGTATAAAAACACTAAATATAATATTACATTTCATGTATTAAATAATTTACTTCGTATTTGCTGTATGTGTGTGTGTGTGTGTGTATATATATATATATATATATAAAAACACATTATATAAATACATTATAGTTAAATACCCTTAAGCTTTACATATACAGAGACAAGACAGAAGTAAATAGACCCCCTCAAAACTGTAGTCACCGATCAATTTAATGACTTAAATTTAATGAAGAGAGCAGTGGAGAAAAATCCCCGTTCCAAGACATTGCTCAAAATAGCTCAAAATCGGTTACACGCAATCTTCATCTAATGGGCTATTATGGCTGAGCAGCAAGACGCTAACGTCTTCTTCAACCAGAAAATATTAATTCTGAAATAAATTTTAGGTGTCTATATACTTATGTCTGGTCTCTGTATATAAATAATTGGTAAAATGACATATTCATTCATTCATTCATTCATTCTCTAAGCCACTTAATCCTAATTAGTGTCGTGGGGAGGCTGGCGTCCATCTGGGAGAAGGCGGGACACCCTGAACAGCTCACCAGACCATCACAACATACATGCAACCATTCACATTCACACCCAGGGGCTATTTGGAACAGCCAATCAGCATACTGTGAATGTTTTTTGGACCAAACCGGAATACCCAGGGGAAACCCACGCATGTACGAGGAGAATATGCAAACTCCACACAAAAACACCCCGAGCTTGGGAATCCAACCCAGGACCTTCTTGCTTTGAGATGTTAACCATTACACCACCCACACGTTAACCACTACACCACCCATACATTTAATATATAAATATAAATAAATAAAAGTGTATGCCAACACATACTCAAATTAGAACAAATAAAACAATGCATTCAGTTACAACAAAAGAAAACAGCACCGGGGGGAGTCTGCGCTGTGAGTTGTCTGTAAATTCAGTGCCAATGCTTTTGTTAGTTTTTCTTACCCCAGAATTTATTGTACACACGCTTTTTTAATACGTGAGTAAATAAAGTCTTGCATTTTAAACAGGCTTTACAAATAAAATCTGCATATTTAATGAGAATAAATTATTCTTTATAAATAATGACGAAAGTCATTTCAGATTGATTCTTAATGCTTATTATATTGCAATTTCTTTTAAAAAAAGTTTTTTTTTTAACCTATATAATGATGCAGAAGCTCTCACCTGAGTAAAAGCATTAGCTTCACAGCGTGAACACCTCCATCTGTCCAGATCGCTGTCCCGGGACACTCCATAACAACCTGAAGAGACAGACAACACTTAATTCTAAAATCTTTATTTTATAAATATAGCAATATAATTTCCATTATTTCCATACAGTCAACCAATCAAACTGCCCGTGTATATACAGGGAGACCCACAAAACCCTCCCACATTTTAAAGGACAATTTTAAAAAAATTTCACATACAGTCACATACACACACACACACACACACACACTTTATATAACCACTTTGATAATCTGGGAGTGGGATCAGAGGTCAACTGAGACATAAACAGAATTAAAGCCCCATGGTGAATAGTGTTAGTTTGTAATTAAGTAAAGCAAACACACACAACTAGAAAACATTCCGAAGGTCCGTGGGAGTGTTTCCTCATTAGTAGCATAAAGTTATGAGACTAATCCTTTAATAATAAGAATCAGATACACTTTAAGGTTAAGAACATTTACAGCAGTTGCATTGTTCACATTTCATAACAATGTAGCACGAACCCACTGCACCACCATCACACACGCATGGACCATTGATCACAAGATAATTCTGCTGAACCCCAAAAAAAAGGTCTATATTCAGAGTGCCACACGTGGTTTTTATTAAGTACATCAGAACACGCACACATTACTGCTTCCTTCTTGCTCCATTACTTATGTCTTCTTTTAAATAGTCTTAATTGTGGATTTGTTAATATGAAGTAGCTGTGTTTTGTAAATTGAGGTAATTAAAGCAAATCATGAGACAGATAGAAGTTAAATGTCGCTGGAACTCGTCGCAAATTATCCAGATCACTACCAAGCACCAAAAGCTCAAATGCTACCCACCCAACAGATGAGCAACACAATCATTATCCTTCATCATTATCTATTAAGAAAATATTTTGACATAACATGAATGTTTACAGAAACCTGCAGAGGAAAAAAGCTCCAAGGACGCGATTAATACTTGGATATGTCAGCGTTGCCATGGTAACAGCTAACAGACTGACAGGGAGACAATATTAATCAATACAGTGAAGTTTTCGGTCAGAAATATTTTATCATAACTCCAAATGGATAAAAAGTACAAAAAACAGGAAGTGATGTTACAGGAAATGAATAAGCGTCTGTGTGTTAACGAGGAAATCTGGGCTTCTTCAAACCGACCCTTCTACGGGTAATAACTTTCCTGCAACAGCATGACATGGAGTGTGTCACTCTTCACTTATTCAGTAGAGACACTTACTGGTGTGGACACGCACGGAACAGACCGAGCAGCTGACCAGAGGACTCGTGCCATCCTCATCTAGGTTCGGAGTGGACAGCTGTCCGTCTGAACTTCCTGAGAAACACATCTCCGGGATCAGGGGCTTTGACCTCGGCTTCTCGTCTCTGCTGGATGCAGACGTTCCCTGGATTAGATTTCTCAACTCACTCTGCGGAAAACCAGGCACACACACACACACACACACACACAGTGATAAAATAATGACCAGCTAACATTTTGGATCAGTTTTAGTAGTATTGAATTCTGAATCAGTGGCTTCAATTATATTGAATTGATTAAGTGGTATACTGAATCACTAACTTAGGAATAATTTTTGATCAGATTTAATAATATAAACTACTGAATCTTTGCCTTATTAATCATTTTGAGCTACTGAATCACTACCTTATGAATCATTAGATTTATTGGTATTTAAAATCTAATCAACGGCTTATGAATCATTCATTCATTCATCTTCTGAACCGCTTATTCCTACTTAGGGTCGCGGGGAGGCTGGCGCCCATCTCAGCCGA
>JAQMYF010000008.1:10154524-10166295 GCA_030014195.1 Neosilurus mollespiculum
GAGTGATAGAGAGTAATAGAGTGATAGGGAGAGAGAGAGAGTGATAGAGAGTAATAGAGTGATAGGGAGAGAGAGAGAGTGATAGAGAGTAATAGAGTGATAGCGATAGAGAGAGTAATAGAGAGTAATAGAGTGATAGGGAGAGAGAGTGATAGAGTAATAGAGTGATGGTGATAGAGAGAGAGAGATAAAGAGAGAGTGATAGAGAGTAATAGAGTGATAGCAATAGAGAGAGAGAGTGATAAAGAGTAATGGTGATAGAGAGCGAGAGAGAGTGATAAAGAGAAAGTGATGGTGATAGAGAGAGTGATAGAGTAATAGAGTGATGGTGATAGAGGGTGATAGAGAGAAAGAGTGATAGAGAGAGAGTGATAGAGTAATAGAGTGATGGTGATAGAGGGTGATAGAGAGAAAGAGTGATAGAGAGAGAGTGATAGAGTAATAGAGTGATGGTGATAGAGAGAGAGAGTGATAGAGAGTAATAGAGTGATAGTAATAGGAAGAGAGAGAGTCATAGAGTGATGGTGATAGAGGGTGATAGAGAGAGAGAGAGAGAGAGAGTGATAGAGAGAGCGTGACAGAGAGCAGTAGAGTGACGGTGATAGAGAAAGAGAGAGATAGATAAGATTTTTATATCCTTTTTTTCTGGTGCTGTATCGTCTCCTGTTGTTCTGCTGAAGTTTTGGTGAAAGTTTGTTTGTTACGTGATAAAACAAGATGTTCATTTTTGAAAAGAAAGTTCAGATGCAGTGACACGGAGTTCCGGAATATCCTTGTGGTTTTCTCCAGGTCATTCTCTCGTACACGCGGACGCAGGGTTAAATAAAACCCCTCTCACCGTGCAACAAAGGAAGCGTTGATCTTCCAGTCGACTCCCTGCTGAAGTAATAAACCAGGAGAGCGAGTGACTCAGAGTCGTTTCAGACGCCGAGCAGAAGTGACACGAGCGTGGGAGGCTAATGAGCCCTTTAAGATCGCATTCCTTTAATCAATTCTCAAAATGACAGCTGCACGTCAATAGGACAAAGAGACGCCGTCATTCGCCGCGGCGCTGGAAACCTAATTAGAAGAGCGGAGTTTGTGGAGATTCCTACGAAAGGTTAATTGCAGTAAAAAGTGTACAGATCCGCCCAGATACAGGGCCTTTTATGGGCATTCTTGCTCTCAGTTGACACCTAGTCCCACCGGGTGCATCGATCTGCAGAGACACACCAGGCTGCGCAGGAGCATCAACAACGCCACTGAACGCGTCATTATTCGGTATTGATCCAAACATTTGGACGAGATTCGTTCACCCGCACGGCTAATCCGGGACAAACCAGCGTCTGTTTTACGTTGGAAAACATATCAGTGAGATAATCCGAATATTGTTCACTGAATACGGTACGAACACACATCAACACCGTCAGGTGATGAGAGTAAACGAATGCCATGAGGGTCTTATGTGATAACCGCTGCCGATTTCACTGTCAACATCTTGGATGTTAGTGGGAGGAGGTTTAGCCTGTAGTTAAATATGTCTCACCCAGACACACACACATGCTGCTCTCAAGACCCACCACAATGCCTGAATGCAAATGACAGAGTGTAAGCTGTCAGCGCTGGTGTTGACGAGCTTGAGAGACGTGAATAATGAGACGGAAGTAGAGAGTGAGTGCCAGAACGAGACGAAAAATCACCTGACGCTCTCTCGCGCTTGTTAGTAACAACGCGCGTGAGTTTCCACTGCTGTCTCCCTCCTGACATCTCAGGTGCTCACAGCACGCGATGCAGATGTAATTCCAACTCTCTCACACACACACATCCGCAGAAGATGGAGTTGCTGCTTTAACATCATGTCATCCGTAGATGGGGAAAAAAAAGACCATCAGAGGCCACGCCCTCATCCTCGAACATATTATTAAGCATGTGCTACGTTAAAGGTCACATGACCTTTAAATGAAATGACCGCCTCTGTGTTTATGACTCTGAATTCCCGCTGTGTGGCTGTTGGCCCTCATGTTATTGGATACGAGTGTTTTTCTGTCTAATACTCCACTTCCTGTCGCGGTGGTGACAGAGGAGGTGGGCTGCGACACTCTTTGGCAGATACGACCGTGTGAAACAGTGGGAGACAACGGGGCGAAAAGATACAGCGAGAGAAGAACGAGTGCCAACAGACGTGATGATCACCATCTGTTCTCTAGAGGAGCACGGGAAGGGGGAGGGGGGCTTCCTTTATAGGAAGCAAAATACATCACTTCCTGGCAGTGAAACCTGCTGACTAAAACCATAGATCTGTATGCTGGAATGTAAAAAGCATGACTTTCTGTTATTATTATCTTTGTATGGATTATAATCACGTCCGTTCCACTTGTTTACATTAATATGATGTTATATATTTAAAAAATTAATTCAGATATTGTTTATAATTAATATTTTATAGATGATCGCTAGAAATGTCCATGTCCTGTCCCTGAGCTAGTAAAAAAACTCACATGATGCAATCTGCAACTCAATCACAAGGTTTTTTCATTAAAATACAGTCCAATCTGTCTAAATTTGGAACGGGCGTGGCTTATCAGAGATGCTTGATATCCAATACTATATTAAACTGAAACATTACCCAGAGTATTTATTTTATTCTATAGATGCACTCTGATCCTGATCAGAAAAGAGTCTGGCAAGTTTCATCGTGACTCCATCCTGCTTCAGCAATGCTATGCGTGTTTCAGCCTCGAGTGGCATTTGAGTGGCGTGCAAATAAAGTGATATCTAACTCTTTTTGAATGTCTCAAAACTAGAAATCAAAGCTTGCTCTCTGCTAATCAGGACCGTGAGGTGAACCCGCAGGAGCACGCCACTGAAAACATACATCTGTACAAGCGCAAACGCGAAATCCTGTCAAAACAGTCAGAACGAGTGTTTGAAGCGCAAAAAGAGAGAAAGAGAGACAGACAATCAAGGTACAAACCAGACAAAACACCTGAATTATGGAATTATACTTAAAAAAGAATTCATCATTAATCAACACAGAGCTGGTGCAGTGGGGTTTTTCATGTTTTGTTTCTTTCCCTTCTTAGTGATACGAACATTAATTTTTATTTAACAAGCAGAAAGTTTCGCACTGGAGAAAAAAAACCTTAAATATGGCAGAATTTTTTTTTTTTGTTATGATAAAAAAAGCAATGTTTCAAATATAGGGAGTTATTAGAGTGTTATTCATTAACAAAGAAAAAAAGTGTATTGAAGTTTCAGTTCGGCATTTTAAATAAATAAATTAAAAAATTGTAACCATGGGGTTAAATGGAATAAACAGAAGGAGGATAAAACTTTTTGGGTGATTGATGTTATAGAAAAATGATGAATCCGTGGTTTGGGTTGGGGGTGGGGGAGGGATGAGTGTGTAATCGATTACTACCTCGTACTCCTGTGAGAACCCCAGGTTGTCATTGGCTTTGAGGTGATCAATGTGGTTGGCCAGCTCACATACGTAGATGGGAGGATGTTCTCTCATGCCTGGAGAAGAAAGAAAAGAAAAAAAAGAAGTGATGAGCAAGAAGGATGGATAACATTCGCCGCATCGCTGTGGGGCGGGGCAGGGTGATGAGCACGAGGCTGCCATGGAGGGCGTGGAGACGTGCTGTGCTGAGGTGTGATGTCAAGCATCGAATAAAGAAAAGACAAGGACAAAAAAAAAGATATTTTCCATCCAACTGCTTGGAAACAAATTCCACTGGAAAAACACTGCAACAATAGCCATTTTATCCTCCTTCTGTTTACTAGGGATGGGCGGGGCTAACCTATCCGAAAATAGAAACTTACAAGAGTATGTGCTTATTAGAATGTTAAGCCACGCCCAGGTTTGATCTTATTTGTTTTATTCAATATTTTGATGTAGCGATTTGTTTCGCATCATACAACATTCCTGCCAAATCACGATTAATTTCCCGCACGTCATTTGGTCACATGACATTTTGGAAGAGTATCGTTGATCTGAATCTTAACGATGAAAGATAACTCATTAAGCCCCAGCACTGCGTAGGAATAGAAAGTAAATAAAAGATTAAAATGAATTATGACCGTTACAGTGTTCTTGTGGCATCTTGATGACATCATGTCAACAAAATTTCTATTGTTGATGCTAATGCTAATTGTTTGTGTTTGTTTGTATTATTTTATAGAATCTTGCTAAAAAGATTTTTGAACATTTGGATGGAAATATACCCACAGATAAAGAGAAAGATAGAGATAGAGATAGAGAGAGAGAAAGAGAGAGAGAGAGAGAGAGAGGGAGAGAGTAAAGTGGAGAAGACTGGAGCGTTAGCATGTCGTGATGCTAACATGCAGTAAATGAGCAGAAGCTTTCAGGTCAGTGATATCATAATAAATATCCACCATATATTTAAACACGGAACTTCATGATATTCTTACATTCTTAATTAGAAACATAAACCAGGATGGCGCCCCTCTAGTGGTGGCTTATTGTAGAAGCTCCCGGTTCCTTGTATGTGTTTTTAAAGTATTTTTTAGTTTTCTTTGTAGTTTGTTTTCGTGTTTATTACCACATATCCCTCATAGGAATAATAAAGGCATTTGTTTAACTATTTGAACATAATATCTGTAATATGACCTGCTGGGACCTCCATATTTATTCACTGAAAAAAAAACAACAACAACAAATAATTAAAATAAAAAACGGAGATTAGTGGCCTACGAGTAGAATTTGTGTAAATTTGGTTGAATTAAAGAAGCCTATCATGCTTTCTGATCAATACAGAATGTATTTTATTGTTAAAATAATATTAATAATAATAATAATAATAATAATAGCAATGCAATGGCCTGGCGAGCTGTTCAGATGTACCCCGCACTCGCCCAGAGTCAGCTGAGATGGGCACCAGCCTCCCCACGACCCTAGTTAGGATTAAGTGGTTCAGAAAATGAATGAATGAATAATAATAACAAAAAATATTAATAATAATAATAATGTTTATTTTATGGATTTGATGCTGGAGTTCATTTGTAAATCCTTGGAGGAGGCGTTTACACGAGAAATCTTGAGGTGAGAAAGCATTCGTTGGCTTTTTTACAGCTTCAGATCTTTCAGTTTCATACAGCTGAACTGTTAATGAGATTCTTGTTTTAATTACACAATGATTCTGTGAATTTGGACAGAAGTATTGACACACAATTAAAAACTGGGGCGTGTTTGCGTGTGGTAGCTGGTGCGCTGCGGTGGCTGAGTTGAGTTATTGGAAGATTTTGCACAATAACTATGGTATTTCTCAGTTTAGTCATTTTCTGTTCCCTGTAAGCACCTCCTTATATGGATATATGTGGGAGGGATTAAATGTAAATGTTCCATGAATACTGCTTGAACCTTTGTTGTCATTACTGCGAAGAAAATTGTTGGAAAAGGATTTACAAATTTACATTTCTTTTACATATACAGTGTACGTTGCACATTTACATTTAGTTTCTCCACAGAATTCACATGATAAACGAGACCAGTCATAGTACATCAAACAACAAACTACTGATATACCGAATGCCAGATGTTACATGTAAATTTATACTGTTTATTTTTGTTTAGAACAGTAAAAGTCCTTAAAGTGATATCCTAAAAGCAACCAGAACCACGTCATGCTGCTTCAAATTATTTTAGCTCTTGTAGCTTTAGCGCAAAATCAAAGAAGCAAACTTCGAACACATCTTGTGTGACTGATGACTTCATCGGCGTTATAGCCATAACACTGTCTATTTCCTGATTTTAGTTTTTTACCCACGTCCTGATGAATGGATTATTAATTGCACTCACTCCTATCTTCACTTCTCTCCAGTTCGCCCCAGATTTTCTGTCGGCAGGTATAAGATGATTTATGGCTAATCTTCTGTGCATTTCTGAACTCGGCCGAGGCTGAGAATGTTTAATTGGATTTGGGAGCATTCCTCACTCATGTCGTGTTTTTTTTTTTGTTTGTTTTTTTTTAGAAAGCGAAGGAGGACGATTAAGGAAGAAAACAAGGAGGAGGCCTGAATCTGATAAAGAGAATTAGAGTGTAGGGGGAAAACGTGGTATAAACAAGATCTTGAATATATGGCAGAACACAGGAGGCGTTTTTTTTTTTTTAATAAGGATTGCCGTGATCAGCTAGAATGCATCCAAGAACCGAGTTGTTTAATACAGGACCACGACGGCGGAATTGTGTGCATAAACACTTCATAACTTTGCCTACATAAACTCTAGTCACGAGCTCAGAATAATCTATATACATTTACAACCTTTCCGACTTTATGATTTATGCTCTATGACACTATTTTAAAAATGGATTTTAAAAACTATCAAATATCAACATTTTGTTTGTAAAACTTTTACATAATAATTTCTACAAATTTCAGCTAAAACAGCAACCAGCGTAATGACTTGTGTATTAATCATTAATTCCCCCTGTTTTAGTTACATCACTAATAACTAGCATGTCATATCTGAAATCAGTACTTTTACATTTATAGATATTTATTATAAAACTAATTTTAATGTACAACATAATTCCTACAGTTTTCCAGTTTTAATTTACCTAAAATTAATTACATTTAAATTCGCACCAAAAAAATGTTTCACTACCTTTAGCTTCTAACTCGTAACTTTAGCTTCCAGTTCGTAACTTTAGCTTCTAACTCATACCTTTAGCTTCTAATTCATAACTTTAGCTTCCAATTCGTAACTTTGGCTTCTAATTCATAACTTTAGCTTCCAATTCGTAACTTTGGCTTCTAATTCGAAACTTTGGCTTCTAACTCGAAACTTTGGCTTCTAACTCGTAACTTTAGCTTCTAACTCGTAACTTTAGCTTCTAACTCGTAACTTTAGCTTCTAACTCGTAACTTTAGCTTCTAACTCGTAACTTTAGCTTCTAATTCATAACTTTAGCTGTTAACTCGTAACTTTAGCTAGCTAGAGTGTGAAACTAATTTTAATATAAATTAATGTATAAATGTGTTGTTTTACTGTAATATTTTAAATGCGTACAAGAACTTTTATTTAACTTATCCACATGGATGTAACTGTAAATAAAGACGTCACAAATGTTTGTGATGTTTTAAAGGAAAAAATATATAAAAGAAAGGGTAACGAACAAACATTTACACATGTGCAAAATTTAGGGCAACAAATATAAATATAAACTAAATCTTTTTACCGATATAAACAAATCTAAATACTATTGATTAGCCAATCAGGCAACAGAAAAGTTCATCTGCAACTTTTTTAATAAAATTAAAACTGATTTTTAAAAAAAACCCACGCAAACATTTGCTTTTTAAAATTGGGGAAATTAAAAAAAAATAATAATAAAATAAAATATTTTGAAAGTTCTTTGATATGGAGGGTTTAATTCAGCGTGAATAAAAATGCTGGAAACTGAAATTAAATTAATTATTCAATGTTTTGTACTTTTCATAAAAACTGTTCACAGACACATGATTTATCCTGCTGCTGAAATGTTTGGCTGTGAATCTTCAGAAAAGTAGTTCGATGGCGGTCAGTTTCCCCCACGGCCGTCTAAAACAGGCCGACGTTACTGCCAGGCACAAAACAGTAATAAAGTGCGGGGTGATGTAAAGCAGGCCGGGAGAAATGGCACTGGTGATTGATGCGGTGCTGAGAGACAGAAGACAGCGGGATACAGAGAGAGAGGTAGACAGAGAGATAGAGGAAGAGAGACAGAGCGATAGCGAGAGAGAGATAGAGAGAGAGAGAGAGAGAAAGAGAGAGAGAGAGAGAGAGAGAAAGAGAGAGAGAGAGAGAGAAAGAGAGAAAGAGAGAGAGAGAGAAGCTGATGAAGAAGCTGAACAGAACAGAGCTACGAGGGAACGTGCAGAGACACAGCAGGAACTAACTTGGAGTATCGGGGCAGCAGGAAGTGCTGGGACCTGCAGAGAGAAGACGAAGGGAGGAAAAAAAAGGAGAAGAAAAATAAAGAACTATCAATTTCAAGCTTCCGAACCGCGGGATCAACGGCTGAGAGTCGTGTTCGCGAACGCCAGCCTGAGATCCAATGTTTCAAACACTGACTACAAAACACGCAGGATGCCGTCGAGTTCACGTGTAACACCTGAGTCATGCGTTCAACAACACGGTCAATTAGGTGAAGCACAACTCTCACACAGAATGGGACACACACACACACACACACACACACACACAGCTGACTGCGACTTCTTAGAAAACATCATGGGAATTAAAATCAAGAGCAGGTCGAAGAGAAGACGGATTAACCTTCACACATTTAACAAGTGTGTGAAGTGAGACGACTCGGAGAAAATATTAGGACAGAAAGAACAAAGATGTACTGAGGGGAGGGACTATTAATAAAAATAATAATAATAATAATAATAATAATGATGATATTAATAATATTGTAGAGAAGATTCATATTATGACATCATGGTAGTGTAGTGGTTAGCATGTCCGCCTCACAGCAAGAAGGTCCTGGGTTCAACTCCCGGGCTTGGTGTGGGTATCCTCCGGATACTCCGGTTTCCTCCCACAATCCAAAGACATGCACATTGGGCTAATCGACTGTTCCAGATTACCCCTCGGTGTGAGTGTGAATGGTTGTGTGTGTGTTCAGGGTGAACCCCAACCTTCGCCCAGCGTCGGCTGAGATAGGCTCCACCCTCTCCGTGACCCTAAAAGGAGTAAGCGGTTCTGCAACAGGAACGGCACACACCCACGGAGGAACTACGGTGCTAACGTACACACCGTAACGTAACGTGCAAATCAGACACATCACACCAGAGGGAGTCGCTTGCTCAGCTGCGGCTGTAAAGAGGCCGAGCGTGATCCGTGATAACCCTGCGAGGAGGTCATGTGACCCGTTAGCGAAGGGTGAGTGAGAAAATAAAGCAGGTGGCGACTTTCTCTCTCTCTCTTTAATTCTTATCCTCCTTCACGCTCAGCTTGTCAATCATAAAGCTGGAGCGCTAATGAAGTGGCGAGGATTGTGTAAAGGATTGTGATGATGAACAGAGAACCTTTCAGAAGTTAAAAAAAAGAGGAGAAAAGTGACTTTAGGCCAAAGTAGCGATTTTAATGCTCGGCTGGTCCTTTTCCACTCTTTTGATGAACGAGCAGGGGTCCCACCCTCTTCCACACTAATTAAAGACTTAAATGGCTTTTACTGCAGCAGGAAAACAAAAATATTCACTTTCGGCTAATTAAAGACGGGTCTGTATGCACGTTAAAGGCATTCGTTTAGAAGAGAAGAAAACAGGAGAGGAGAGGAGAGGAGAGGAGAGAGAAAAATAGAGCAGAGGCAAAAAGAGGAGAGAAGGGAAGAAGAGAGGCGAAAAGAAGAGAGTGGTGAGGAGAGGAGAGAAGAGGAGAGAGGAGAGGGAGAGAATGGAATTTTAGAAATAAATTAAGCGTGATTAGTCCCAGTGGGCTTACAATGAAAAGAAAATGGCACAGTATACAGAAAGAGAGAGAGATAGAGAGAGAGAGAGAGAGAGAGGGAGGGAGAGAGATGAAAGTTAAAGTGGAATATGGGAGCTGTTTGATGAACCATTTCTTAAAATAAACCCATTTATTGTTGCTAAATGAATCGAGACGACACTCGGGCTGAATAAAAACTCTTCACCGCAGCGTTGTGTTAAAATAAATAAAAAACGCGCCTGTGTTTACAATCTAACAGCGCAGGATTACACACCCAGTTAAAAACAAACGAAAGAAAAAAAAGAACTTTTGCAGTGAACATCATTTATTTTACTACATCAAAACCATCGTTACTACATGAATCCCATCATTGCAACGTCAACACCATCACTGCTACATCAGCACCGTTGTTGCTACCTCAACACTGTTAATACTACCTCAACACCATCACTACTATTTCAACACCGCTGTTACTACCTCAACACCGTCATTGCTACGTCAACACCGCTGTTGGTAGGTCAACACTATCGTTGCTGCATTAACACCGTTGATGCTACCTCAACACTGTTGTTTCAATCTCAGCGCTGTTGTTACTACCACAACGGTGTTACTACCTCAACACTTTTTTTTAATTGTGTATTTTTAGTACGCAGTGTATGCTAATTCACTACACAACGTGCAAACAAGGTAATTTTAAAAAGCCTAATAAGTAAGAGGACTCATCAGTGAAGTCTTGTATGTTGAAAATTTTGTTAATGTTAAATGTTGTATGAAACATGCTTCTTAAAAACATATGTTGATTAAAAAAATAAACAAATGCTGTTATTATTGTGAGAGAATCCACGGTGACAAATCTGTGATGAAAGAAAACCTACCTGGCGTCTGATAGTTGATTCTCCTCATTTCCACAGGGTCAGACGAGTTAGCCAGGAGGGAGTCCTTCACCCCGCTCAGGTGTTCGTCTTTCGGCAATGGAGACGCCCGCTTCCTGTGAAACAGGAAATGATGTCATGGTTAACGCTCGTTAAATAATTTGGGTTTAGAAAAAAAAAAAAAAAAAACAGGAACAGGAACAGAAACCCCTTCATAGATGCGAAGGAGACAAGCTAAATCCAGGCACTGAGCGTGCGATCAGGAGAATGCAGGGAAGGCGTTAAAAACGGTTGGTTCCCTGAAGGATGCGGACTGAGATGCGACAGCTGCGGCGAGCACTTGAGCCGGCTCGGTTTAGCATGCTCGCTAAACACGGCATGGCTTGTTTGTGAGAAAAACAGGGCATGTGGGTAATTAGCACATCAGCTGAGTAATTACGGCACGGACGTTCACACGCTTGCAGATAGTGCGGCTAATGTGCTAGCAGGTGCTGGGGGAAACTGTGAGAGGAGCAACACTCACACACACACACACATACATACACACATACATACATACATACACACACCTCTCACCTCTACAGACTAGAAACACACCATAACTTTTTAAGAGCCATATTTAGAGCTGAGATTTACACACAGGGGGCGGAGTTTGAATAAATAAGAGGTGTGTCTCATTTTTCTTGGCAACAGTATCAAGTCTAGCACCTCCGACTGACGGTTTGGCGCAACCATAATATACTGTACGTCACATGGAAATACCGATATTAATGTTTTGCTGTAGAAGAGAAACCTATAAACTATTAAAGGGACGGTGTGATTTTTTTTTTTAAAGTGGCCTAAATAACTTTAATGCTGTATCAAACAACACAAAGCTTTTTATATAAATGTAAATTTCATGAAAAACGTTCATGCTGCAATCCATTTCCAATTGCTCCATATTATGAATTTTTTTTGAGTTGTGAGTTAAAATGTTTTTTTTTTTTTTTTTATTAAATATAGATTCGCATTTCGGACATTCACTGCATATTTACGTGACTTCTAAGCAACTAAATTTAGGTAAAAAATCGTGACACATCCCCTTTAATGACATAAATATTACAATTAATATTAGGAGACGTAACGGTGAGGCATCGTTTAACACAAACACTACAATTATTTAAAATTTTTACACGTTGAACACAGATCACGGCTTCAGGACCTCGGGTTTAATTTTATATATATATATATATATTAAACTACAACGTGTCCATGGTACACAGACGCTCCCCACCATGAGCTGATGCAAGATGTGAGGGCTATGTCCATTCAGAACATTAAGTGAATGATATGCTCCAGAGGGGGATTTTCTGTGTTGGAGTTCGAAGGTCATGAAACAGGTAAGTGATGCTCTGCCATCCTCACAGGTGATTTGGAACAGCCAATTAGCCTACTGTGCATGTTTTTGGACTGTGGGAGGAAACCGGAGTACCCGGAGGAAA
>JAQMYF010000008.1:10177996-10189229 GCA_030014195.1 Neosilurus mollespiculum
CTTGTGGTAGCTTCTTGTGGTAGCTAGCAATAATATCCTGAGGTAACTTAGTTTGCAGGTTTGCAAATAACTCATGCATTAACAATAGTTTTATATGTCTAATTTAATATTTTTCTATTTCAAAATTTGCTAGCTAGCAATAACCAGCTGTATAAACTTTATCTTATTTGCTAGTAATAATATAGCAATTCCCTGGCAATTTCAACGAACTATTAGGGAACCATTTGTGGAAATTTTAGTTAGAACAGGATCCAAAAAAGACAACGGAAAAGGAGGTTAGCTAGCAGTAACATCCTGTTAAAAAATTATCTAGCAGTAACCTCGAGATGTAAATTTAACTAGCAATAATTTCCTCTCGTAAATTTAGCTAGCAGTAATATACTGTAGTAAATTTAGCTAGCATTTAACCCCTGTGCTAACTCTAGCTAGCATTAATTCCTTGTAGAAAATGTACCTAGCATGGTAGGTAGCTTGGTACACTTAGCTAGCAATAACATCCTATGGTAAATTTAGCTAACATGAAGCAAGAACATTCTCCTCAGTAACCCATCATCAGTCGTCTGTGTGTTGTGTGCCTGACCTGATGGGTGCTGTAGTCGCCACTTTGGGAAGATTGATGGTGATTTTTCCTCCGTTGTCCTCATCGGTTTTGAAGAGGACAGGTTTGGTTCTGAGGAGATCTGGAGCAGTTCGGATAGAGACTTGCTGCTGCAGTCCTCCGGCGCTGTTCCCTCGACTCATTAACACGAACGAGTAATTAGTGTCGGGCTTCAGGCCTGTGATCAGCTTCCTCTTCATGTTGCCTTGAACCTCCACGCTCTGCTGGTTGTACAAAATCTACAGCGCGGGAAGATGACGATGCTACGTCAACATACCTTGTTTTTAATTCACTGAAAAGGTTTTTAAAAAGCATGTACGGTAATAAAAATACTCAACAATATGATTTTAAAGTATCACAAAATGAAGGATTGAATATATAAATAAAAATATAAAAAATCATTAGAGTGTGGAAAAATATCACTGATGAATAATATATTACTATATAATATGTTTAATGAATTATTAAATTAAATTAAAAACAAAACACATCACCTCATCCTGTTACCATCCTACATTTATTTATTCTTATTCATCGTATACCACACAAATTTACAATCATTCCAAGTTTTTTATTATTAAAAAGTGACAGGTACTTTTTTATGCATTTATTGGTACATTCACTGCCGCAAAACAAACTTAAAGCTAATAAGAAAAATGCACAGTTACAGAGAAACCGCAAAACATAAAGTTGTGCTCTAAAAGTGTCTTAAAGCGTATCTTAGTCATAATATTGAATCTTTAACTCAACTTTTAATTCGTAACTTAAACTTTTACAAAGTGCTGACACTGGAGACTCCCACCAACAACTGTACAAAAAATATTTAAACCCGTTTTATTTAGTTCGTTGGCCATACGAGTCCCCTGTGAATATGCTGTTGCTATAGAAACAATAATGTAAGTGAATAAGTGAATAAGCAGAATGAATGTAAAGCTGTGATGTGTATCAGTAGCTGCGCCACAATCAGTGTTCCTGTTACAGAACATTAATCAACACTTTCTAAGAAACCCTGACTCATTACTGCTGGTGTTTGGCAGTTCCAGTGCAACTCTAAAGAAGCTTTAAAAAAAAAAAACATAGAGAGTCTCTAGACGAGTTGGAAAAGGAATTTTTGTGCTAATGGGATTAGCATAATGGACAGTGTAATGGTGAAGACATACCATCTCTCCAAATGCATGCTAACCCTTTAGAAACATTTGCCAGATGTTTCGTGATGAAGTAATGTTGTGGCTTGTGGATTCCTTCAAACGTGAGTCAATTTGTGGAAAGAGCCCTTAAAAGCCTCGGACGTTTAGTGTTTGCCACCTAATTACCCTGATTAGAGAATCTGAGATGGAGCTTCCTATCCAGGCTTTTAGTATTATATAATTTTTTTCTTTTCTTTTATGACTAACGGATTCATTAGAAACACTTACTTAAATTGCAAAGTACTCATGTAAATCTAAAGTGAAGAATTCACATAATTTTCCACTTTCCTTAATTTAATCAGCCTAAGCTCCGCCTATTAAAGTTGTTATAAAGTAGTAAAGATCCTGAGTAAGCTGTCAAGAACCTTGTAACATATGTAGATAAAAAATAACAAAGCTAAAATTAGCTTAAACATATCAAGCATTCATAAACTTTACACACCTTAAACAGCCCTTGGGACTTGAAGTTCTCTGGCAGTTCCCAAGTCAGAAGGACAGACGTCTTCATTACCGATTTGACTCCAAAACTTGTTGCGAAAGCTAGCGAAATATAAAAAAGTGAAGACAAACAGAAACATAAAGTTAGATGAGTATATTATGCTACATGAAAATAGCTGATTATATTCAAAATCTGTATCTGAGTTGTATTTTTACTGAAAAGAAACTTATTTGAACACAAAGTTAGAATTACTTTTAAGCTACTTTTAAGGAATTTAGTCATTGGTCAGAAACTTTCCCATGCTGCTACTCCAAAAATAAAATACTGCTCTATCTGACTGTTTTATATATCAGAGAACGAAATTTATTATTATTAGCTGTAATTCTGAAAGATAATGATGTAGCTAAAACTCATTCATTCATTCATTTTCTGAACCACTTAATCCTAATGATGGTTGCGGGGAGGCTGACACCCATCTCAGCCGACTCTGGGCGAGGGCAGAGTACACCCTGGAAAGCTCGCCAGGCCATCGCAGGGCAGAAACACGCTGATGGCTATGCAGCCTACTCTTGACGAAAGTCAGCAAAGGTTCTTTTACATGCCTCTCACCACAGACAGTGAGAGACATGGTGGCATTTGATAACCCAGTTAGCTGCACTGGGGGGGCAGCAGTGAGAACCCGGTGACAGTGGGGCTTGAAACCCCGGCCTTCAGGTCAGTAAGCCAGCACCCTACCACAGGGCCACCATTTATTAAACTAATTTTATAGTTTTATCCTAATCCTAATAACACAGTTTAGTATTATTTTATTTAGCTTATATTTAGTAATACCGTGTTTCCCCGATAATAAGACAATGTCTTGGTTTTTTTTTCAGTTCAAAAAACACCATAGGGCTTATTTTCGGGGTAGGTTTTATTTTATTTAGCATTAACAGCAATTTCAATAAACAGGTAAGTGAGTCCTCCACAACTGCTTTCTTGTATCAGCGGTGTAGCTCTTCCTTGTTGCTCTCATGTCTGGGGTCAAAACAGACAGGATAATACCAGTAAAATTATAACTGTTATGCTCCTCCAGTCCTGCTTTTATCCCCATCATGCCCCTCAGTCCTGCTTTATAATACTTTACTTACCGTTTTTGTTCCCTTAACTGTAAATAGCGCTGTCGCGCATGCATTCATAGAAAATGAGGGGAGGGTGCGGATTTAGCTAGGTCTTATTTATGGGGTAGGGCTTATTTTGGACCGTTCTGCTGAAGTAAGAATAGGTCTTATTATCAGGGTAGGTCTTATTATCGGGGAAACACGGTATAAGAAATATTGCATGCATAAATGTTTCCGATTAAATATGGAGCTCTGGAAGTTTGTGAAAAATAAGAGTGGTGCAGAGTAAGATTCTCGGTTGATAAATTTCTTCGTAGGAATTCTTCCAGCTAGCACTAACCTGGCGATGTGGCCATGGTCCTGCTCTGGATGCTGGGGCTTAAGGGTCCGCCCCCCTTTTTGGTGAAGGCCTGGATGCGGATGTCATAAGTGGTGTCAGGTCGAAGGTCATGCAGAGTCATGTGCGTATCCGTGGTATGATCGGTGCTGTTCTGCTGGCTGTTAATATCTCTGTAAACAACGATGTAATGAGTGATGCGTCCATTCCGATCTGCCGGAGCAGGCGGTTCCCACGTAAGCCGGGTGGTTGTTGTGGTCAATCCCACCACTTTCAGGTTCATTGGGAATCCGCTTGGAACTTCCTCCTGCGTGCTGATATTCTTGATATACTCTTCTCCGGTGCCAGCACGGTTCTTGGCGCTTAGGTGGAAGCTGTAATTAGCGCCCTTAAAGAGACCTGTCGCCGTATAGTGGCCTTCCCCGCTCCCTAAGTTATGCACCGTGAACGTTTCCTCATCCGAGCGCTTGTATCGTAGACAATAGCCAATCAGCTCGCCTGGCATGTCCTTCGGAGGCTGCCACTGGAGGAGGGCGGTGTTTTCCACTGTGATGCTAATGAGCATGGTGGGTTTTCCAGGAACTGTGAGAAAGGAAACAGTGAAGAAGTAGAAATACAGCTGAAAAGAAGAATGTTTTGGAGATTTTGTCCAAAATTTTATTAAATATTAAAAACAACCAGAGACATGGGGAGAAGTAACCGGTTTAAGGTTTCAGTCGTTTTCTCGAGTACTAGAAATGAGTTTTCTTCAGCTAGCATAATGCTACCCTTCCTATGATCCCTGAAGGGTTTGTGAATTTGGTGATTGTTTTATGTTCCGGTCTTTCAGAGACTGTATTTCTAACCTCATTTACATAACAGTACCCCCTAGAACGTCTGATTGTTGGTTCTCAACCTCGTAAAAGTGAAAAACAAACACCGCTAAAGAGACATTCATTAAGATGTCACTTCTTCCCAACATGGACTAATCAAATGATTAGGATATTTCAGAAGGTTAAGTTAAGGACACCTCACACGTCATCTCTTTGTTCCAAACCACAATTTAAACACTTCTGCAACTTGGAAAGTACAAAGTTTGTCAAGTCAGACTTTGTAGACTATCCTTATATCATCACAAACTAATCATGTTATCACTATCCTGCCCGAACACTTTGCTAACAGCCGCTTAACTTGGCTAATTATTAGCAATATTAAATATATATTTAGTGTCTGAGAAAATGGCGGGTTCTCGTCTGGTTTAAATGACGAGTTATAGCTCCATTTACAGCCTGATTGTTTCAGAGACACCGAGTCTGACGTCACTTAACACCACTTTAATACCACTCTTTGTTTAATTGCTAATCAAAGACCATTAGAATTCCATTCAGCTGCATGCCTCACTTCTTTTTTTTATGACTACTTAGAAATGTTTTAGACATTAAATATTTTTGCTCCACTTTTTTTTTTCCCAGACACCCACCGTTTCAGCGACTGGACGTCTGACTTCATTTAAGGTCATTTTAATACCATTTACAGTTTTATTAGACTTTATTAGGATCTCCATTAGCTGTTGCACTAGGGGAAGCTAATCTTCCTGAAGCTCCCTGAAGAGTTTCAGACTCGGGTTTCGATTTAGAGGCCTACTGTTTGCGAGTTGGACTTCATTTAAAGGCATTTTAATCACATTTAGCACTTTATTGCTATCCTTCTTGGGTCCATATATACAATTAAGATTTCAAATGTATCAGGCTGAGCTCACTGGGGACTGGAGGGAAGAACAGGAGAGGAATTTACAAGAGTAACACATTAAGAAGTTCAAGCTGATGTATTTGGTTTCCTCTCGGACTCTCACTGGTTGGTTCTCATCCGCAAGAATATCAGTCCTGCTTCTAAATGATGGAGTGAAAGGCATGCTCCGTCCCCGGAGTAGTGTAATCTGTAATGCCCATGAAGTTTTTAGCAACTAAAGACACCCACTAATAGACTAACACTGTGCAGACCTCCACCAAAGTAACACTCCGTGAAATTTTTGGAGATGATTCGGATCAAATTATGGTTCCAGGAATTCTTTAACATGATAAAAAAAAATTTTTTTTTTTGGTAAATGTGGTACTACAGCAGGGCCAGCAGAGGGTGCCGTGTGCATTCTTTAATATTTTTTTTCTGGCTTGGTGGAGGTCTGCGCTCTCTCGAGTGCTCTTCCAGGTTGTTTGGGGGAGGGGGGTTGTTAATGACTTTACACAAAATGTTAAGAACTGCCTTTAATGAATTCTTGAAGTACAGCCCAAGGAGGGCTCGGTTACATTTTGGAGATGACGCGTATCAAATTTTAGATCCAGGAACTTTTTAAAGGATTGTTTAAAATTGTGAGATGGAACACTTTTTTTGAAAGTGTCATATCATAGTAGGGCCAGCAGGGGTGCTCTGTGCTGCCTGTAATTTTTTTTGTCTTGGTGGAGGTCTGCGCTCTCCGAGTGCCCCTGTAGTCTGTATCTTCTTTTGTTAGCAAGTTTATGCAGAATATAAACAGATTTTGAGGAATTATTTTGGAGGAGAGCAGCACAGCTCAAGTGACACTCCTTTAGATTTTGAAGATGATCTGGATTCAATTCTGGATCCAGGAATTTTTTTCTAAAGGACTTTTGAACTTTGTGAGATCGAGTTATTGCAGAAATTTCATAAGTGTGGTATTACAGCTAGCCAGAAGGGGATGCTGTGCACTTTCTTTTATATATATATATATATAAGCTTGGTGGAGGTTTTCACTACACTCTGCCCTTGTAGTTTATTTGGTATTATTAATATTACATTTAAAGCCAGTCTGTACCACATTCTCAGAACTTCACTGTGTGTTCCATCCTGAATGGTGTGTCTGTTGGGAACTGGGTGGATTTTGATTGGGAAAAAACCCTACAGAAACAACGATAAAGACATCGTTATTATTGAACTTTTCGACTCCACGCACCACTGAGCTAACAGCATGTACCTGCATTTTTTTTAACGACCGAAGTGTCTAATTTTTACACAGAAGCATCTGTTGAAGGTCTCACACTTTGGCTCAATCGTTCCGAACCATTTTTATTCAGATTCACAGCATGGCGTACTGTTTTTATTTTTTTTGCTTTATGTTTTTTTTTTCAGGAAAGCTTGAGAGCCACGTTAAGCTCTTCATAGTGAAGATGTGTTTCCGAGGCCTGCTGTTACAGAGGCGCAGGACATATAAGACCAGTGATATTGTTTAACAGCATGACTCATCGTTCTGAGACTTTATTCCTTCCAATCTCTCAAACCTCGGAGATGACGTACCTGACGTCAGTTTAGATCGTTTTTCTGATATCAGTCAGCTCTTGATTGTTTTATTGTGTTGTTTCTACCTGAAGGGGAAAAAAACGCCCTTCTGTTATGTTTACTTTATAACATTTACACGGGACTCGGATCAGCTTATCTCCGTCTCATTTACTAGCAGAGGAAATCATTTGGAATTATTCCAAGTTGGAAATGGGAATTTCCATGGGATGTAATAGGAATTCACTGGATATCTGGGGTCATTTACACAAACTTATTAATACATACACATATAAACATAAACATAAACATTTACTTTTGTAATCGACCGACATACATGCAAACATTTCTAATACAACTTTTAAAACATAATTTAATTTTATTTTATTTTCTGAATCGTTTAATACAATTAGGGACACGGGGAGGGCTGAGCCTATCTCAGCCAACTCTGGCGAAAGGCGGGGTACACCCACCCAGGACAACCATTCACACTCACTCTCACACCTAGGGGCAATTTGGAACAGCAATTTATCCTAATGTGCATGTCTTTGGACTGTAGGAGAAAACAGGGGTGCCCGGAGGAAACCCACGCAAACATCCACACAGAAACGTCTTCTTCGAGCCCAGGACTCAAACCCAGGACCTTCTTGATGTGAGGGGAATGTGAAAAGCACTACATCACCATGCTGCCCATCATCATTATTAATATTAGCATTATTGTTATTATTTATGGATTTGCTTTTAATAATTATTTTAAAAAATGATTCCTACCTGCTCCTGTGGTTTTGACGACCTTGGCTTTACTCCGTGCTCCGTCCCCTCTGGTGGTATATGCCGCCACCGTAACCGAGTACGACGTCTCCGAGATCAGCCCAGAGATGATGGCTTCCTGTTAAACAAAAACCGCTTGAGGCCCATAACCCTGCACCCTAACCCTCCGACACAGAGTACAAATAGTACACATACACATCCCCCATAGAAAACAACAAACACATACACAAACACACCCCGTTTTCAACGTGAGCCGGGTTTAAAACCATCAGACGTTCTGAAACGGCCCCGTCGGCGCTGGACACACAGCTCTGATGGCTCTAAAGGCTTTGAGAACACACACTTTCCACCAGGCGAAGATCTTTGTTTTTTTTTTTTTTCCAAACCACACAGAGAGCAACCGGAGGAACCAGAGGAACCGGACCGTTTGTGTCAGAGTTCTGTCAGGGAAAGGTTCTTTAAGAGGTCAGCGAATTCAGAAGTGATTCTGTCATAAAAATAGAGTACTAAAGAATTGAATTCTACTCAAATACTCAGATACTTTGGAAGAATGACAGGAGGTTCCATTTAATCAGGATAGTGGACAGAAAAAATAACACTACGTTATGAAATCCTAACTTCAAGAAAACTCACGCGAGTTTGTTATTTTTGCAGGTCAGGATCAGAGATTGTTTTCATTTGTTTGTTGTTTGATTTGCACCAAAAGTTCTTGAACTGAAAACATCCTCCCTGTTCATCGACCTCAAATACAACAATGAAAAAAGATAAAACGTCACAGTGCACAAATCATAAAAATAAATAAATAAATGAATGAATGAATAAATAAACAAATAAATAAAACCCCAAATAAATCAAACTCCTGTGTGGAGTTTCCATGTTCTCACTGTGCTTGCGTGGGTTTCCTCGAGGTACTCTGGTTTCCTCCCACAGTCCAAAGACATGCACATTAGGCCAATTGGCTGTTCCAAATTGCCCCTAGGTGTGAGTGTGAGTGTGTATTGGTGCTACAATGGACTGGCGAGCTGCCCAGAGTCGGCTAAGATAAGCTCCAGCCTCCTCGCGTCCTTAGTAGGAGTAAGCAGTTCGACAAATGAAAGAAGAAATACATCTATATATAAAGTGTGAGGCTCTGGAGTGTCTGTAGATCATTAAAGCGGTCGGTCTAATCCTAAATCTAATTTACGATGTACACGGAGGTGCTTTCCTCTCACTTGCACTGTGGAATACAAACGATTCTGAAACACTTTCAGTGCCGATTCATTCGCTCCAGAGTTCATCATGTGAAGTTTTATTTCCCCTTTAAATTAATTTTAAAACAACATTCCGTCCGTATTATGTTCTGTTTATTATCCTGACAGTGACACATATACCCCATGCGGTATTTCCTGTTCTGCGCCTCTTTATAACAGCGCCTCCTAGAGGACACAATGGAAATATAAATACTTCACCCTGTGTAAGTGTCGACCGTTCCTGCAGCTCTGGAGTGACAGAATTTAATACGATCAAACACGAGTTCTGTAAATTTTCACTTTAACAATCTGACAATTTCTGAGTCAGATCCTCTTAAAGAAACAAGACAAACAAATTGTTTATTTTCTGATGACCAAACTGGTTCACGCCTTTTCATAAGGACAGCGCTTGATCAGGGTAATTACAGCATGACAGAACAATGACACACACGGCAGCTGGAACCGGCCGAACGCTGGAACAAAAGCAGCTCGGCGAAGAACAAACAGATCACACGCAAGCGGCAGCATGAATGCAAACACACACACACACACACACACACACACACACACATACACACAAACACACACAGGGAGATGAATAATGAGAGATGGAGGTAAATGGGAACGGAGCACACCTGCGTTATTTCTCTTCATAACACCTCTATGGAGGATTAAACAAGGAAGGAACTGATCTAGCGAGCGAGGGACCGAAGAAGCGTCGGACCACACTGCCGTCGCTACAGGATCGGTTCGAAGAATTCTACGGGACAACCGTTGTCCCATGATGTCACAGCTAATTTACATCGAACCATAAATTTCTGTTTAAATGTTACTGAAATCGCAGTCACGTAAAACGTACAGACAGCGTAATCTCCTGTCCCTCCATTATTATTTACTTTCTCTGCTGAACTTATTCCTTTAAAAGAAACTTTTTAAAATATTTTTAAAAACTATATTAGATATTCACCTCGAATTACTTTTATATACATAAATACATATATATATATATATATATATATATATATATATATGTGTGTGTGTGTGTGTGTGTGTGTGTGTGTGTGTGTGTGTGTGTGTGTATCCTACTGTCTATTAAAATTCATTTAAGATTCGTATAACATAGTTTTGTCAAATAATTACATGGATAAATTAAACATCCTTATTAAGGTCATGATGTCACATTAGCACTTTAATCACATCTGTATTTACTGTTGCTTAGAAACGCGGCTATTTAATGGCGGTTTAAAGTCCTATAATTCTAATGCCATGTCGTCAATAATCTATAAATTGATCTATGCAGCCTGTGTGTAGCTAACGAGGAAGAAACTGACGGGTGTGACATCATATCACCTGCAGGTGTGAATTATGATGTCATGGCTGATTGAAAAGAAAATTAAACACACGAATATGATAATTCCACTGACTCACTACCCTGCGTGTGTGTGTGTGTGTATATATGGACACACTTCATTGGCGGTCTCATTAAGCAGTTTCTCAACAATTTTTGTGTTGCTTTCTCAACACAACTGACTGATGGTATAAATCTGGTGATTGAAGACGTGCGTCATGTGATTTCAGGACATCATTTAACGATTGACGCAGCTCTGAACACGGCTAAACGTCAGGCTTCTCCTATAAATCCAACAGGGGGGTTTACGAGGTACGCTTCCTGGAGGTAATGATGTTTACAGGTACTGACGCTTCATCTGGTTTAATCCAAACCACCTTTACAGAAAGGTGTGTTAGTTCCCAGGGGAGGGTAAAGAACAGGAAACACACACACACACACACACACACACACACACACAGAAGCAAGAACACACAGCGTGTCCCGATGCTGCACACCCCGGCTCACACTCAGGTTACTCACATATTCGGTGCTGTCCTCAACGTTCCACTGATCAGAGAAATGACACACAAATACACACACACGGGAAGGGAAGGGAGGAGGGAGAATGAGTGAATAAACGGCACTAATGATGGAAGGGAAAAAAGCATGGCTACTTTTCAATCGGTACAACTACTGATGAAAAGTGAGAAGTAATGATGCGAATGATGAGAATGCAGTTTAGTGGAGAGAGAGGGGGGAGAGAGAGAGGAAAGAGGGAGAGAATGAGGGGGGAGAGAGGAAAGAGGGAGAGAGAGAGAATGAGGGGGGGAGAGAAAGAAAGAGAGGGAGGAGAGAAAGAAAGGAAGAGAGGGGGAAGAGAAAGAGAGAGACAGAGAGAGAGAGAGAGAGAGAGACACAGAGAGAGAGAGAGAGAGAGAGAGAGAGAGAGAGAGAGAAGATGCAGGAATAACGTCAGGT
>JAQMYF010000008.1:10189329-10206753 GCA_030014195.1 Neosilurus mollespiculum
AGAGAGAGAGAGAGAGAGAGAGAGAGACAGAGACACAGAGAGAGAGAGAGAGAGAGAGAGAGAGAGAGAGAGAGAGAAGATGCAGGAATAACGTCAGGTAAGACATTACACTATGATTGCGAATGTTGAAGACAGAGAGAGGGAGCGTATGCATTATTCGCACTCAGCGGCCATTTTATACCGTTTATGTTCCATACAGATGGCTCGGTAAGACTCAAGAGTCACAATATAGAACCCATAGTACCGTTAGTGTTTCCCCTCCTGTACCGATATATGATTTATAATCACATTATTCAGTGTGACCTTGAATATGACAGCTTCCATTCTGGAGTCTGACAGTTTGTCCTCGTTGCTCTGTTTGTTCACCTAATTTACTACGAGATTTGTTTCATGATATGATTTCCCCACAATATTTTTTAAAATCAATAAAAAACTTTAATAAAAAAAAAATGTCATTACATAAAAAATACATAATTATTTTCCTATTATTTCTCAAATTAAATATTCCTTTTATTATTTATGTATTTATTTAAATTTAAAAATAAATAAATAAATAAAAATATTCCTTTTAATAAAATGTACCTGTGGTGAATTTGTATTACTTTTTTTTTTTTTACATTTATTTGTATAAATGATCCCGTATGACATCAGCAGTTCTGTCAGGCAATGTCAGTCCTTGCCTCTTGTCGGGTATGCGCGAGTGCTGCTACACTGCTGTTACTACTAGGCATACGCAGCGACATATTGCCTTCTTCATTGGCTGGTCCAGCCCTGGTAGTGATGTGAATTCGTTGTTTTGTCCTATTGGCCGGATACCAGTCTAAGATAACACATTATCGGCCAGTGCTGAGCTGTGTCGCCAGGAAAATGGCGGAGTGCAAAGCATACGGCTGCACAAACAACAAGCACAGAAATCGCAGAAAAAATAACATAACATCGACACAGGCCGTATTAGGAAAATGTTTTCTTTCGGACACAGTTCAGTGGCCTGTGAAGAGCACTTCAACCCGACCTGCTATCAGAATCAGAATACTTTATTGATCCCGGGGGAGATTGTGTATCGGCGTGACCTCCAGGAAGAACTACTTGGAAGAAAGCCCAAGCATCTGCATCTAAAACCTTATGCTGTTACTACAGAATTCCTTCATAAAAAGTCAAAGGACGATGACAGACGGGAGCAGCGCCTCGCCAAAAGGAACCAGTAAAAGGTAAGAGCCTTTAGTATACAGAGAGTTTTATCACCTAAAATGTCGCTCGCTGCTTGTTTACTTGTGCTGGACAAGCCGGCCCAATGAGTTGATGTCACTTCCGAGAAAATTAACTTTCCTTAATAATAATAATAAAAAAATTTTGATAAACATTTTATAAATGTTGGAGTGAACTATAGAAGCCTATTACTAATTTATATTTATAAAATAAATTAAAAAAATATTAATAACCAACAGGCTTTTTCTTAATAACTGTTTATGAACATCAATGAAGGCTGCAGTTAGGACTAAATATAAAACACCACCTCTATCTGCTTCTCTTTTTTCCTCTTTTCTTTTAGAATCTGTTTGTAAAATTAAACGTCATATGCATTCCCTCATTTGTACATTAGTCTCGATGCCTCCTGCTGTCTAAACAAGCCAATTACAGCTAGGAAAAAACAGAATGTATAAATATATCAAGCGTATCCAGATATTGATCACATTTTTTTTTTTAATTTTTCACGATTTTAGTCATTATAAATTTGTACCACAATACACGTAATATATCATTACATACCCATTCATAAGTGATCTGAAACTACATCAGCAACAAAATAGGCCTTGGGCACCAATATTCGTGTGCAACATGACAAATTAGCTACCGTGACTCACTGCATGGTACAGAGACGTGATAATATGACCACTGAGTGTGTGTACACAGAAAAGGGAAGATGGCATCAGGAACAAAAACATCATGAGGAACCTTCAGGACTTACCTGAGAACAAACAACCACTAACACACAGCATGCACCACAAGTGACTTACAACGTACGTTACACTTAAACAGTAACACACTCCTAATGACCGCCCAATATTAGTGACATCATTGCTCTGTGTTTCAATTAGAACACTTGTATTAGTGAAAATAAAGATGGTTCTCCGTGGTGGCTTCAAAGGATCCTTTTTATACAATGCACTGCTTTGCTACTGTTTTATGTCATGATGTTGTGTCCATGGTAACTCCATACAAAAATAAAACAAACAAACAGTTTGAATCTGGATGGATACATGTCTCTTGGCCAGGTGGAGGAAACAAAAGGGGTGGAGATAAGCTACGTAGAGGCGGGGACAGGATAGTGCATGTAGAACTAAGTGGTGGATCAATTTGAAAGAACTCAGGAGGCGGGGCCAGGTAAATGCCTAACTCTAGCAAGGTAAGGAGTCTGGTGTGTTGTATCAAAGAGATAAGAGGGTCAGTCATCAGTAAAGCTTTAAATTGGCCGGGGCAGGTTAGAATATTAAAAAAGGGTAGGGTTATTTTGGAAGACGGTCATGAAAAGATGAGAGGCGGGGCTACATATGGTGTGTGGGTGTAGAGTGCTGAAGAGGTGGGGTCAGGTTAGGTGAATGCGAGCACAAGGGGTGTGGCTAAATAAACAGGGCGGAACTGTGAAATGAAAAAAATGAATGAAAGGGCAGTGGTGGTTAAGGTGATGGGTTACTGATCTAAAGGTCAGTGGTTCAGTCCCCACTATCACCACTGATGGGCCCTTGAGCCTTGAACCCTTAACACTCAATTGCTCAGTTGAATAAAAATGATAATTGTACGTCGCTCTGGATAAGAGTGTAGCCAAGTAATGTAAATGTACGCACAGAAAGCTAAGTGGGTGGAGTCCAGTTAGAGCATATGGTGCCAGGTAAATGGCTTCAAAGACCCGATGGGGTGGGGCTAGTTAGATTGTTCCAGGAGACAAGCAAATGGCTCCAAAAACTCGACAGGAGAATAACATTAATAAGGGGTGGAGCCAGGTACATGGCTCGATTGAACTGAGGGGGGCAGGGCTAAAATAAGCTGCAAGAACAAGAAATATATAACACACGTTTCCGATTAATTAATTCTATTACTTCTTTGAATAAAATATTAAGCCAGGACTTGCACACATCCTGAACACACACACACACACACACTCACACACACTTCAGTCACACTCAGAAGCAACACACACTTCACAAACTTTTTGTTCTTCACTGAGGGAAAGAGAATCCTCCGCGGATCCACAGCCCATTTTCTCAGCGAGAACCCCCGCGGTGTTACCCCGAGCGTGAAATCCCATTAACCCCTGCATAGTGTCGGCCCGGTGACACACACACACACACACACAAAGTCAACGTGAATTGCACTGAAGCACAGCCGCCACGCCTCATGGAAATCAAAGTGCTCGACGTCATTCACGCTCCGAAGCTAACAGGAAGTGAAGCAAGCTGCCAAAAAAAGCTGCATAAACTCACTCCAGGGAGCAAAACTTAATCCCTAAACCCTGTCTAGTGCACTATTTTGGTGACGGTTTGGAAATCATCAGTCAGCATAGTACGGAAAAAACTACACCTGAATTCCCACAATGAACAAGACGGGTATAAAATGACCACGATGGCCTTTAAAGTAAATAAGGAGTCTGGTGAGGGACACACGCAGAGGGCAGGATTAATTATGACCCTACATATAAATAAAATATAAATGGGTCAAACCCACAGTGCATGAATCAAGGTATTACTTCATAGGGAATGTGATTTGGGACATGCCCACAGTGTAAAGATAATAAAACACCTGCAATGGTGACTACAGTGCAAACAGGACAGGCCCACAGTGCATGACACCCAAAATGCACTGATGGCCATAAAATATTCATCATGGTATTTTTTGTTGTTGTTTATCTGGGACACACCCACAGTGCAGTGATAACACCATGACTGTGTAGTGTCCTATAAAGCCTAAGATACAATTAGGACACATCCACAGTGATGTAATAACAGTGAGACATTTGCACTGATTTGTATGTAGCCTATAGGGTACGTGGATTGGGACCCACCCACAGTGATGTAATAACAGCCAGACATTTGCATTGATGTTTATGTATCCCCTAAATTATGTGGATTAGGACACGCCCATAGTGACGTAATAACAGCCACACATTTGCACTGATGTTTATGTAGCCTATAAGGAACGTGGATTGGGACACACCCACAGTGTACAGAGAATGGTGGGAAGTTTTGGGATGATGTTTGGATGCACGTGTATTGGGCAGCATGAATTTCAAGGCTGAAGCCGAATGTGGGACACACACACAAACACACACACACACACACACACACACACACACACACTGCAAAGAAAAAGCCTGAGGGTGTTTCCTTTGCTTGTTTCTTTATTCCATGGGGCAGAAGGTATGCCACATATATAATGCAGCATCTATAACCCATATACATATTGTATATAACACACACACACACACACATACACACTTCTTTATCATTCAATTAACATACAAACAAAACAGGTGCCAAAATGGTGAGGGAGCTGGATCTGCTGCGCTTGTCTCTTGTCCACTAGGTTAAATTTAGCACTGGAATCAGGGCGCTGTGTGTGTGTGTGTGAATGTATGTGTGTGTGTGTGTGTATGAGTGTGTGTGTGAGTGTGTGTGTGTGTGTGTGTGTGTGAAGGCTCTAGGTCTGGCCTTGTACAGAAAGCAAGCACACTTAACATACCCACACAAACATACAACTTCCACTATAGCAGAGACACTGCTGAAAAAATGTACCACTATAAACAACAACAACAACAACAACAACAACAATGGTGGCACGGTGGTGCAGTGGTCAGCACGTCCGCCACACAACAGAAAGGTCCTGGGTTCGAGTCCTGGGCTCAGCGAGGGAGTTTCTGTATAGAGTTTGTATATTCTCCTCGTGCTTGCATGGGTTTCCTCCGGGTTTCCTCCCACAGTCCAAAGACATGCATTTTAAGCTAATTGGCCAAATTGCTCCTAGGTGTGAGTGTGAATGTGACTGGTTGTGTGTGCTGAACCTGCAATGGTCTGGCGAGCTGTTCTGGGTGTACCCTGCCTTTACTCACAGTTGGCTGAGATAGGCTTTAGCCTCCTTGCAAACCAATAGGATTAAGAGGTTCGACGGATAAATGAATGAATAAATATTAATAATAGTAATAATAAGAATAATAATATTAGTAATAATAATAATAGACCTGCTGCTGTTCTAGAGAACAAATCGGCATCTTCTCTCCTCCTTTTCTGTTCATCCAATCACAATCAAATATTCAACAGCTGCTAATTTGACGGCGTGGAACACTATCGCTTCAGCACAGGGAAATTAAAGATGTGTGTGTGTGTGTGTGTGTGTGTGCGTACGTTATCCCCATGCGTGAGAATTTCCTGACGTCTCAAAAAGCTCGAGTTTGATCTACTGCTATAAAATATTCATGAAAATCCGAAATCCCTCTCAAGGATTACTGTCTTCCCTCCTCCTCCACCTCGGCACACACTCGTTTCTTCAGGCTGCTGTTGTCAAATGTTCTCATTTTAATGCAATGTGAGTCGGGGTAACAAAATATATAAATATAAATAAATACATAAATACACATATAAACAGTAGCAAAGCAGTACATATGCAGATAAAGAGTCCTGAAAAAAAGGCAGCTGATGTTTCACTTAAATAAAAAAACATAAACAAGACGAGCTGTAAGGAAAGTAATGTCATTATCAGATCCTACGATGATATCAAACAGCGCCTCCTGTTGGAGAAATAAAGCAAATGATAAAATCCATGATGATATATTTATTTATTTATTTTTACCTGTGCTTCAGGTAGCGCAACGTCCATGATGTTCGGATGCCCTCGTGGTTCTCCGTTCTCCAGTCTAGAGTAAATCACCTGATATCCTCGGATCTGACCGTGCTGCTTTCCCGAGAGCGGCGGCTTCCAAGTCACACGAATGGCCGTCGAGTTTATAGCTTCGACCTCCAACTTACGAGGAGGAGCTCCAGGTACTGTGAAGAGAATGTATGTTAAAAAAAGAAAGAAAAGAAAAAAATGTAGCACAGACAGTATGTAGCTTAGATCATAATAAAACCTAAAGCAGGAAATTTTATCATCTATGTTTTTTTAATCAAGAAAGTAACCTCTTTAAAATTGAATAAATTAATAAAATAAATGAATAAATAATTAACAAAGAACTTAACAGGGAAAGAGAAATGGTGTAAAAGTGCACAATTCAATATTGAAAATTCACTGCTTTAAATATATGTATATTCATGAGTTTGGTTTTGAAAGTTTAATTCTAAGAAATATTGTAAGTGCCAGGCATTAAAAAAATGGAGTGGGTGGGAATGGGGAAAGAAACACCATACAAGTAGCTGAGGCTAGCAGGGAAGTGTATCTTGTAGCTCAAGGTGGAAAAAAGAACAAAAAACAACATCCCATCAAAGGCTTGAGATGTCCCTTATATGCACAGCGTGCTAAGAACAAGCAATTCATCACGTCTAAGAAACACGACCCATAAAAATAAATATATAAATAAATAAAATAATACTAATAAAAAAGAACATAAAGAAATTTGCATGCACCTCAGGATAGTGATGCTAAAGAGAAATTTATGATGTTTCTCAGCATCAAAGTAGAGTATATGTTTTAATGTTCCCTTAAGCCCACACACATTTACACACACATGCATACACACACACTCTCACACACACATCTTTGTTGTTAAGTTTCTCAAGAAAATGGGTACATCTCGTTTATTCCCCCCTAAAGCCTTTCTTCTTTTTGCACTTCAGCACTTTGAAGTTGAAAGCAGCAATTTTTCTAAATTAAAAAGCATCTCACAATGAAAAGTTCACCTTATACTTCCATATTTATTTAAAAACAAAGGTAAGATAAGCTGAAGTGATATTAAAAAGATAAAACTTCAGAATCACTCAAACATGAGTGACATGTTTTTAGCATGATAGTTACAGGTTCCCAGGCCAAGACAACATCCAACACCCTTAAATAGTTAACTAACACTATGGCCTTACACAGCCGGAATTGCATCACAGTAGACAAAGGTAGACAATTTTTGACTTTCCGGGGGGTCAGGTGGCATTATCTCATAAGTGTTCCATGATTTTTGATCAGGGTGCTACCTTAAGAAAGCAGGAGGGTGTGGCTTCCATTCATGGAAAGTTTGGTCAAGTGCTGGATCAATTCATCCACTGTATCCATGAAATCATCCCTGTGGTATACATGGCCTACTGGATGTTAGCGGAGATTTCCATGGAGGTAAATATGTACATGGAACAGCGACTGCCACGTATGCATCGCAGTTACTGCTGGTAGACGTGACAGCTGCGATGTATGCAGCACAGATACTCCAGTTGTTTTTTTGTTGAGAGCTTAGCATTACACATCTAAGCAACGATGCTATACAAACCATCATTTGTTCTTTTTAAATGTTTTTCAAAAATAAATTGTGAGAAGTGTTGTGTAGCTCTGTTTTTATATGGTACCTTGAGGGGATTCTGAGGAATTATTTTAGACTTTGGAGAATCTACCCTTTTTTACAAGCTCTTTACAAAGTAAGATGATGATCCAGCCAAACTTTTACAAGTTATAAAGAAATCGCAAAGGGAGAGAGGGGAATTAAGGACAGAGAACAGTGAAGGGAAATGCATTGAAAACTTGTTAATTACAGTCAGGAAACTTCAAACATATTAATTATAGCTGGCAGCCTTTTGGGATACTTAACAAAGAATGCACTTATTCCTGCCACAAGAGGAAAAAGTAAGTAAAAGCCAAAGAAGAAGAGATGCTTTCAAACAAATCAGTGTATCCCAAAAAATATTCTGGACAGGGGTGACCTGACTTGTGGACAAAAAACAAGAGGGAGAAATTGAGGGAATAAAGGAAAAGGGTGGAGTAGACGAGCGTCCTGGAGCCAAACAAGGAGGAGAGCCAACAAGGGACAGAAATCAACTGTAAAGGGAGAAACTGGTGTTGAAAAAAAGAGAGCTCTGTTTTCTGGTGAAGGAAAGGAGGGGCAGTAGAAAACCTCAGTCTTAGAGCTGCATGAGAAAGAGCGCTTGGTTACATGTGAGAGAAAAAGCCTAGTGTCTCCAGGAGAGCGAAGCAAATCCTGTTATTTAGAGACAAAGCACATGTTGTCTGTTGAGGAGCTGCGTATATCCCGTCTTAGACAAAAAGGCTCTGGACTCTTTGGACTGATCTTCACACTTCATCGAAATGTCGCAGGGGTAGAAGCTTTAAAGGCTTTCAGGCAAGTCACAATTCATAGCAATTTGGCAAAAAGGGTCATGAAAATGGCACAAAGAGCAACCAATCAACAAGAGGCAAAAAAACAAACAAACAAATAAATAAATAATCTCTGAACCTGCCAAAATGCTACAACTCTTTTTATCCATGTTTCACACTAACCCTCATTTAAGGTTGGATAACAGCAACTTGACCCCCCAAGTCTCACCTGTTCAAGGTTGTAGTTTACACCACTTCCCATGTTTCCTGACCAATGCAGTCCATTCTCCAGATAAAGGAATGGAAAATAATGTCCAGAATACATGAGGAATTGCACTGCATGACCAATTTTACAAACTCTTGCTTTTCTTTGGCTCCAATGGACCTGACCGGCAAGGGTTACCTCTGACAAACCGATTTTTAATATTTGACAATATTGACTGGTCAAAGTTTGGCAGTAATTATTCCTACAAAATCTGTGTTTAAAGTAAAATAAATCAAGATGCCATTTTTTGCATTAGCCACCTTATGCTCTCCTACTGTGAAAAGGTCTATAATTTGACAGAGCGAGAGGCCACCACTCTCGAAACAGAACAATCGTTGTTTAATCTCAGAATACATCTCGATTTCCAATGCTGACCTCTGATAATCTATTCTCAAGATGTTCATTAACTCAGAGACGTCACTGCCTATGTCATTCCTCAGTAACAGCAGGCTAAGCATGAAAAAAATATGCTTCTCTAAAATCATAGTGATCACAGTGGTCACAGTGGTTAACTGCTTCTCAACTCATGCTTTTGAACCTTAAGAGGATAATCTTTCAGTTTATTGACTGACCACATCATCAAGAGCAACTAACTGAGAAAATAAGATTCCTAAAACTCAAAGAATTTGTAACCACAAGAATATAAAATAAACTTTAAAACTAATTTTAAAATACACTGATAATGCATTAGCTTGCATTTCCAACAATGCATTTTGTGACAATGACTTTTTAATTTTATACTGCTTAAAGACAACATTAGCAGAAATATAGAAGAAACCAGAGAAGATTTACTAGTGTGGTTAAAGGTTGACAAAGCAGAGGTAAGCAAAGACTAGAAAGGATGAAAAAACAGGATTTTTAATCAGTAGACAGCGACTGTCCAAGAGTTAAGGTGGAAAAGGACAGAAACAGGAAGCAGCATTCAGATGCAGGAATTTTGGCACCTTTTAGTCAGGACATTAAAGACGTACCATCTTCGTTGGTTCGGATGCGTACTGGTGCGCTCTCAGGCCCGGGCCCGACGTCTGTATGAGCCCTCACTCGCACCACATACTCCGTCCACTTCCCCAACCCTTCTAGTACAACACTGGTGGAGTCCGCTGCAATATCAGGCACTTCGTGCCGCTCGGTGTCCTCGCCGTTCACTGCCTGGTAGCTCACGGTGTAGCGAACAATATCGCCGTGTCTGCTTGCAGCAGGAGGCGCCACCCAACTCACCTTAATGCTGGTGGAGCTCAGACTGATCACCTGAACATCTTGAGGAGGAGCTGAGGGTGCTGGCAAGGCAATGGAATGGGTGTCAAAGAAAATGCAAACAAACTAAGGTCAACTTAGGAAAAAGGTCAACACTTCTTGGCTGGGAGGCTAGCTAGATTAGGCAGAATTTGGAGCCAGCAAGTCAAAGGTTGTAGGCACAAGCCTCAGGACCTTTGGAGATTTTAAAGCTTTGGATAGGACCCAAGCATCAGATAAATTCTGTAAATTATAGTGTTGAGACATTTATGTAACAGTTTATAAATAAAAGCGGTCAATGCTAAGTGAAGTTAGAGTGTGATTGTAGCTGTTCGATATCTTTTCCTGGTAATTGAGCAAGAGATCTGAGGTAAATATTGAGATTTCAGATTGTTTTATCTGGATTCCATGGCTGCTGTGCACTTCCATTGTCCGAATACAAGATGTGATAGCTCGTTAAATCAATATCTTCATTCATCTCTGGTTTATGCTCGGGATACCAGTTTCTCAGTTGCCTAGCGCCTCGTATTCTTCTGATTTTAACTGCCTGAACAAGAAGTAGAATCGACTATAAAAGTACAAACACAAGCATTTCTTTTCAATTCCATTCTTTTTTTTTGTCCGACAGATGAGAATCAGAGATAGTGTTTGTTTGTGTTTTTGCACTTGGGATCCCGTTAAATGAGTCGATTTCGTTTCTATTGTCAAATTACAAACTTAATCTAATTTCATGCCTGGGGCACAAAGTGTTAATATTTTGTAGTGTCTTTTTAAACCGAGTTTCACTGAATTTGAAAAGTCAAATCAGGCTTATTATGAACGAAGGTGGAAATATGAACGACAGCACGGTGAGGCTGATATAAAGAGACAGTGATCTGTCAATCCGTGGCCTGTTTTTCCTGTGTGTGTGTGTGTGTGTGTGTGTGTGTGTGTGTGTGTGTTAGCTGGTCAGTTATCTTCGCTCCTTTAAGGCAATCCCAACAAAAGGCCAAATTTATATTACCGAGTACCAAAATGATGCACAGATGAATCTGGCTAACTTTCTGCAGCCCAGAGGTGTTAAAAAAACAACAGGCAACACACATAAATAATAATAATAATAATAATAATAATAAATAATAATAATAATAATAAAAGTAAAAAAAGAAATAAATAACATAAGTCATGAAATCAATATCTCCGCTGAACAATAACAAATCTATAATCGATGAGTTAAGCAGAACAAAAGGCACACGTTCATGCTCTTCTTTAAATAAATAAAAATGTAATAAATAAATAAGATACAGAATGTACTAAATAATGGACAATAAGATAAATAAAACAGCAAAACAAAAAACAAAACAAACAAACAAAAAACCCCCAGCGTTGCTATTAACAACCAGAGAGTGGAAGGGAAGTATAACGACTATCAGGGTTGTCATGCTGGGCGTTTTGCTTCTTAACAGAACTGGACTGAAGATATTTTACTTTTCTTTTTTATTTTAACAACTGTTTTATTCTTCCTTTTTGTATATTTTTTGGTAGAGTAACGTTTTTCTCTTCTGATATTGTTACCCAAGTTTTGCTGATCTAAATACCCTAGTAATATAATATAAGATATATAATGAAACATGTTTGTGTATTGTTTGTAGTAGTCATGTGTTTGTTTGTTTTTTTAAATCACATACTGAAATCTGGATCCTGATCAGTCAAAATATCAATTCATTTCCTTTGCTATGGTAATGGCTCTTTTATCTGGAAGGAGTCTCCAGTGTCAACGCTTTTGTTCAAATTTAAAAGCTGTCACTTTACAATTTTTAATATATTTTTTAAAAATATAAAAATGATTGCAAAAAATCTGGCAACCTGTTCACCATCCAGGATTATTTCCCCCCGGGGACTGAGATGTTCAACGTCTCAGATTGTTATTTCTCCCATTTTTTAATTAGCAGAAGTACTGTCAAAAACATATAATATGTACAAAATGACAGTATGCTAACGCGGACGACTCCGCAATCTGTCTATCTGTCATCCGTGCTCCGTTTCACTCTCGTCTTTATGTCAGCACACTACAGAAGCTCCGCCGCTGCAGCCGAGACGTTTACGGAGCAGGACGGTGTTCTCACAGACGATCGAACTGGGTTTTATTTTAGTGATGAATGATAGAGTGAGAGATGGGAGCTGCGACACGGCGTGAATGTTCTTTATTTTCAGCTACACTTGCACTGTTCAAGTTTGTCTCAAAGCTCAAAGCCTACATCTGTGCTTTATTGACAGAAAGTGCAATTATTATCCTCAAACAGATGATGTTGGCTCATGTTTAACAGCTTACTTACTTACCTACTTATTTATTTATTTATTAAACACCTATGCAGCACTACTTTTACTCTCATACCTTGTTCCTCAGGAACACAAAATGAATAATTATTCACTGGATATCACTGAATCGTCCCTGAGACGTAACACTGAGACTATTTTTATAATATAAATTTTTAGTATATACTACATGGAAATGCAAGAACAGCAAACTAAATCGAGAATTTTATGCTTCAGTTTTACACTTTTAATTAATTCCAGCATTATCCCAAGTGGATAATGTCTATTATCTCAAAATGGTGAACCAATCAGATCACGCAATTTTCATGTAGTATATACAACAAACAACATCCTTAAATATGAACACACGTTATAGTATAAAAATATGAAAAAAATATTTATTTATCAACATAGCAACAAGCACAGAAATTTAATTTCTACTACTCTGGTTGTTAACGTTCCAGAGACGTTAAAGCTGTTTCAACTGTTACCGAAATAACAGTGACAAGAATGCACTGAAATGTACCTTCCGCCCTTGTCAATGGACAGAAGAGTTCCCTGGATCAGGGAAACGGGATCATTATTACCAGAAGCAGGAAAGGAAAAGGGAGAGGGGTCTGTATATACAGCTGTCCCTGAACAGCAGCTGATATAACAGGAGGAAAGAGCATAGTACTCACTGGACTGAGCGGTCTTGGCTTCAATGGGCTTAGTGAAGACCCCCAGGCCCATTTCGGAGCGTGCAGCAAGGGAGAACTTGTACAGAGTGTCTGGCTTCAGGCCTTCCACGATGTACGACCCAGCCGGGATGAAGGTGACACGGATCTGCGAAAAAAGAACATGAAACACCTTTTTTCACCTTTATTCACTTTTCAAAGACATCCGTATCTTACCGTCTTATATGAGAGACCGAACGACCTTCAGGGTTTTTGTTAAAGTATGCAAATGTGGAATCTCAGGAGGCGGAGACTCAACAAACGCTCAGGAAATATATTAAAGCCTTGATGATAAATTTGATCCTGCTAGCACAACTAGCATTATGCTAGTCATGCTAATATTAAGACAAGGGATTGACAAAAATGTAACTTTACTCACAAACACTTCTGCTGCATAATTCTCAATAATCTGAATGAGTAAGGGCTACAGATCTTATTTGTGGAAGGGGTGAGATAAGATAAGTGGGAAGGGGCAGGATTTCAATTTGCATATTTATAGAATTTTTAAATGAAAAATTTGACACCCTACTCCATCCCCCATTTCCTGCTTGGAAACTTCCCATCCTGCAAATGAATTTTTTAATTTAATATAGAAGTAATCTGTTCAATTAAAACAAGTGCACCTGGATAAAAATGATGGCACTTAAGCTGCGGGGATGTTTAAATTCTTTTCTTTTTAATCTTGATGCGCTGCCATATTGATTCATGGTCACACCCCTATACTCCACAGCCACATTTTCGCTGGAGCCAGAACAGTGAACGACCAGAGCGTTGAAAAGGCATCTGCTCTCGACACGAAGCCGATTTTACCCACGTCTCCTCCACATGGAGGGTGAATTTTTGCCAAGACTCAAATCTGCAGATTTGTTGTCAGTAGACATCGAATACAACATGTACGTTTCAATAACCGTCCACACACAGACCAATAAGAGTCGAGCTCAAAGAGAAAACCATAATAAATAAGAAGTGCTGTTACTGCTGAGATTTGGCAACGTACTCGTACCTTGTTGTCAGATCCGGTCTCCCAGTAATGCAGCTCATACAAAGTGATTGGTTCTTGAACGGGCCAGAGCCACTTTAGGAGGATACTGGTGTCGGATTCGGCTTCTGCCTCAAATCCAGAAGGCTGTGCTGGGACTAAAGGTCGTACAGAAAAGAAAGAAAGAAGGTTAGCAAGAAAAGAAATCAACCAACATCCAATTAGCCATTGTTCGAGTCTTTGATTACAGACATCGTACGCCAAATTTGGCCACTCCCTCGCGAGGGTTCAGCTACTTCTATAGCTTCAGTGCTTTAGTTACAAATGCAGAGGATGCTAACATGTTGGCTAAAGAAGCCAGGCAAATTATTTTATTCACAAACTCAAGTTCATTTCTAGAATCTTAAAAAAGACTGGAACATTTTAATGGCGGCCATCTTGAAAAACAGGAATCGCTTAGTATTTTTTTTTTCAACCAGTTTGGTAGTCTTCTAGGCCCCGCCCCCAACATTTCCATCTAAAATTGTACTGGAAAGCAGAATTTGTTGTTGGATGATGATTATATTCTCACTTCAAACTTTATGTATCTTTGACTTAAAGGATTTTTATGTATGTATTTATTTATTTTAAGATTTAGGGAGTTCCAGAAACGACAGACTATAACTGAGACAGACGTTCATTTATAGCACTCTGACCTTTCTAAAAGCAAAACAAACCCATCAGATCCATCTTTTCTGACTCGTAACCTGAACAAATCCGCCCTCGTCTCTGTGATGCATTTTTTATTTCCTTTAGTAATCATGTATATTTATTCAATCCAGAGCGCAGACAAATCTCGCTCGTGTCACGACAATGGGAATCACTTCAACAAGCTTTAAACATTGCAACACACACACACAGACACACACACTCACACACACAGGCCCCAGATCCTTGCTGTGTTTATTAATTTTTCGGTCTATAAAAGGCTACATCTCTCTGAGCTGAGCCAAAACAAAAATCGTAATGATTGAAGTTGAAAAGTTGAACCATGAACTGAAAGAAAACTTTACTTTAACTGGTAGAAGTTTAGATGTTTTTCTTCCACCAATTTTAGATAATAGAAATATCTACGGGTTGATAAGCAAGACAAGGCGAGGTATGATTGTTTAGGTGTTTGGGTTGTTTCTTTGGGTTGTTTGGGTGGTTATTTGGATGGTTGCCTGATTGATTGTTTGTTTGTTTGTTTGGTTGGTTGGTTAGTGTGTTAGGTGTTTGTTTTGGTGGTTAGTTTTGATAGTTATTTGGTTGGTTAGTTAGGTGTTTGTTTGGGTGGTTAGTTGTTTTGTTGGTTATTTGGTTGGTTGGTTAGGTGTTTGGGTGGTTAGTTGTTTTGATGGTTATTTGGTTAGTTGGTTGGTTAGTTGTTTGTTTGTTTAGTTGGTTGTTTGTTTGGTTAATTGTCTGATTGATTGTTTGAAGTTCGAGTCTTCATCAGCACCCATTCGGTGACTCAGTTCTGAGGTATAACCTTATTCCTAAAGATTGTAGTTTAGAAACTATTTGAATAATTGTTTGGGATTTTTGTCAGAAGTTGAGTGAAATGCTAACCCAACACTTCGTAGCCCCAGAAGTGCCAAACTTCAAACGTCAAAGATTTTTATAAACCTGATTCAACATTAAGAATGAAAAGAACACCAACCTCCTTGTTGCGTTTTGACCTGCAGGACGTCAGACGGAGGTCCGTCTCCTACAGAAGTGAATCCCAGCACCCGGAGACCGTATGTGACGTTGGTGGTTAATCCAGAGATGGTGGTCAGTCGGCTGTCGTCAGTATTGTGCTTCTGCCAGGTGCTGAGCTGTGCATCCAGATCGGTCGTGTAATATATGCGATATCCGCGGATCTGCCCATTCGGTTCCTCCGGAGGTTTCCACTGCACCAGCATGGTGCTGGAGCTCAGCATGCGTGCCTGAACGTGTAGTGGAGGAGACGAAGGCGCCTGTTCGCTGGTGCGAGTCTCGACCGCGTCGCTGGGTGGACCACGGCCGATGTTGTTCACTGCCATGACGCGAAACTCGTACTCCGAGTACGGACTCAACCCGCCAATGCTGTAGCGAGTTGTAGCGACGCCATCCACTTCCTGGTAGCTGTTATCTGAGGTTTTGGAACGGTACTGGATCATGTAGTAGGAGACAGGTTCTGGGTTGCCGGAGTCCCACGTCAGCGTGATGCTGGTCGCCGTTGTTTCGGTTACAGTCAGAGATGTGGGCGGTTTGGGGAGAGCTGAGGAGACGGAGAAGAGATGAAGGATCCAGAAACATCCAAAACTGATGTGTTTGACTAATGACGATAACAGTCCTTTGCTGTAATGCTAGCTAGAATTTCCTAGCTAGCTAGCATCAAGATATCTAATAATTTAATGATATTTTGATATTCTTTCTATTGTACAGCTACCACATGGTAGTATGTTAAAAAAAACACATAACCATGCTAATGCTAATATCATATTCATTCATTTATTCATTTTCTGAAGTGTTTAATGCTACCAGGGTCGCCTATCTCAGCCAACTCAGGGCGAGAAAGGGGTACACTCTGAACGGCCCACCAGTCCATTGCAGGGCAACACACAAACAACCACTCACACTCACACCTAGGGGCAATTACGAACAGACAATTAGCCTACTGTGTATGTCTTTGGACTGTGGGAGGAAACCAGAGTACCCAGAGGAAATCCACACAAACGCAGGGAAACATGCAAACCTCACACAGAAACGCCTTTGCCAAGCCCGGGACTCTTTTACTGTGTGAGGGATGTGCTAACCACTACAGCTAATGCTAATATTGTAAATAATGATGAAACAAAAAATTGTGTATATTTTCATCACATGGCGAATGACACTTTATATTCCTTAGCAGTGACACTTTGCTTGGTGACAGAGACCCATTCCTAATCAATTTTATTGACTTTCAGAGACAGAAGAATCGCAAAGAGAGTGAACTCAGCTCGACAGAGAGTGAGAGAGTGAGAGAGAGAGAGTACAAGTAAAAAGGGCGAGTGTGCGTGTCAGGAACACACATCCTCGTGTCATTAAGAACTCGCGATTGGACTTTAGATAAACGTCGGCGACTCTCTCTGAGCCGTTATTGATTGTTGAAGTGCAAAGTGCGATCAATAGCGTTAGCGGGTTGCTAGCGTGAGTCCTGGTGTCCAGTGGGACTGAAACGCACTCAGGTCTGCTCTGTACACTCGCTGTAGGCAAATACAAGCTCTGAATCATCGAAAGGGCAACAAGCTGAAGCACACTGTTCTCTCCCGCGAGCTTTTCAACGTCCCTAACGCTCGCGGACCGAAAAGAATCAGATGCTTTATAGACTGGACTCACAGCATACCCGTTCCTTTTTTTGAGGTGGAGCCAAAATCTGGACCTTTTGATTTTGGGAAAATTGTAGTGTCTAAACGCTAGTTTAAAACGGATTCCGGTGACCTATGTGACCTTAATGTAATTAACCATTTCTCTTCTTGTTTTAATTCATTATACCAAATGCGTTTCCAGATTAGGTTAATTATGTTCTCTCTGTGCCTCTGTGGGTTTCCTCCAGGTACTCCTCCCACAGTGTAAAGGCATGCACATTGAACGTGTTGGCCCTGCGATGGACTGGCGAGCCCTTCAGGGTGTACCCGGCC
>JAQMYF010000008.1:10206853-10216999 GCA_030014195.1 Neosilurus mollespiculum
CAGGGCAGAAACACGCTGACGGCTATGCAGCTACTCTTGACGAAAATCAGCAATGGTTCTTTTACATCCTCTCACCATAGACAGTGAGAGACATGGCCGGCCTTTGATAACCCAGTTAGCTGCACTGGGGGAGTCAGACATTTGTATTTATTTATTTGTTTGTTTATTTGTTTGTTTATTTATCGCACACAAGTGATAAACCACGGAAGTGAGCTCAGAGTGGTAAGGACCCGTTTCCGTGTTTCCTTTTGTAGAGAGCTATACGAGTTTCTGCTCATGAACTCTGTTGCTAATGAATGCTAATGAAAGTTAGCGACCGCATAAGTTTTAGCATGAGGCATCGTCTCTCAGGTCCGTTAGAATTTAGTTTAGACTAGTTGTAGCACGATGCTATAGCGCGCACCTCTATCACCAATACAACAACTCCCGTATTATTGTTGTAGTCACATGATACATATAAACATGACCACAAGCGTAGCCTGCTTGTTTCTGGGCAACGGTAAAAATGTTCTTCATATTATCAATAAATAAAACTCTTAAAAAAATGACTGCCTGTATCTTTTCTTTACTAAATAAAAATCATCATCTTCATCATTATCACACATGATAATTGGGGTTTCCTCCAGCTCTACACTTGGCATGGGCAGCTTCACGTTTGTCCATGAGGTGTTTCTCACACAACACCATGCCATCCCTTATCCCGGAACACCAAGTATCTGTGCCAAGCTCTACCGCCATAGAGCACCAATTAATAGTGGTGGGGATATTTACACACAGTCTGGCATTTTATTATTTTTTTTTAATAAGCCTTCCTGAAAGTGGAAGAAATGAACTGCTATAAGTGTAAATTCTTTCCTCTTATCCGTGTCTTTAGTCATCTAATCGCAAAACTGCAGAGTGTTGCGAGGCTACAGGTTTCCTCTCTACAGAATTGCGTCTTGTTGTTAACGGTTCCTTTCTCTTGATTCTTTGAAAAAGTTTACCAGTTTGAACTTAAGATATCGTGAGATAAAAGACCTATTATAGTCGCATCCAGGCAACATAACTACCAACGTTACCATAGAACAGGAATGACAACGTTTATTCTGCTTATTGTTCAAACTGAAGGCCATTAAAGACAAAAAGCTCGAAACTCTTACCTTTGACTGTAACTTGCGCCGTGGCTTCGATCATTCCCAGAGAGGACATGGCCACGCAGGTGTAGTTAGCCGACTTACGGATGTTGGTAAGTTCCAGCACGTTGCGCCCAATGGGCATCTCCTCTTCCTTGGTCAGCTCTGTTTCTCCAGTCATCCACTTGACAAATGGCATCGGAGCTCCCACGGCGACACATGTGAGATTGGTGCTGCCCCCTGGCATCACCTCCTGATCACTGGGTGGGATGGAGAAACGGGGAGGCACCCGCCGTACTGGAAACGCATAATGGAAAACAATCAAGTGAATAAAGTACGTTTGGATATTCAGCACTGGAAAGACTGTGAGAATGCATACCATATAACTTGGATTAGCAGAGTAATTCTATGCTAATCGCCATCTAACTAGCTACTCGCAAGATTACAAACAGTTTCTACTACTACAGCTGCAGGTGTCAATCAAATCACTTAAAATCTTCTCATCATACATCTCATCACCTAGAACATTGTTGTGAGTTAGCAAATGTCAGAATTTTGCACTCGATTCTGTTTAGTGATGTGCAATGTTTTGCTAGCTCGCTAATGTGACCAAAGTTGGTAGGTGAGTTCTTTCAGGTCACATGACATGACAGCATCCTCACCCAAAAATCTGTTCCCATTCCCCTAAATTAAAGAAATGTCACGCCTTTAACAACTCCAAATTTAATTTGAGGCTCCACAGACAGATTACGAAAATTAGCGGAAAATACAGATTAGCAGAAAAGATGGAGGCACCGTTCAGGAGGATCAGATTACGTCAGATATCTCAGTAATGTTTAACTTAATTAACTGTTGTGGGGGTTTTTTTTCTTTGGATTTTTTTCCTTTTAATCCAATTTGCTGGCTGTTTGAGGCTTTTGGTTGGATTTCTGGGTGTCGTTAGCGTGAGATCATCAACGTATGCTGCCGTTCAGGGCTATCTGGATTGCAGCGCTGGGAGAAAAGCCCGTGAGATTTGCATTGTTCACAGAGGCCTTTTTATTTCCTTCTCTTTGTGCAGCTCTGATATGCAGATAAGCTGACATTATAAAGAGGTTCCCATGGAGATGGAAAAAAAGGGGCCTGTTGACGTTGTGTGGAGACTGAAGAGAATACTAGAGAGAAAAGAGAGAGTGCGGGAGAGAGAGAGAGAGGGGGGTGGAATGGACTATTGGCATGAAGGCTGATCTGAATACTTTAAGGAAGGAAAGATGGCTTGGGATAAACACTTGCTCGCTCGCTCGCTCTCTCTCATTCTCTCTCTCTCTCTCTCTCTCTCTCTCTCTCTCGCATACGTTTTCAGTACAAAGGGCAAACGGAGGGTGAATAAAGACTCTCGCAGAGGAGATGAGGGTTAAACGGTCCAATACAAAGTTCTTTTGTGCTTTAATTCGTTTATTTTCTCTCCATTCATCTCGCCCTGAGATTACTATCTTATCCTTTTTGTTCTGAAAGTAGACTTTGCTTAATTATTTCCTTTAAAGGGAACAGAACCTGAGTGAGTGCTCGTCCTCGTTGTAGTTAAAACGCTGCAGCAGGCCCAGAAAAACCTGTTGAGGTCTCCATGGAGAAACACTGCGGACGCTAATTGGTTTTTGCACCAGACCCCATGAAAATGGATTTTCAAATATTTCCTAATTTGGCCAGACAGTAACAACAGTTACGCTTGTTATCCAAACCCAAACACCGCCACCCCCCCACCCCGTCAAATTGCCAGGCTCATTACGAGTCCATGTCGGAAAAACGTCGCAGTCTTGCCGTCTCGAAGTTCCCGGAAGCTCTTTGTTATTATTAGACATGGGGCAGGATTTCAAAACGTGACAACACAAGATGGTCGCAAACGTCCTAAAGACAAACAGAAAAGACAGTGAAGGTGAACCTGGGTGGTCGCGCCTGAGATATTCTTCAAAGCAATAACCGCCAATGATGTGGCTCGTCAGCGCAGCTCAGAGAATGGAGTCTTAATTAAAAGAAGTGGTGGCACATGTTCTTTTTAATTAACCGCACTGAATGTCAACGCGTTTGCGTATTACAGCTTAATGACAGAGAGAGTGTATGCCCGCGTTAGCAACCGAGCAGGCGGAGAAGAGGAAATGGGGAAGATACTGCGGAAGAGAAGACGCATACCATGCAAACTAAAAAAAAAAAAAAAAAAAAAAAAAAGGAACCAGGATGCTGTGTACGACAAGCAGAACTACATCCACGAGTTAGCATGCATGGCCGCGTGTTTAATTACGCACAGGAGGTAATGAACACGTGACTAACATGCATAAAATAAAATACGAAATAAATAAATAAATAAAAGAGATGACACATGAGCCTCTGAGATACGTTTATTATTGATATATTTATATCTTCTGAACTGTATATTATTATCATCATCATCATCATCATTATATGAAGGATTATTATAACTGATATTATTACTGTTATTTTTATTATATTATTATATAAAGTATTATTCTTATATTATAATTCTTATATTGTCATTATTATTATTATTATTATTATTATTATTATTATTATTATTATTACATAAGGCCTTATTGTTAGCGTTAGCATTCACACCTCGGAAGTGACGGATCATCACCAGTTCTTTTACCCCAGACTGATGTTCCTTCTCACCGCGTCCAAACAGCACGCGTACATCCTCTATACCTTTATTCTACATTCTTTTTGTTTTTCTTTCTTTTCTATTCTATACTTTTTATTTTGTGTTTTTTTCCGTTGATTTTCTTTCATTCCTCACTTTTTTCTAACTCTTCTTCAATTTTCATTTCTTTCTTTCTTTTCGCATTTTTACTTCATTCTTCCTTTAATATTTTTTCTTTATCCTTTCCATATCCCCCTTTCTTTCTTTCTTTCTTTCTTTCCCATTCATTTTTCTTTCACTGTTTTTTATTTTGTATTTTGACATTTCTACTTTTCCTTTTTTTATTCTGTCCTTCAATAATTATTTTCTTTTCAAATTGTATTTTACAGTCTTTCTAGGTGTTTTTTTTTTTCAAATTTCCCTTTCTTTCTGTTTCTTTCTTTCTGCGTTTCTTTCTTTCTTTTCCATTCTATCATTTTCTTTGTTTATCTTTCCCTATGCAAATCACTCAACATTGTTACAGTCATTTAAATATTTTTGTTTCGTCTCACCCCTCAGTTTTAAAGCCACACACACACACACACACACACACACACACACACACACCTTTACCTTTTCAGGTAAAAGACACTCGGTAAAGGAATAAAGGTGCAGCAGTGATGGCTTCCCTTCAGTAAGAAGGATTTTTATTAAAGGGTTAACTGAAGGGTTCCTGGTTCCTAGTTCCTGGTTCCTGATCTTGTTGGTGCTATGATAAAACTGTATTAGTATAAACATTCTATTTGAGAGCGTAAAAAGGTGCAACAGCAGCGTTAGCATGTTAACACTGAACTCTTCACTCCATCCTGTTCCAATAAATAAATACATAAATAAATAAGGAGATCAGGGATAAAGAGAAAGTAGCACACAGGAAGTTTACGCTTTGGGTTCATGCGGACTCTGGGAATAGACTTAAACATTTACACGGCAACACGCAGGAGCGCACGATGGTCCACAGGAGGAGGAATAAAGGATTTCAGACTGATACAAGGGATTTGGGAGAGAAAGGAAAGGGTTAAGAGTGAAAGAGACAAACCTTCACGCTGATCTGAGACGTGAGTTAATGAGGACACGTGGAAATGGAAACGAGAAAACAAACAAACAAACAAGCAAACAGTGTGAAGAGACAGTGATGAGTGCAGTGGAGACAGACATCCAAGAGACTGACTGTCCATACAACAATAGACTTCCTGTTTACTTCCTGTTTACTTTCTGTTTATGGAATCTTGCACACACATCACATTACATCACCATCTTAAAACCTCAAGATCCAAAACCTGAACATGTAACACATCACAGTACAGAACACTCTTCCTTTATTCCTTTCCTCCTCTATTACTTCGTTATTCCTTCCTTCCTCTATTACTCCTTTATTCCTTCCTTTATTCCTTTCCTCCTCTATTACTTCGTTATTCCTTCCTTCCTCTATTACTCCTTTATTCCTTCCTTTAGTCCTTCCTTCCCCTATTACTCCTTTATTCCTTCCTTCCTCCATTACTCCTTTATTCCTTCCTTCCTCTATTACTCCTTTATTCCTTCCTTTATTCCTTTCCTCCTCTATTACTCCTTTATTCCTTCCTTCCTCTATTACTCCTTTATTCCTTCCTTCCTCTATTACTCCTTTATTCCTTCCTTTAGTTCTTCCTTCCTCTATTACTCCTTTATTCCTTCCTTTAGTTCTTCCTTCCTCTATTACTTCTTTATTCCTTCCTTTAGTCCTTCCTTCCTCTATTACTCCTTTATTCTTCCTTTATTCCTTCCTTCCTCTATTACTTCTTTATTCCTTCCTTCCTCTATTACTTCTTTTTTCCTTCCTTCCTCTATTACTCGTTTATTCTTCCTTTATTCCTTCCTTCCTCTATTACTCGTTTATTCTTCCTTTAGTCCTTCCTTCCTCTATTACTCCTGTATTCCTTCCCTCCTTTATTACTCCTTTATTCCTTCCTTTATTCCTTTTTTCCCCTATTACTCCTTTATTCCTTCCTTCCCCTATTACTCCTTTATTCTTCCTTTAGTCCTTTCTTCATCTATTACTCCTTTATTCTTCCTTTATTCCTTCCTTCCTCTATTACTCCTTTATTCTTCCTTTAGTCCTTCCTTCCTCTATTACTCCTTTATTCCTTCCTTTAGTCCTTCCTTCCCCTATTACTCCTTTATCCCTTCCTTCCTCTATTACTCCTTTATTCCTTCCTTTAGTCCTTCTTTCCTCTATTACTCCTTTATTCCTTCCTTCCTCTATTACTCCTTTATTCCTTCCTTCCCCTATTACTCCTTTATTCCTTCCTTCCTCTATTACTCCTTTATTCTTCCTTTATTCCTTCCTTCCTCTATTACTCGTTTATTCTTCCTTTATTCCTTCCTTCCTCTGTTATTACTTTATTCTTCCTTTATTCCTTCCTTCCTCTATTACTCGTTTATTCTTCCTTTATTTCTTCCTTTCCCTATTACTCCTTTATTCTTCCTTTATTTCTTCCTTTAACCTTCCTTCCTTTATTCCTCCTTTAATCCTTCCTTCCTTTATTCCTCCTTTATTCCCTCCTTTATTTCTTCCTTCCCTTATTCCTCCTTTGTTTCTTCCTTTAATCCTTCCTTCCTTTATTCCTCCTTTATTTCTTCCTTTAACCTTCCTTCCTTTATTCCTCTATTTCTTCCTTTAATCCTTCCTTCCTTTATTCCTCCTTTATTTCTTCCTTTAATCCTTCCTTCCCTGATTCCTCCTTTATTCCTCCTTTATTTGTCCTTCTTTTCTTTATTCTTTTTTTATTATTTTACATTTATTTGACACACAGAATAATGATAATATTTATGTTGAATGTTACACATGACAAACAGAAACTGACAATTATGATGTGTGTGTGTGTGTGTGTGTGTGTGCACATGTATGTGTTTGTGTGTTTGTTAATGTGTGTGTTTGATGTGTGTATGTGTGTGTATGTGTTTGTTAATGTGTGTGTATGTGTGTGTGTGTGTGTGTGTGTGTGTGTGTGTGTATGTGTGTGTGCGCATGTATGTGTTTGTTAATGCGTGTGTTTGGTGTGTGTGTGTGTGTGTATGTGTGTGTGTATGTGTTTGTTAATGTGTGTGTGTGTGTGTGTGTGTATGTGTGTGTGTGTGTGTGTGTGTGTGTGTGAGATCTGAACTTAAAGGGTTAATAGTGAAAGAAGACCAACCTTCTCGCGGCTCTGAGAGGTGAGTTTATGAGCAGATGGAGGTTAAATTGATAGATGAAGCAAAAGTGAGAAACAGAGTGAGAGAGAACGAGTGAATCGACAAATACAATGAAAACATCCCACACACACACACACACACACACACACACACACACACACACACACACACAGGGAGGTGTTATGGTTTTTAAACTGTAACATTTTACACCACACTTCTCCTGAGCGCTGGATCGTGATTGGTCAGAAGAGAAGGTGTTGATTAATTTTATATAACAGCAGCTCACTGCATTACCGTTTCCATAGCAACAGCTCACTCACAGGGACATGGACTGCGGATGCTCCAAGAAAACATATTTAAATAAAGAGGTGACGTGGTGAAGTTTACTTTCAGGAGACATGTATGTTACGTTAAATTTCTGAATGGAAGGAGTCTCCAGTGTCAGCACTTTCTTTCTTTCTTTAAAAAAAGGATGAAATAATTTTTGTTTAAACATGTTTGTTTACTATTAGTGGGTGATGTTTATATACAAGAGAATAATATTATTGTAGAATACGAGTACAGTGGCACCTCGCAAGATGACTTTGATTCGTTCCGGGACCTAGCTTGTAGAGCGAAATGCTCGTATAGCAAGGCGAATCTGGTGTTTTAGGCGGGGGAGCACTTGTGCTGGCATCACTAGCATATGGAGGCATATCGATAATGTCTTTCTTCAAGTCAACAGTCATTTTATCTTTGTGTTTCTTTTCACTACTGTCCTTCACAATATCCTTTTTAGTCGCCATGGTAACACAGTTTTCAATGTAGTAATCATCACCGAGAAACACAAAGGTAACAATAAACTTGAAGAAATGCTTACGCAACGAGTAACAGGTGCTATTTGACTCGCCCAGCATTCCGCAGCCTCAGAGATGATGAGATGATGATTTGTGCGCAGGGCATCCTCGTGTTATGAGACATCCCTGTCTTTCAGTGCAGAAAATACTGATAAGCGTCCCTCTTTAAGCAAGTTCCTCGTATAAAGGGACACTCGTCTTGCAAGGTGCCATTGTATAATATGTAATACAGTGATATAAGAGTACAGCAGTATAAGAGGCCTCATCTGTATGTTAACACACCAGTTTGATAAAAGCTCTCTCTCTCTCTTTCCCTCACACACACACACACACACACACACACACACACACACACACACACACACACACAGTATATAAGGGTGTGTTTACACACAGCTTTGCTACATAAAGGCTGCACTGACAGAGTAACAGATGACAGATAATGACAGCTCTGAAAAAGAGAGAGAGTGTGTGAGTCAGGACACACACACACACACACACACACACACACACAAAAGTGATGATGGAGTCAAAATGCAGTAACTCAGGGACTACAACTAAATATAGAAAAATAGAGAAACATCTCATTATTTCAGCGTGTGTGTGCATATATATTTCTGTTTGTGTGTGTGTGCATGTCTGTGTGTGTGTATGTGTGTGTGTGTGCACATGTATGTGTTTGTGTCTGTATGTCTCTCTATGTGTGTGTGTGTGTATGTGTGTGTGTGTGTGTGTGTGTGTGCGCATGTCAGCATTTGTGTGTGTTTGTGTATGTGTGTGTGCATGTATGTGTTTGTGTATGTGTGTGTATGTCTCTCTGTGTGTATGTATGTGTGTGTATGTGTGTGTGTGTGTGCATGTATGTGTTTGTGTGTTTGTGTATGTGTGTGTATGTCTCTCTGTATGTATGTATGTGTGTGTATGTGTTTGTGTGTTTGTGTATGTGTGTGTCTCTCTCTGTGCATGCCTGTGTTAGATTTGTGTGGCTTTCTTTTTCAGTAACACATTAAAAATCACTTTTTAATGTGTTACTGCTCTAGCTGGATTCTCACTAAGAAAAACTGATGTCATCGTCGTGTCATCGTTTCACTCCCATAAAACACGAAAAAACAGCGGTGATGTTTACAGCAGTGATTACAGCTGTGATGCTTGAGGTGATTTGTGGTGTTTACAGCTGTAATGTTTATATTGGTGACCTTTACAGCAGTAATGTTTATACTGGTGATGTTTACAGCTGTGATATTTACATCAGAATGTTTATATTGGTGATGATTACAGTGGTGATGTTTACAGCTGTAATGTTTATATTGGTAATGTTTACAGTGGTGAGGTTTACAGCAGTAATGTTTATATTGGTGATGTTTACAGCAGTGATTTCAGCTGTAATGTTTGCAGCAGTAATCATTACATTGGTGATGTTTACAGCGGTGAGGTTTACAGAAATAATGATTATATTAGTGATGTTTACAGCAGTAATGTTTATATTGGTGATGTTTACAGCTGTAATGTTTATATTGGTGATGTTTACAGCAGTGAGGTTTACAGCAGTGATGTTTGTATTGGTAATGTTTACAGCGGTGAGGTTTATATTGGTAATGTTTATATTGGTAATGTTTATAGCAGTAATGTTTGTATTGGTGATGTTTACAGCGGTGATGTTTACAGGTGTAATGTTTATATTGGTGAGGTTTACAGCAGTGATGTTTACAGCAGTAATGTTTATATTGGTGATTTTTACAGTGGTGAGGTTTACAGCAGTACTGTTTTTACTGGTGATATTTACAGCGGTGATGTTTACAGCTGTAATGTTTATATTGGTGATGTTTACAGCGGTGAGGTTTACAGCAGTAATGTTTATATTGGTGATGTTTACAGTGGTGAAGTTTACAGCAGTAATGTTTATATTGGTGATGTTTACAGCAGTGAGGTTTACAGCAGTATTGTTTGTATTGGTGATGTTTACAGCGGTGAGGTTTACAGCTGTAATGTTTATATTGGTGATGTTTACAGCTGTAATGTTTATATTGGTGATGTTTACAGTGGTGAGGTTTACAGCAGTAATGTTTATATTGGTGATGTTTACAGCTGTAATGTTTATATTGGTGATGTTTACAGCAGTAATGTTTATATTGGTGATGTTTACAGCAGTGAGGTTTACAGCAGTATTGTTTGTATTGGTGATGTTTACAGCGGTGAGGTTTACAGCTGTAATGTTTATATTGGTGATGTTTACAGCTGTAATGTTTATATTGGTGATGTTTACAGTGGTGAGGTTTACAGCAGTAATGTTTATATTGGTGATGTTTACAGTGGTGAGGTTTACAGCAGTAATGTTTATATTGGTGATGTTTACAGCTGT
>JAQMYF010000008.1:10219599-10227875 GCA_030014195.1 Neosilurus mollespiculum
CAATGACGTTTTGTGCATATCCATCCAATTTCTTTAAGTTTTGGGGAAAATCCAGGGTTTCTCAGCGTTTTTTTCTTCATCTTTTCACATCAGAACTGCATCTCAATTCCATTTCCATCAGCAAACACATCCTCTTAAAATTCCACAGTGTTAACGGAGGATATTTCTGGTACGCTGATTCAGCACTTTTCCCATAGATTAGAGCATCTGCGTGTGAGCGTCTCCAAGGGAAAATCAGCTGATGTCAGAGCTCAGGACGATTATCTCACCACTCGCAGCAGTTCTCAAAACGGAACGGGGACAGGTACAGGGATGGGCGCGGTGGGGAATACTGGTGGTCATGGGAGTGGCAGTGTGTGGTGATGTTGGTGATGTTGGGGGACAGAGAACTTTATTTATGAAAGTCTGTTCTGTAACGCTGCTCTGATCTTCGAGGACAAAAACATATCGACTCAAGTAAAAACTGGTTTCGAGATGAATCCTCAGAGACATTCCCTGGACTGTTTTTATAAATACGAGGTGTTATAATAAAACCAAGAAGTGTGACACGCCTGCGGTGTTTAATTGCATCATCAAAATGTAATATTCACACAACATGCACAAGTGAAATACTGGTTTACAGCCATCAGTCCCTCAGGAGGCCACGAGGAAAAAAAAGACGATTCAAATGGAACAGCAGGCGACCAGCAGCAAATTATTAATCAATCTGCACCTCACGCAGTGCTGACTGTCTTCCACCAAACCGACTTTTAACTGGAGTGGCTGTAATGCACAGCAGAAAAGAAATAAAAAACAACACGGATTCGGCTCGCAGGAAAAATAATCCACTCGCCGTCGCTCCTGACCTTTCTGAAGGTTTGTTAATTTTAATAAGACGCCGTCGCCAAGCGCGTGATGAGTGGCGTACACACGAACTCAATTAACCCTTCTAATTAGATTCTAATCACACGGAATTGCTTTGTTATTTATTAAATGTGTATTAAGGAAATCTGCGGGAGCGAGTCACGCAATTTATACAAAATCGCAGACCTTATTGTCCTTATTGTGACATGAACGCCGTTACCATAACAACGTTCTTAGTGATATTTTTATATTGTTTATCATGTTATTATTTTTACTCCAATTACACTGCAGTCTAATCACCCTATCCTATATCTTTATTTTTCTCATGTGATATCTATCCTCTTCCCCCCACCCTTGAAACGCATCCTGATTGGCTGCACTTGATGTCACGTTACAATTTTATTTTTTAAAGTAGTTTTTTTCTCCACTTTCTTTTTATTGGTTTTAAAAGCCAATGCTTCTGGGGGTAGCTGTAGCCTTATGGTTAGAGAAGCAACTTTGGGACCAAAAGGTCGCTGGTTTGATTCCCGAACCAGCAGGAAATATGTGGTGGTTGGGGGGGGTGAGCTGCACCTTCCCTTCCTTCACCTTCATGGCTGAAGTGGCCTTGAGCAAGGCACCAAACCCACAACTGCTCTCCAGGCGCCCCGATGTGTGTGGCAGCCCACTGCTCCAAGTGTGTGTGTGTGTGTGTGTGTGCTCACTGTTTACGCCTTTGTGTGCTCACTTTGGATGGATTAAATGCAGATGCAATAATTTCCATTACAGGATTAATACAGTATAGCAAAATAAAAAAACCCTCCAAAGAACAGGAAACAAAAATCATCCAATTTGCAATAAACTTTGATTCAATAGTCTGCGAATAAACCTGCGATTTCTTCTTTATTTTACAAACATTGTAGAGCAACACCAAACAGAAAAAACAAGAAAGTGATTCACATTCAATCAATCAAAGAACACACGTATGAGGCGTAAAAATGTTGGTGATGGGAACACAAAAGTGCACGCAGGAACTGGAACGCACATCGAAATGAGCGTGGTCAGGACTGTGATGATTTTTCAAGAGGTTTTTTTGATGAAATGAATTCACTCACATGCGACTGATATATGCGTGATGTGTTTATACCAGAAGTATAAAACTCGGGGATGAAATGACCTTTATGGTGGATTTACAGCATCGACGTGAAGAACTCTTTCGGTTTACGCGCCATGGTGTTCGTGATACACCATCAGATGGTTATTTATTTAAATGAGATCATCACTCTGCCCCGTGGCCACGTTACCGGCTTCATTTCTCGCCAGGAATAAAAATAAACAAACGATCACTGAGACTCGCACGCACATGCAAATGTGAGGATATCACACTGCAGATCGAAACACTGCAGCACGTCTGTTTCTCCAATCTTCACTGACGCAAGAACAAAACTTTTGCCTTTTATACTTACTATTTTTTAACCAAATCTCAAACAAATATGCACCCCCCCAAAAAAAAAAAACCCAAAACAAAACAAAACCAAACCCCCCGGAAACAAGCTGTTGTGTATTTTCAATAAACTGGCCAATCGCTAATGCTGTGCACGTGCTAGTAGGATTGTTGTTTGTGGGCGTGGCCTGTTAGGCTTCTACAAACTAAAATAAATCTAAAAACTAATGTACATTCAACTTCAGAACACAGATTATGCAGTTCGTTCACATCCACATAGTACTGTACGCTCATTTAAAAAATATTCTTCTTTAATATTCTTTCATTTATCGAATTTAAAAAACAAACAGAAAAAGTCTTCTTTGGTAAATTCTAGAAGATTTTAGAAATTATTGTGAAATTTAAATTTGGGTTTGTTGTTTTACTTAACGTTTTACAGCAAACTGGTAAATATTTATTTACAAAAAATCCCCAAAAAACGTGAATTTGCCTGACACCAATTTAACGCTAATTTTGTGACCTTTAAATTCTTTTAATTCTATCAGATTCTTTTTTTTTGTTTTTCATCTAAAATTTATAATAAAATAAATTCCACTGTTACAAAATTCACCAAATTATCACGTTATCATATGTTTAAAATCGTATAAAATTCTTGTCGAGTTAAAATCATGTGATCTGATTCAACAATCCTCGACGTGTCAGTTCTCACGTTACGAGATGTGATAAATAAAACAGATTTTTGTGATAGCGTGAAGCGCTAATTTGTGAGCAGGATGAAGGTGAAGATGAAAAGACACGGAGGAGTGAAGAAACACGCAGACGACCTTTTCACACATTCATTATCCCACTGTCTGCTTCCTTACCTCGGATCGGTGAGCCGCCTGGGCGAAAGGAACGCAACGCAAAAAAAAAAAAAAGATGAGAGAGAGAGAGAGAGAGAGAGAGAATCAAAAGAGTTAAACCTTAGAAATTTTTATCAAAAGCAGCAGTGCTCGCAAAACAGACTGACAGGAAAACATGCCCCGCCCACTAAACCCCACCCACAAAAAAATATTTATTTGACATCAGCAAATTCTTCTGCTTAATCGCCATGATGTAAACAGTGTCTGTTATTTATTTAACATTTTACTGTTTAACTGTGTAATTGAATGATTGAATAATAATTTTTATTGTTTCGTAGTTCAACAAATTTTAACTGGCTGACCCCCTTTTTCTTTTCTGTTTTATTGTTTCTTTCTAACATTTAATGCCAATAAGTCAGTAAATCTTATTGAATAAACTGAACTGTCCAAGTTGTTGTCGTGGCAACAGTGTAGACCCCTCCCCCATCCCCCAGCCAGCCACTGAAATCACTAAGAGGGAAGTGTTCCTGACGAAAGATCTCAGGGTAAAAAAAGATGATACAAAAATAACTTACATTCGAGTTAAAAATGGTTAAATTTGTACATAAAAGAATTATTTTAATTTTATTAATAAACATGTAAACATCTTGTTCATGTGGTTTCACTGATACCTGAGCGAAGCTGCTTTATTCGTCCGTTGCTGCTGTTGATATCGACGGGAAGGAAGTCCTTAAACCAGGAAATTTCCGGATCAGGGTTTCCGCTAGCGGCACAGAGCATCGTAGCGGTCCGTGTGCGTTCCACCACCTTCAGCTGAGGACCCATATCGATACTCGGGAAACCTGGAGGAATCTGATTCTCTGGAAACACACAGCGAGGGGAAATATTATTATAACCCTAAAAACATTTTAAACCTCAAATTACAATAATAAAAATGTCATTTTACAAAAGAAACCTTTTAAAAAAGAATAAAGTAACAATAATTATCCACAAATCAAACAAAATGGTAAAATAATGAATAAATTCTGTAAAATAATAAATTATTTTCATTCGTAAATTATAAACAATAAAAATTTATAAGATTTCAGAGTTTTTGTGAATAAATAAAAATAAAACTGACAAAATTTGACAATAAAAAAATTACAATTCAAAGAAAAGGATAAAATATCATGTCATCAGTTTAATACAGTTTCAAAAAATAAAAAGTCTAATCTTGGGTGAACAGTCAGTTTCATCTTTTATAGAAACATAGCAGGTTTTTTTATAGATATAATGTTTTTTAGACTTGAAGAGAGATTTTTTTCTATTTATTGATATATTTTTATAAAAGAGATTTCTGGAGCGGGTAAATTGAAAATTTCATTGATTATTTTTTTTCTTTGAGGAAGAACATGCATGATGTTTCTTACTGTAGCCTACAAGAGCCGAAACTCTCACACTTTTTTCTTCAGGCTACAAAACCTCGATTTACTTCAGGCCTGGGGGGGGTTGTGTGAGAGAGAGCAAAAGAGAGTATAATCGTGTTATGAGGTGTACTGTTAGCATGTGTTAGCGCTAGCATGACTGCAGGTCTGGATGACAGAAGAAACACGAGCGCTCGGTAACGATCGGCCTCATGAAGGTGCTTCAGACACGTGGTGTCGCTACGTTTTTTTTTTTACGCTTGAAAGCCTAGACGACACTTGGTTCTCTAACGAACATGCCGCTGGCGACCGTGAGAACTTTCTTTATTTGTTCTGGGGAGAAATGTTATACTTCAGGTTTGAGGGCCGGCAAGTTTCGCATGACGGAGTCCCGTACAGAGCGGATTATGAGTCAGAAATAAAACACAGTGGAGTGGCGTGATGGGGCGGAGTCACTGTTACCACCCTGCAGCCGATTACTTTCCAATAACAGCAGGTCTCAGAGCGTTTTATTCCTCTGACACCGCAGCAGTTACAATTTTAATAGATTTCGCCGGGGACCCCGTGTCTCCTTGTCATGATGTCCTGCAAATGACATCATCACTTACGGACTGTCCCACACACTCTGTGATGATGTCAGAGAAAGGGGTGCTACCACCTGGATCATCCCACTCACAGAGCTTTACACACGGCCTCTAGCGTTTATATACTACATGGGAACGGCTCAATGTGACTGGTTTTCTGTATCTCTCTCTCTCTCTCTCTCTCTCTCTCTCTCTCCTCTATCAGATATTATCCACCCCACAAACCCAGAATAATGTTTAAATCAATTAAAAATAAACCACAAAAATCTCATTTTAGTGTTTTTTTGTGTTGATGTTTCTGTGTAGTATATACTACAACCAGTATTCACCACCGACTCGGTGGATGTTCCGTCTCACACTCTATTTAGCGTGTCATACATACAGCCATACACACACACACATGTATACTGTCTGTACATGTTAACCAGAAGGGTGTAAGTTTGAAGCTTAGTAAAAAAGAAGACAATAATAAGGGAACACTGTCACAGCCAATCAGACAAGTATTTACTGAATAACTTAAAACTTCATAACGTTCTCCAGATATCTTTCTGCCTGAGCCTGGAGACTCCTTCCTTTCCATTAGTGTTAAAATATTATAACGATAATAAAATAATTAGCCACAAACTTTCAAACTTTAATCCACCGGACGGAACAAATGTCTCGAGGATCTATAGCTGGAACGGGACACGACCTCGTGAACTCTGCGATTTTTCCTGCTGCCGTAAATCCCTTAACACTTACACGCTAATCTCTGCCGCTAACGCTAATCCTTCTCACACAGCGCTTTCATTCAAATATGATTAAAAAACACACCAGGCTTCATCATCACGGAGGAAACTTCATATACAATCTCCATATCTCTCTCTCTCTCACTCTGTCCCCTTCTCTCCCTCTCCCCCCTCTGTCTCCCCACCTCCCTCTTCCCCATTACCTCTCCCCCTCTCTCTCCTTCCCCCCCTCTTTCCTCACCTCTCTCTTACTCATAGTGTTGTAATCCTCCTGACTCATTGTTTTTATAAAGTTTTGGCAAATGAAGACTTTTATAAATTTGATAAACATTTTGAATCACTTTCAGTAATCCGGATGGTATTTTAGTATTAAATGGTTTTGAAGAGGTCCATGTGTGTGTGTGTGTGTGTGTGTGTGTGTGTGTGTGAGAGGAGATCATCCCTCCGTGTCGTACTGTTTGAGAAAAATCATCATCGACAGGATTTTACACCTCCGCAGTACGACTTATACGTTTATATTAATAAAGAACGACACACACCAGACGTTTAACCCTTTAAATACCACTTCACTTATTACAGCAACTGGAAACCGCCGTCGTTTGGCGACAATCCGTCCTATAAAAACCTCCGCTCTGGCATAGCGTGTCGTCGTCTGTGAGAACCTCAGACTTTATTTCCTCTGTCGCAGACAGGAGGGACGCAGGTGAGGTCATCGCGACTGTTCTGAAATGACAGCCAATGAGTTCAGGCACATTTTTCCCCCACAGACTTTGAACCCTGACGGTTTTAAATGACCTGACAAGCGCAGGTACAGACTTGCACCATTTCATGCGAAGCCGTGCAATCCGACAGCACAGCTCACCTGAAACGAGTCTGACGACTCCCTGAGCCAAGTCTCACACCTCACCTTTTAACCTCGCTCTGTTTGGCAGGAAACAGACGGCGCCAAGAATCCTGGCGTTCATCCGCCATTTATTCGCAGAGTCTGTTTTTAGAAGAAACACATCTGTGGATTGTGTAAACGTTACAGGTAATGAGCTTTCATCAGGGTTTGTTTGTTTGTTTGTTTGTTTGTGATATAGATAATTTACTGGCATGTTTGTGCTCCCCACGTCTTCTCCGTGTCTGCGCTAATGTAGGATTGTGCCGAGAATATCAGTCTGATATTCTTTTAATTAAACCCTCGTCAGCAAGAAACCGCACATTTTTCTTTTATCTGATTAGCACTACGGAGATTTATCGCCAGTTCCCGTTGTTTTCGTTATCGCCGCTGTGGACAGCATAAGCTGCTCTTATATACCCTTTACTGATAAAGCGCTCACACTGGAGACTCCTTCTATACATGTTACATTAGCATTCAAAGCTAGCAAAGTGTCCGCCGTATAAGGAAAAACAAATTATTAAATCATTTTCCAAACCGTTCAATCTTACTAGGATCGCGGGGACTACTAAGATATCTCACGACCCGAACGACTGGGCAAAGTCGGGGTACACCCTGAACAGCTCACCAGTCCATTTCGGGGCCAACACACTCACACCTAGGGGCAATTTGGAGCAGCCAATCAGCCTAATATTCATGTCTTTGGAGGAAACCAGAGTACTCGGAGGAAACCTACACAAACACAGGGAGAACATGCAAACTAAAGACAGAAACGCCCGAGCCGAGCCCGGGACTCGAACCCAGGACCCTCTTGCTGTGAGGTGAACATGCTAATCACTAAACCTCCATCCCGCCGTATTACTGTCAAGTCGACGCTCTACACAATGAATCGTCTTTTTTTGGCCAATCAAAATCTAGAACTCAGCAACGCCTGTCCATGGCGGTGTTCTTGTTTGTGATGTGACAGCGCGTGATGTTAACTGATAAGTTTCTTCTTTAACATGCAAATAACGAATCCTCAGTTTGGAAACTTGTTTGCATAATAAACACATCATGAAAAAACGAAGAGTGTTGGGATCTAAAGGTTTAAAATAAAAGGTCATGCCTTTCCCCAAATACCTTTTTTTAAAAAAACAGGTCCTCTCACGTCTCATAAACAGTAAATAATTAAATAAATAATTGGGGGCGGTGCCCTGCAGGTAGCAGAGCAGCAAACTGACACACAAAAGCGTGTAATTAAATTTGGCTTCCAAAAAGGAAGTTCCAAAAAGTGTCGTGTAAAGACAGGTATTTAAATGAGGGCGTAGAGGAGCGATAAGCCCTCGTACACTTCCTACAGATGGGAAGGTATTGTATCTGTCTGAATCTGGAACCTGGCCAGCAGCAGCTCGGCTTTATCAATGCCAACAGCCTTTAAAAGAAAAGAAAGAGAAGAGAACACGAGAAGAGAAAGGCAGGAGTCTGTGATGGCGTTAACGGAACCTTGGCACAATCGCTCCGGTGGAAGGAAAAAAGGAAACATTGTTCTGTAAAAAGCAATAAATGACACCAGCCGCTGCGTGCGTGCGTGCGT
>JAQMYF010000008.1:10230456-10242844 GCA_030014195.1 Neosilurus mollespiculum
CCCTCCACACCGACTGCTCCCCACACCGACCGCTCCCCACATCGACCATTACCCACATCAATCGCTCCCCACATCAACCACCAATCACCACATCGACCACTCCCTTCATCGACCACTTCCCGCATCGACCACTTCCCGCATCGACTGCTCCCCACATCAACCATTTCCCACACCGACTGCTCCCCACACCGACTGCTCTCCACATCGACCGCTCACCACATCGACTGCTCCCCACATCGACCATTACCCACATCAATCACTCCCCACATCAACCACCAATCACCACATCGACCACTCCCTACATTGACCACTTCCCGCATCGACCGCTCTCCACATCGACCACTTCCCGCATCAACTGCTCCCCACATCAGTCACCACTTACCACATCGACCACCGTTCCCCACATCAACCACTTCCCGCATCGACCACTCCCTACATCAACTGTCCAAAAAAACCCAAAAAAAGCTGAAGGCAATAAATACATGAGACTGAGGTAGAGTCATTAATTTTCAAACCGACTAATCCAACTAGGGTCACGGGGAGACTGGAGTCTATCTTAGCCGACTCAGGGAAGGCAGGGTACACCCTGAACAGCTCACCAGTTCATTGCAGTTCCAACACACATACAAACACACACAACCATTCACACTCATACCTAGGGGCAATTTGAAACAGACAACTGACAGACTAATGTGCATGTCTTTGGATTGTGGGAGGAAACTGATGTACCCAGAGGAAATCCATGAAAATACTGAAAGTACTGAAAATAATATCTGTTACGGTGTAATTCTTTTTTTTAATGAGAAACTTCTTGCAGTGAAAATGATTTCAATAGAAAAGACCAAACAAGCATTTTATTTAAATATCTGAAAACAGAGGGTGAGTAAAGTGATCGGATTCTAAATAATTATAAAGGATTTAACTGCAGAAACTCGGTGAGTGTAAATACGAATAAAACGAGCTGCTTGTCCTGGTGGTCTTTTTCCCACATCATCCCGGTTCAGTGAAGAGTAAATAAAAATCTACGAGTGGAGACCTGACGGAGGCGGTGCGCTGTTCTTGGATGCGTTCCAGCGACACGCTGTTTATCCGACTCGGCTGCGGAGGAAAGCTGTGTAATGCAAGCCGTGACCTTTAAAATAATACACTTTTTCTCGCTGGGCAAAATATTCAGCTTCGGTCCGCCGGCCGACAGGCACTTAATCAATACCGGCCGGCGGTGTCTGTTCTCCCTCACCTCCCGCTCGCTATCTCTCTTTCATATCCGCCCTCCTATGTTCCCCATCTCTCTGGCGTGATGTACGACTCTGCCACGGGAACACAGCCTTTATTTAAGTCACCGCCGACCATCGTTCGGAACCAAAGGAGTACGGGAGTCGTTACGATCACCGAAGGGTGCGCTGATGGAGAAAATAACATGTCTGCTAGTCGTGAAAGAGATGAGCAAGTGAGATCACCTAAAACTAGTAGCTTTAAGCAGAGGGGCTTTTAAAAGAATGATTTAGAATGCACCAAAATGAATTTTATTTATTAAAATTAATATTTAATTCGATCACGACTTACCTTGATGGATTTTTTAGCTTTTCTTTTGTTACTGCCTACGACGTGAGAGTTTTATTCCTCTTATACTACAGTGTCCTTCATACACTTGTCTACCAAACCACTTAATACTACCAGGGCTAAGGCTGGAGCCTATCTCAGCTGACTCTGGGTGAAGGCAGGGTACACCCTAAACACCTCGCCAGTCCATCCCAGGGCCAACACACATACAACCATTTACACTCACGCCTAGGGGCGATATGGAACAGCCAGTTAGCCTCAAGTGCATGTCTTTGGACTGTGGGAGGAAACCGGAGAACCTGGAGAAAACCCACAATAGCCATGGGGAGAACATGCAAACTCCACGCAGAAACACCCTCACCAAACCCGGGACTTGAACCCAGGACCTTCATGCTGTGAGGTGAACAGACTAACCACTACACCACCGTGCTGCCACAGAAGGCGAGGTGTTGGATGTAAATGTATATTAGTTGTGTACAATACAGCCAATTAGACTAATGTGCATGTTGTTGGACTGTTGGAGGAAACCCACACAAACCATGGGGAGAACACGCAAACTCTACACAAAAACGCCTTTGCTGAGTGCGGGACTCGAACCCAGAACCTTTCGTGCTCTGAGGTGGACGTGCTAAACACTACACCAACAAAATAAATTTTAAATAATTTAGAAACGACGGTGATAAATAAATAAATGAACAAACAAACAAACAAACAAACAAACAAATAAATAAATCTGGTAACTGTTGCAGAATGTCTGTGGTGTGAGAGGAATAAAACACTGCAGGGTTCTCCAGAGTTTCTCCACTTTCTCAAACCATGCACTCTTTGATTATTTTCCCATAACATCATGTCCAGAAGTGTTCAAAATGATGCTTGATATCTGACTGCACGCCACAGTTTTAATCGCTTACGATCTGTTTCCTGGACGTTGGAATCTCGGCCTAAACACCCAGATTCCCAAATCATACGTTCTAAAAAATTCATTTTCAGTGATCTTTGATGAGTCGTGTTAAAAAAGGGAGAGGAACAATAAAAGAGAAAGATACAGGAAACCATGGAGAAAGTTTACGATCAGGAGACGAAGGAAACTGTTCCGCAGAGAGAGCCGCAGTTCAAGTGCGAGGAAATAAAAAACTGTTTTTATTGTCCGTGTCTTTATTTTTGTTCTTATTTTTGTCCTGGAGGACATTTGACCTTTAGGTTTGACCTTTAGGTGAGTAACAATTCCTTACAGCTGCGTCATTACCGTGCGAGCAGTTAGATCTCGATCTCTTATATACGATGAACCGGATTCAGGGATCTGCTGCGCGTAACCAGATCTCACTTCAGTCTTTCTCTGGATGTTTCTCATCGCTGCTCTTGCAAACCAGGTGCAAAAGGTGTTCAGACTGTCAAGAAAACGGAACATTCTAGAACCTCTTCGAGTTGAATACTTGCAGACTGAGGAATTCATCAGCAAGTGTGAGACTGTGACTAAAATGATGTCATGTGCACAAACCAAAGACGTGACGCGTGGAATCATTACTGCTCTGTTGGTTTTTTGGGAGATTGAAAAGATTTTTAACTGCCTTTTTTATCTCTGTGTTTTTGCAGATTACTGTAGAAAAGCTCGATCTGTTGACTTCCAAGCATTTATCGCCATGAAGTTTGTTTACTGCAACACGACAGCGACGTCAGCTTGATTAGCCTGCGCCTTTCCGCTCTTTTTATCAAGCCGTAAACGGTGGCTGCCTCGCTGCGGAGATGGATTCGTTTGATCTGCGGGTTGTTCATTTCTCTCCAAGTGAAAGCGTAAGTAAGACCTGTCACCCGAACCGGGGCGAGAGGGATTTAATTAACACAAGCTGCCATGTGTCTCGATTCTCATCACCTTTCCACAGACACATTAAAGCAGCCGGCGTCTAAAGCGATTAAACTAAACAGCTCGGCGCAATTCCCGCGTGTTTTCCTTCTGTTGTGTTGTGCATGTTGACCTTTATAAATTATTTTAGATTTCTCCCGGCACAAATTAACTCACGACCTGATTCTGACAGCCCTCACTCATTAATGTTTTAAGAAGGCTGACGACCATTTATTATCTCTAATGAACAATAATATTTATTATGAATTTATAAAATATTAAAGCGTACACATGTATATACAGGTCCGCATGTATAATTCAGTCCCTAACACTGCTCTAGTGTTATGAAAGAAATCATTTGTTTAATATATATGGAAAAATTCCCGAGTGAGGATAGGAAAGAGTCTCCGGCATCGGTGGGAAGGAGTCGCTGATGTCGGTTGATATGAGCCCCGTGTCAGCGGGAAAAAGTTTCCAGTTTCACTGAGAAGGAGTCTACGGTGTTGGAGAGAAGGAGTCTCCAGTGTCAGTGGGGATTAGTCTCCAGTGTCAGGTGGAGGAGTCTACGGTGTCACTGGGAGGAGTCTACGGTGTTAATGGGGAGAAATCTCCAGTGACAGTGAAAAGAAGTCTTCAGTGTCAGTGGAGAGGAGTCTCTTGTCTCGATGGGAAGTTTAAGGTCCTGACTCTTCTGATTGGATGAAATCCCAGGACTTTTGGTGAGAGACTTGATGAATCCTTGCACAGTAGGCTTAACTTAAAGTTGCACTATCAACTTCCTGTCCTTTGTCTGATCGTAATGTAGACGAAGATGCGATGAAGGATATTTTACGTTCAGTGGGAGTCTGGTGACGAGCCGGGTTTAATGAACGATCAGATTTGGGTCTCTTTTCATTTTGTTTAATTGGTAAGGATCTGTGTTTTAAATCTGTTTTGAACCAATGAAGTCCCTGAAGACACCCTGAAGAGTAGACCTTAAACCTGGTTTGGGGTTTGATGAAAGTGTGGTAACCCCTTCCTGTCAGACTGGGTTACTTGATTTTCTCCCAATTTAGTCCTAGCTTATAGCTGCTTCCCACCCATCAAGTACTGCCTCTCTATCACACGACCACCACCAACCAGGGAGGGGTGAAATAACTACATGCCCCCTCCATGACACGTGATGCTACCATGCATGCCATGTAGATTTAGGTAACGGCTAACGGCTATGTGCATCAACATGGATTCAAGCTTGTGATCTCCAGGTTGATAGTCCTAAACCTTGTCGATGAAACTGGATTAGTGTTTAATTGGTTGGCTTGTTTGAGTACCTGCAGAAGATTGGAAAAGGTTTTGTTGAATGGCTCAGCTGTTAAAGCTTTACACTATCAGTTGGTTTAGGGTTTAAATCCCAGTGCTACCAATGGACCAATGGAAGACTGACCAAGGGAAGAGTGTCTGTTAAATATGTAAACAAACTCGCAAGTTAGCAATCCCGTCATACGCTCTTTCCTTCCAACAGCGAATGCTCAAAGCTAGAAAGGATCTACGCCTTCATTCCTTATTGTTGAAGAACCAACCACAAGGGTAATTATCATCAATTTGATCATCCGTCAACTTTTCACCCCACCCCACCCCCACCCCTTCGGTCCACCTCCAATGTTTATAATCTTTTTCTGAAGTCCTTGAGGATGAGGGTGGTTTAGAGAGCGAGTACGGACTGTGATTCCACCCAGCCATATTGCATGAGTCCTTGGGAGAGGCCCCTCTCGACAGGCGCCGTTTGTATCTGTCAAAACGCTGATGATCTACGGCACCGGGCTCTGAGCCAGCAGATGGTGGGAGAAATTGAACTTGTGACACACACACCGTTGACTGGAGACGCAGAGGCAGTTGGAGACCACACCTGTAGAAGGGTGGTGAACTGATTTGTTTATCGCGTGAGAAAATGAATGCGGGGACGCTCGCGCACCGTAGCTTCCGGCGGAAAGTGCTCCGGAGCTCAATAAGCACGGATTGCGTGTTGTCGTTTCAAGGGAAGTGAAGGGGATATACACAAAAGCCTCGTTAGGAGTGGAATGAAAGTGTAATGTGTGTTCATTATTCTCAGGCTTAATGTGTGAATCGAGCAGCATTTACAAAGCGGAGCCGCCGTACTCACCCCGAAATATTTATGACTCGTATTATGTTGCGGCCGCTCGCTGCCTCCGAGTCAACAAAAAGCCTGTAATGTATGGAGAATACATATCGCACTCTGGAAATCCCGTACTCCATAATTTGTTTTACTGACACTCGGCACAAGCTGAAATCTTCCAAATTACAGTCTGTGTGTAATGTGTATCAATTACGCCTCTGGGCTGTGTGTCACGTTGACAGACAGAAGATTCAGATGTTAGTCACAGCTTCATGAGTACGAAGCTCCACAAAGGAATAACAAACCGGAATGGCGAGTAATGACAGGAAATTTCCACAGATCGATCGTTCATGCAAACTCCCTTGGGGGGAATGTGGGAAGCCCGAAAAAAAGAAAAGAAAAGAAAAATCCAGACTGTTTTCTTCTACTCAGGTGATGAGACATGAGCTCACTCATCCATCACAGGAGGCGAGATTGGAGACAACGTCAGGACAGGAACCACCGATATTGAGTTTTCACACCGGGTGATATCAAGGCTGCGGAAAAAATACTGAAACAAGAACCGAATTCGGTCATCAGATATCACCGCAGTGACACCAAGGGGTCGCGGTCAACGTAGTCCTCGAAGGCCTTAGATACATACCCCAAATACAGTGACGTAGTCATAAGCACGTCCGCCTCACAGCAAGAAGGTCCTGGGTTTGAGTCCCGATCTCGGCGAGGGCATTTCTGTGTGGAATTTGCATGATCTCTCTCTCAATGCTTGTGTGGGTTTCATCCGGGTACTCCAGTTTCCTCCAACAGTCCAAAGACATGCACTTGAGGCTAACTGGCTGTTCCAGTTCAGTGTTCCACTTCCTGCCCTATTTGTGAGAGTGCGTGTGAATCATTGTGTGCATGTTGGTCCTGCGAGGGCCTGGCAAGCTGTTCAGGGTGTCGGCTGAGATAGGCTCCACCCTTCCCGAGATCCTAATAAAGGATAAAGTGGTTAGATAGATAAGTGAGTGATTCTAGTGGGTTGAAAATGACTCACAATGCCATCTAGTGGTTGATGTGGATGTAGAGTCGACTGTTTGGGACATCTCCACGTCACAAAGTATAGGAATGTTGACAACCCCCACGACACAGACTGCTCATTCCTCACCCCGCCCCACCCCATCCTCAGGCCTTCCCTGCCCCCACTCTCAGCCCCTTGCACCTTTTTTTCAAATGATGTAGTTGGTATAGTAAAGATTAGTGAAGTGACACTTTAAACACCGTGACAGTGACTGACAGTGTTCCTAATTCTTGTGTTCCAGCTCCCGAGTGGCGCATCAACAAGGTGCGCGACTATCAACCCGGAGATCATATGTTCGAATCCGGTTTGATGCCACAGCCATCCGTAACCGGGAGTCCATGGGAGCTAATTGGCCGAGCTCTCACAAGAGGGAGGGATGGCATATGCTCATTTCCCTGTCACTCACAGCGATCACCAGCCAATCATGGGCATCTGTGAGCTCATACGTACGAGGGGGCGGATAGCACTTTCCTGCTCTTATAATCTGCAGGTCAAAAAACAACAACAACAACAACCCTACAGCATGTCGTTTATGTTAGCAAAAGACTATAAAGCGTAAAGTTCTCCATTCTGAACATGTATATTACAAAAGTGTGACACTGGAAATTCCTTCCGTAACTATTAATATATAAATATAAAACTATTATCAATGAAACTATAAAATCAGTGAATCTGGAACGTCCTCCCTCCCGCAGTAGGAATCTGGGCAAATGTAGAGTTCCTGCAGAACGTACCAGAACAAGTGACCTTCTGACCAATTAGAAGCCAGAATCCATCAGTGCTCATGTTGTTCAATCTGGTGCATTCAATCCTGAAAGTTTCACTCGATCAAAAATGATCAGGTTTATCGATTTATTATTGTTTTAGATGTTATCATCAAAGACCATGTCGTGTCCACGCAATCAGAGTCGATACGGTAGAAAACCAGGGACGAGATTTGGAAGCTGAAGGCGGGAACAGAGGAAGGGAAGAAGGAGGGAACATGAGAGGAAGACTCTTAGTGCGAGAGCCACTCCTTTTATTTTGATTATTCTCGCGTGTTTGTGTTGCTTGTGAGTTTCACCAAGAGGAAGTGCCAGCGTGGAGCTTCGCCGGGATCAGAGAGACACTTTGTTCAGTGATGCGCTGCAGTGACGAGCGTAAAATGAGATCCTCTCTGGTCGGAGAACCCTCTCCTTTTAGCTCCTGTCATCGAATGTCACAGGTAAAGTCAAATTCTACCCCTAATCCCCGTTACGTTCCACATAAAGCTCAATGTGTCGCTGGTCTAATGGCTCACAGATGCAAACGGAGGTCCTGCGGTGAGCTCACAGTGATCTTACACAAGCAAGGCAGCGAGTTTCTTTTTTTTCTCTTTTTACTCGCCTACGCAGGTGAATGACACAGTTCAAGAGCGCAGGTCCGTCTCTGACGCCATCGGGAACCGAATTAGGCGGAATGTTTTCCCCTGGAGCCTGCTGCGAACTCTAATCGGTGTGGAGGCGTTGATGGTTTATTTATTTATTTGTTTGTTTGTTTGTTTACTTATTTAGAACAATGCTGCAAACATTTGAGTTTGCTGGTAAAACAAACTGCTAGATTTCATTCATTAATTTTCGAAGCCGCTGAATCCGAATTAGGGTCGCGGGGAGGCGGGCCCCATCTCAGACGACTCTGGACAAAGACTGGGTTCACCCTGAACACCTCGCCAGACCATCAACACACATACAACCATTCACACTCACATTCACACCTAGGGATGATTTTGAACCGCCAATAATGCTGTGCATGTCTCTGGACTGTGGGAGGAAACCAGAGTCCCCAGAGGAAACCCACACAAGCACGGGGAGAAAATGCAAACTCCACACAGAAACGCCCCGAGCTGGGAATCGAACCCAGGCCTTCTTGCTGTGAGGCGGACGTGCTAACCGCTGCACCACTGTGCCACCCCTCTAGATTTTTTTTTTGGGATATTTTTTAAAAATAATGATTCGAATGAAATTTTATTATAAAATGTTACTTTTTATTAATTACTTTTTTTATTATTCTTACACATGTTAAATTCCCATGTGATTTTTAAAAAATAATAATTTAATTTCAGAACCTATAAGGGGGGTGGGAGGGGTTGTTGGGATGAGGAAAGGGGAGGGGTAGTGAAGGGGGGCACAAACTTCTACTCAATCTCACTATCTATATGTACAGGAGTCATAACCGTAGCCTTAGCAAGAATCCTTACCGTCATAAAAACATGCTACCGTTAGCATCACCTCGCTTTTATAGAATTTTTATTTATTTATTTTGTAAACACATCTTTGTTCATTATCACGGCCATATTTTGCAAACTCTTCTTCCCCGTGTAAATGAAAACGCCTGCGCTGTAATTGGCCCCCGAGAGATTTAAACATGAGACCTCTGACCCGCGCTAATCCACAACCTCCTCAACGTGTAACAGGTTCAGCGCTGCAGATTTCCGCTGAGAAATCACCAACAAAACAAAACAGCGTTTTACGGCGAATTAAAGTAAGCTCGCGGGCAATGCTGTGCTCCTGCTCTCGCTCGCCGTATGGTTCATGCGAAGCTTTAAACAACCCGAGAGCTCACGCGGCGAGGACAGAAAAAAGGACGCCACGTATTCATTAATCAACTTCTCTTTTGTGCCGTGGCGACCGTGAAATATATCGCTGAGGTACAAAAGCATGTGCTGTAAATAGCCTTCAGTCTCCGTGTTGCCGCAGGGGGTTTTTACTCACGCGGCTACATCACAAACGTCCAACCTTTCTTCCTCACTGCACAAGAAATCTGAATACGATTAACGTGTTACACGTTCGCAGGTTTCTGCTAATCACTGTGGGAAACGATAATAAGATAAGCATTAGCCTCCTAGCCTACACTGGAGGTGTTGGAGCACCATCTCCATTACTAATTTAGATTAGATGATTAGCTTAACATAATTAAATAGCCATCACTCCACCAGCCACTTTATTAGGAATATCTGGCTGGTAAACACCTTGTTGATGAGAAGAGATTGGCGAGAGCTGACCAGAAAGCCATGCTAACTTAAATAGCTTCTGTTTACAACGTAGCGAGGAGAAAAACAATTCGGACCGCACAGCACTCCGGATGATACGCTCATTTTTCACGGGAGTCCTTCGGCATGGGTTTTTATGTTTAGTTTAATTTTTCATGAACGCCAGACGCTGCTGCACGTGTAAACATGCTCTGACCAATCAGAATCCAAGATTCAACAGGATAACCAACAATAACTGCAACCAGAGTATCAAACCATAGCCACACCCCTGACCACACCCACTGGTGTCGAAATCCTCCTGATCCTTCTGGAGTCATCTGCTTGGTACTTCTCTACTTCATGACATCAGATTTTTTATATAAGACAAAAACGTTAACACGTTTAACCCCACCCCCTTTCTTAGCACCTCCCTGCTCCTATCTCAGCCACTAACCTCGTTTTTGTCACCGTCACTTCCTGCTAAGGGAGATAACTTCCCTCATTCAGTGAATTACACAGTGAAGAGCAAAACGCTTCCTACCTTCAAGCACAGTGAGTTTGGCGCTGGTGTTGATTTCTCCGGCGCTGTTGGTGGCGGTGCACTCATAAATAGCTTCATCCCGGTGTGTGCGCAGGGGCTGGATACGCAGGACGGAGCCCGAGCCATCATCAAACTCGATCACCTGAGGGACGGAGAGAGAGACAGAGGGAAGCAAACATCACCACTTGAGTCATAATGCAAACACAACAGACATGCATGAGGATGTATGCGCACACACACACACACACACACACACATACCACAACTTTGCTATAAGCTTCAAGATGCATTATATGTTTATCATCGCCTTTATAAACCTTTTAAAGAATGTGTGTGTGTGTGTGTGTGTGTGTGTGTGTGTGTGTGTGTGTGTGAGAGAGAGAGAGAGAGAGAGAGAGAGAGATAATGAGGTAGAAGGGGGTTAGGATACGAATTTCTCTTTTGAAGATTACTCCTCGTTCCTTTCTCCCTTTTGAGCTGCATTCTCTTACACACTGGGTCATAACACACACACACATTCTCTCTCTCTCTCACACACACACACACTCCAGAAGATAAGAAAGTGAACAAGAAGTAGCACTGGACTGTAAATGGAACAGAAGTCGGTTGTGCAGGGTGTGAAGGTGACTCTGGATAATTAGCGCGTTTATAAAATCATTATAATGTTATTGTTATTTTTTTTATTTACAATTTTTTACTCTTGTCTTGATCTCAGTGTTTATTGATGCGCCACTCCTGAAAAATCCCCAAATTAAAAATATATATTAAAAAACAAAATAGAGTAAAGAAAATAAACGTAGCTGTTTTTCTCTCCCAGGCTACCGTGATACGCTTATTACCATGTTACCATGGTTACCTTTCCTTTTCTTGAACCTCTTCAGATTGTAGCGCACAAACATCAATCATGAATCCACCTATTATTATACAGTAAAACAGCACAGTACAGCATTCCTTTCAGCCAATCAGAGATCAGAATTCTCCCCAGCAGAGTTAGGACTGTTAACTGATCCTGAGAGCAATGCGCCAACACTTACAGTTCAGATACGGTACCCCGTACGTGTTTCTGTGATGTTTCTCACCTCGAAGCGCTGAGAGCTGACTTTCTTCCCTTTTTTCATCCATGTGATACGAGGTTTGGGTTCTCCGATCGCCTGGCACACGAACGAAGCCACGCCCCCTGAAATCCCCGTCTGGTCATCAGGAGACTTGATGAAACTCGGCAAACCTGAAGGGGTGTTTGGTGGGGTGGGGGGTGTGGTTGGTGGAGACAGAGAGAGAGAGAGAGAGAGAGCGGGATAGAGAGGGGGTGGACAGAAACAGGGAGAGAGACAGATACAAAAAGATGGAGGGATAGAGAGATAAAGAAAGAGAAGTGTATTAATATGCTGTACATCATACTTTATAAATAAATAAATAAATAATATTGGTTACTTAAAAATTAAATATTACAAGCAAAATGTTCTTTGAAGTGTAGCTTATGTTTGTAGTGGGATTTACGTGTTACGGTTTTGGGAGTTACGTGTTACGGTTTTGGAAGTTACATGTTACAGTCAGCACTGTATCGAGTGTATTTATACAGAACTGAACAAATTGCAGGTTAAACATGGATTATTTCTGAAATCGAAGCTCTGTGTGGAACCAATAAAACACACGGCGCAAGTCCTTTATTAGACGATTATAAACATTTTATTATACTATTATACTTCATTTAGTAAATAAACAACTTAAGTGAATTTAATTTAAATTAAAGTTCACATTGAGAAAAACAAAACACCGTGTGTGTGTGGGTGTGTTTGTGTGTGTGTGTGTGTGTGTGTGTGTAGCAGCCAAACAGGTTTGATTTTCCACATGTTTTTGTTGAGCTACAACACGTCTGTTTACACACACACACACACACACAGACACACACACACACACACACACACAAACACACATATACACAAACAGGTTTCACCGTGAGGCCTACCTGGGTGAGACACACACACACACACACACACACACACACACACATACACTCACGACATGTTGTTTTATTTATGATGCACTTACCCTGACACAGGTATGACTGTAGCTACTTAATGCTACACCAAAGCCTCACACACACACACACACACATACACAGTGTATAAGATACTTTAATTGACGTCGTTATTGCAATATTACACCTAGCTCTGAAATTTTAGTAAATGAAGGAAGTTTCTCTCTCACACACACACTCACACACACACACACACACACACACACTCACACACACACACACACACACACACACACACACACAAACACACACA
>JAQMYF010000008.1:10283088-10293095 GCA_030014195.1 Neosilurus mollespiculum
ATCCATACATCCATTCAGCAATCCATCCATCCATTCATATATCAATTCATCCCTCTATCAGTGCAACCATCCATCCAAACATACATCAATCCTTCCATCAACCCATCCATCAATCCATACATCAATCCATCCATCAATCCATCCATTCATCCATCCATTCATATATCAATCCATCCATCAATTCATCCATCCATCAGTACAACCATCCATCCATACATACATCAATCCTTTCATCAACCCATCCATCTATCCATACATCAATCCATCCATTCATTCAGCAATCCATCCATCCATTCATATATCAATTCATCTATCTATCAGTGCAACCATCCATCCATACATACATCAATCCTTCCATCAACCCATCCATCAATCCATACATCAATCCATCCATCAATCCATCCATTCATTCATATATCAATCCATCCATCAATTCATCCATCCATCAGTGCAACCATCCATCCAAACATACATCAATCCTTCCATTAACCCATCCATCTATCCATACATCAATCCATCCATCCATTCATCAATCCATCCATCCATTCATATATCAATCCATCCATCAGTGCAATTATCTATCCAAACACACATCAATCCTTCCATCAACCCATACATCTATCCATCCATCCATTCATCAATCCATCCATCCATTCATATATCTAACAGGTCTAGGAGGGAAGCCCAGGCATCACTCTCTCCAGAGACACTCGCTAGCTAACTCCTGAAGGATCCTGAGGTGCTCCCAGGCCAGACAGGATGTATTATCCCTGCAGAGAGTTCCTGCTCTACCAATGCGAGCACAGGAAGAACACACAAACTCCACTCAGAAACTCCTCGAGATTTAAACCCAGAACCTTCTTTAGCACCATATCATCACATCATCACTATATTAGCATGTCATCTCCATATCGTCACCATATGGTAACTATATCATCACCATATCATCACTATATCACCATATCACCAAATCATCGCCATTTCATCAGCATATCACCACTATATCACCATATCATTAGTATATCATTAGTATATCATCACCATATCACCACCATATCACTATATCACCATTTTACCAAATCATCACCATATCATCACTATGTCACCATATCACCACTATATAACTAAATCATCACCATATCATCACCATATCACCATATCACCACTATATCCCCATATCATTACTATATCATCACTATATCAGCATATCACCAAATCATCATCATATCATCACTATGTCACCATATCACCACAATATCACCATATCACCACTATATCACCATATCATTACCATATCATCACTGTCACCATATCACCACTATATCACCATATCATCACCATAACATCACTATATCACCATATCATCACTGTCATCATATCACCACTATATCACCATATCTTCACCATATCACCACTATATCATCAACATATCATCAACATATCATCACCATATCATCACCATATCATCAACATATCATTACCATATCATCACCTTACCATCACCATATCAGCCGGAAGCCTTTTTTTTCATGTGCATTCTGTAACATTCCCTGGTTTTATCTCGACATGTCCCAAGTCAGAGCGAAAACGGTTTCATTTATTAAAAACCTACACCATGAATCCATCGTCTCTCACCACTGGAGTGTTCAGCAAGGGATTATGGGTAGATTTTCCCTTCACTCATCACCACAGGGTTTTCAGTGCAATGGCTGATCTTTGACCCTTTGGAGATCATGACTAATGGAGAGTCAACAATCTTCCTCTTGGCTCTCAGACAAAAAGAGGCATGAAGGTGAAAACACAGCGAGGGATGTCTCCGCCGCCAAACACACACCGACATCTGGATGAAACAATACACGCACACACACGTGGTGGTGAACTTTTTAATGTTTATACTGCCGTGTGCGGCAAGCGGACAGCAGGAACTCATGAGAAAATTATCAAATGTTTTTGTTTTTAAAAATATCGATTCAAATTTCAAATTGAAAAAAACCCGAATGACACACTTCAGGACACCATGCTGTAGGAACATCATCAGCTTCAGGAGGAATTCATGACGAAGCCACACCTGAAACCCCACGTTTGATTCGTCCACTGAGAAGTGACAAGCGTTCCATTGGAGAAACAGAAAATTCATGTCCGAGTGGTGGACTGCTTTCTTCAACCCCTGTGTTCTGTTTCAGGACATGGATGGCATGGTCCCTGGAGCAGCTCGCCAAAGGAGGAGACTCTCTTGTTCTTCTTCTTCACATTAGTAATGAATCCTGACTGTGCGACCGGGAGACGCTGAAAAAAAGGGATCTTTTTTTATCTCATGACGCAGCTCTAAGGTGTGAAATAAACTAATGAGAACCGACACTGATTATGAGACATCTCCTGATTTCACTCAGACGATAAAAGATTTATTTTTTAATTGTGGAGAGGAAAGAGCTTACTGGGACGGGTGTGGTCGTCACTCATATCAAAATAAGAAAAGAAAGAAAAAGATAAAAGAAAAAGTGTAAACAAAATATGATATTTAAAAAAGAAAAAGGAACAAAGAGAATCTGCTATAAAAAAAGGAAAAGAAAGTCAAGACAAAAAGAAAGAAAAAAGATAGAGACAAACAAGATAAGAAAGGAAGACAAAAGAAATAAGAGAAAAGGAAAGAAAAATAGAAAAGGAAAGAAAAGAGAAAAGAAAAGGAATATAAAACGAAAAGAAAAGGACAGGAAAGGAAAGAAAAAGAAAAGAAAATGAAAATAAAAAGAAAAGGAAAGAATAGGAAAGGAAAGAAAAAGAGAAAAGGAAAAGAAATAAAAGTAAACAGGAAATGAAAGAAAAGGAAAGGAAAGAAGAGGAAAAGAAAAAAATGAAAAAGTGCTCTGTGATGGCCTGGCGAGCTGTCCAGGGTTTACTCTGCCCTTGTTCAGAATTGGCGCTCAGTGGGCGCCAGCCTCCCAGTAACCCTAATTAGGATTAGGTGGTTCAAAAAATGAAAGATGAATGAAAATTAAAAAAAAGAAAAAGAAAGTAAAAAAGGAAGGAAGAGAAAAGGAAAGTAAAGAAAATTAAAGGAAAAAGGAAAGAAAGAAATGGATGAATAAAGAGCCAAATGCATAAAAAAGAATGAAAAGCTACAAAAGCTGTGAAGAAAGGATGAAGTGACACAAATACATAAATAAAGAGAAATGAATAGATGAGAGAAAAGAAAAATAGATAAAACAACAAAAAAAAATAAAGAAGAGAAAAATAAGGGAAAATGTATAAATAATACAAAAGGAACAAATGAATGAATGAATGGATTAATGGAGCATCAAAAAACTGATGAAAAAAGAAAACAGAAAGTAAAAAGAAACAAATTATTATAATTTTATTACAAAATAAACAGAATAAAAGACTGACGTTTTCACGTCAGGACAAACACCTGAGATCCCGGACAGGAAGTGGTTAAAAGAGGACAAAGCCCAGCAGGTGGACAAGGACGGTGTCGCGCACAGGGCAGGTGTGGGGGAGGGGGAGTTATCTAAATCTGAAAGTTGGCGAGTGGGGTCAGAGTCCTGAGCAAGAGAAGGACTGGACACAGCAGAAAATCGCTTAACGCGTCAGGATCGAGGCAGGAATCCGTGAAAACGTGCTGACGGGAAGAAGCTGGCGTCCCGGCTCCTGGGGACTCGTTATGGCTGCCCTTTTGTACGCAGACCGTGACCGATCCGTCCTGCACCGCCCGACATGTTCAACCAGCACAGAAACACCACCACACAGCAGCATCTGTCACATTTACCCCGAGTTATTTCCTGAGACAGAGGACGCCAAGCGGAACGGACAAGATCCCGACGACGCTTTTCCCACGAGCCGCAGAGCTTCAGAATCTCTTCCTGATTTATCACCCAAAAAAAAAAAAAAACCATCCTAGGGTTTCAGCAGTTCCCTGATAAAAGACTTGTCTACAAATAACGAGAGCAGCGTGGAAAAACTTTTCGTATTAAAGAGTAAAAGAAGGAAATGATTTTATATTTAAAAAACATCCAGGGAACTTTTATTACAAATCAGAAAAGAAAGAAAAGATAAAAAATAGACTTTAAAATAGAAAATAAAGCAAGAAACAGGGTAATTCCGTACCAAATCACCAGAAGGCTCCCGACTGACTATCTCAGATGTTCTTCATAATTTTTTATTTTGATGTCCTTGGAACCAATACCTACTGTGCAAAACTTTAGGCCAATATCTCCACTAGTTCTGGAGATACTGAGCCTTCAAAAACGGGGCGTGGCCCCATATATAGCTTAAAAACGAATGTTACAATGAAACATCCAAAGTTTGATGGCCAATATCTTTTGAACTGTTCACACGAAATGGTTCAAATTTTCACATATTAATCTGTGATATAATAAGTCTCAGTACACAGAAGGAGGGCTTTGTATGTGACACATTTGTAGATTTATGGCATACCAAATAATGCGCCCTGAATGCGCGTTTTTTCTCAGTAGCACTTTTGGCTCTCTATATAGTACTATCAGGAAAACGTTATATCCGTGACAAAAATTATACTTTCTCATATACGGGCCCCTAAAAATGTTAAAAAGATTATTGTGCCTGCAATTTAAATGCTTTTTGCAAAAATCTGACAAGGTGTACCAGAAAACAAATTAGATCAGTGAAAAGAGCAAGGTCTAATTGATATATGTACCAAATATGAAGTTGGTGCTCTGAAGGAAACTATTTTATTCAAGCTGTTGAATGTAGAAGGTTTTATGACATTCGGAATCACATGCTACATCGTTATTAAAACATATTCTCTTGACTATGTATATGTAGTATATTTATAAATATGTTAGATGATTTACAAACCTTGCAAAAGTCAATTATACTAATTTATTTCTATTTATCTACAATTCAAATGTCTATTTAAAGCGTTGGAATAACTGGTCGATGTCCTTCGCCACACCAGACGAACCTCTGTATTGTCTACCAGTTGATGTGATTGGTGCATCTATGATCTTTATGATCTTTATGCATCAGTGGGACCCAACAGATATCTCCTCTTCTGGGCCAACTGTAAGACTTTGCAGGACCATGAAGATGCATAAATTGTGCTTGCACGTCCTGCTCCTCCGCCGATGTTGCACTTACATTACCAATCCAGCATCGCAGGTCATCCACACATGCAACATGTTTTCCTGGGATCATGTCTGACGGGGAGTATCCTGGTTTCACAGCAACTCATGTCCACGCTTGGTCTACCAGACACTCTCCTGATCTGCAACGGGCTCTGTGAGACAGGAACAAATGAGTGGTTGTCCCTTGTTCCTGGTATTGTTGAGGACGGTGAAAGTCTCTTCTGAAAAACTTTTCCATTGCTTGTTACTTCTCCGTTTTCAATCCAACTGAACTGGATGTTTTTCTGGCCACACAAAGAGATCTCGTGGTGTCAGTATGTGTTGGGAAGTAACTGCCTGTAAGCTGGCTCTAGCCGCAGAACGCTTCACGGTGCCACCTATCCTGTCGCGAGGTGATTTTCCATGTGAAGCAGAAAAAAAGTGCCATTCAGCTGTCAGACCAAAGTCTTCCTGGTGATGCAAAAGATTTGTAAAGTTTTGTGGTTTTTGTTCTGGGCAGCTGACATGCAATAGCTGATGATGACATCAGATACCAGTTCTGCTACAGCAGCAGACGTCCAAAACCTGATGACCCAGCATTGAAATGACAACAGTCAAAAAATGTGGTTTATTAAGTATGTAGCTGGTGAATTACATTTTCGAAGGGCATAAAACCTTCTACATTTAACAGCTTGAATAAAATAAACAAATAAGATAAACAGAAAGAAGGAAAGAAAGTCTACACAAAAACCAGTTACAAAAGGAAGGAAAGAAGAGGATAAAAGTAAAACACGCTCAGTGTTTAAAATTTAAGCAGTGATGTAATAGCGGCGAGATCGTCGACCTCAGCAGGGTGAAGAATAGTTTGGTTGTTGATTTGACTTGAGGGTCGCGTTCCAACACTTTTGGGCCTCGTTCTAAAAACTGAAAGAGTTTTAGTTAGACATTTTGGCCTCTTTTATTTCTCAGTCTTTCAAAAAGCTACAATCATTAACATACGAAAGGAAACGAGCAAGAAAACAACAACAACAACAACAACAACAACAGAGGAACAAATCGACCAACAGAAACTTTTCACAGAAATGAAACACTGTTAAATTCACAGAACTTCATTTAAAAACTCCAGATCTCAAAAATAACAAAACAAAGCTGTACTAAAAATTTTAACAAGTTCGGCATTTTTCATTCCTCCTTCAAATGTTTATATCCTTCGATTTCCTCCACAGGAAAAAGACGAGTGTAAATCTCGTCATCTCCAAATATATATGTGCAACAAGCTCCACCCACTATATATGAAACACTATAGAAATGTTTTATTACTATACGATATAATTTTATAATTATTGTATGTTATTTTTCCATCAAAAATGTGATCTTCAAATGAGTTAAAGGTACCTGTGGTGAATTAGTGTAACTCGCTATTCAAAAACGATCATCATCGGATCTTTCCGGTAACATCAGACCATGCCTGTTTTCAAAATGCGTACAATTCTAGGCATGTTTAGAGACTTGTTGGCTTTCTGATTGGCTGTTCCAGCCTGATAGTGACAAGAACTTGGTGGACTGGCTGGGCCACGTCACGGACCCGTGTAGCATGACACATTATCGGTCAGTGCTGAGCTGCACAAACAGCAAGCGCAGAAATCACAGTAAACATTTCTTTTGTTCCTAATCCAAATGACGACAGGAAAGCTGAGATGGCAAAACATTAGCTGCATAAGTCATTTTGGATTCACCGCCACGCTCATCTCCGGCATCGTTCTTGTCCTCAGAGTCACTCGAATGTGACATCTCACTGTCACAAGAGGAGCCAACCCTGCCCAACACGCTGATGTCACTTCTGGGGAAAAACGCTAACGGCTGTAATTTAGCACACCACTAGTAATCCACAGCATAAAATGACCACTTTTGTGCTTTTTCTGGTCATTTATGTTGAAATGAGCGTCTGTATCGCTGAAACGTATTACATACTCACAAATTACACAAATAAATACTGTAACAATGACCAACACAGGTACTCTTTAAACTTTATTTACCTTCCGTCTAAACAACCGTATCTTTCAGTAAACACCCCGGAATTCTAACGAAAGAAAAAACAGAAAGAGTAAATAAGATAAAAACAGAACTCATGATGCCTAAAGCAGGAAATGAAAAAAACCCTTTTATTTTGTAACTTTAGTTCCTTAAAAAAAAACTCCACTTTCGACCAAAAAGACACTTTTGGTTTGTTCAAGTTTCTGACGTAAAACAAACCACAACGATTCCAAAAATCTCTAAAACTGAACCTCATAAAATTCGTTCTGAATAACCTTCACCTTGGAATATTTAAATCATTAATTCATTCCTAGTCATGTTGAATTGAAATGTAGCTACAGTTACTTCAACAACAATCACAAGCAAATTAAAATCTTAAGCAGAACGTGCAGGTTGGTGGAAGTTTCTATTTATAAAGAATAAATAAAATAATTCACTTTTTCTATCAATTAATTTTCTATTAATAATCCTATTACGGCCACGGGGAGGGTGGAGCCTATCTCAGCCAACACTGGGTGAAGGTGGGATACAACCTGAACAGCTCGCCAGACCATCACACACACAACCATTCACACTCACACCTAGGAGCGATTTGGAACAGCCAGGTATCCTAATGTGCACGTCTTTGGATTCCGGTGGAAACTGGAGTACCCGGAGGAAACCCACACAACATGGGGAGAACGTGATTACTCCACACAGAAACGCCCGAGCCCGGGACTGGAACCCGGGACCTTCTTGCTGTGAGGCAGACGTGCTGACCACTGTGCCACCGTGCTCCTACTATTTACCAGATGTGTTATATATTCATTTCATTATTATTACAGTGAAGTTTCTATTTAAAATAAATCATTTAAACACATTTTTGGGTATTTTTTTTTTTTAAACATATTAATCCAAAACTATTTGTATCTAATATATATATATATATATATATACATATACAGAGCGTACGTCTGAAAATATTTTTCAGGAAAAACAAACAGAGTAATAAAAAATAGAAGGAAAAAAGAAAGAAAGAGTTGATATATGTCAGGGTCCAATTTTTTATTATTATTATTGTTGTTGTTGTTGTTGTTGTTGTTATTGTTGTTGTCCTGTGATGTGTTGAGTAACATGCTCATTATCTGCATGGTGTTGTTTCTAATTATTGAAATTGGCGGAGGTGAGATCAGGACATGGCACGGTTAATTAGCCGTCAGGCCGCTGGAATGTTTAGCGCTGGTGCGTTTAGCGCTGTGGAGTTTCAGAATGTTACAAAAACACTTTTCAAAAACTTTATAACAGGAAACAAGTTTCGCGGCATGAAACGATTTGAAGTTGTTACTTCATCACTCAGTCAGGACGAGAGAATGCAGGATGCAGTCCATCGCAGGGCCTAAACACACACACACACACACACACACACACACAACTATTCACTCTTACACCTCGAGGTAATTCGAAATGGCCAATTATCCATATGTGCATGTGGATGTTTTTGGATGTGGGAGGAAACCACAGTACCCGGAGGAAACCCACGCAAGCACAGGGAGTACATTCAAACTCCACACAGAAACGCGCCCGGGACTTAAACTCAGAACCTTCTTGCTGTGAGGTGGATGTGCCGCCCTGATAAAAGTTGTGTTTGATTTATTTAAATGTTTTATTTGGAGTTCTTTTTGTCCCTCATCTCTGGCCACCTGAGGCTCACAGCGAGGACGTTTCCTCCTCCCGCAGAGTGATAAACTCTCTCCACTTCACAAGATGTTAATTAAAATTCTAATTAACTTTTCAATTATAATTATCTCTCTTCTCATAACCACTGGAGCGAGTGCTGATGTTTATTTGTTTATTTGTTTAGTTGGAGAGGACAGCGGGGCACTGGAACGTTGGTGCTTTGTGTCGGAGGGAAAGAGACTGATAAGAGGTGGAGGAGAGGACGTTGGAGGAAAATGGCAGACTGTGAGGAAGTTACAGCAAAGTCAGAATATCGAACACAGCTCTTTAATATAAACAAACAAACAAACATAAATAAACATACTTTTTTTTATTTCAGTGTTACAATCGCTGTGCCTCAAGCAGTGTGAACTCGAGGGGGGACCATACGACAAAATATCTCATCACAATACCTCAGGACATGAACGCAATACACAACAAACAAACAAACAAACAATTAAAGGACCTGATGTATGAATGTAATAAAAAAATTAAATTAAAAGAATAGAAAGAAAGAAAGAACAATAAGACTCATCAGAAAAGAAATAAACAAAAGAAGTTAAGAAAAAACCACAAAAGGACGAAGAGCAAGAAGAAAATGAATGAAAAAAGAGAAAAAGACATAATGAGGTCAAGAAAAACATACATAAAAAAGAAAGAAGAAATAATATACAAAAACACTAAAAAAATAAGCAAAAAAGAAAAATGAAAGAATGAAAGAATGAAGGTCAAAAGAGAAAAAATTTACAACAAAATAAAGAAAGAAAAAATATGAACAAAAAAGACAAAAACGAAAAATTGAAGAAAGAATAAAAAAGAATAAAAACGGATTAAAGTAAAAAATGTAAAATAATTTAAAGTTAAATAAAAAGTATTCCATTTCGACCTCATATCAAAAATATTTATAATAATCCCTGGATTATAATTAAACAGAATAAAGTTTGAAGGAAGTATGTGTGTGTGTGTGTGTGTGTGTGTGTGTGTGTGTGTGTGTGTGGTGTCTGTGAGTATGTGTGTGTGTGTGTGTGTGTGAGTGTATGTGTGTGTCTGTGTGTGAGTGTGTGTGTGTCTGTGAGTGTGTGTCTGTGGGTGTGTGTCTGTGAGTGTGTGTGTGTGTCTCTCTGTGAGTGTGTGTGTGTGTGTGTGAGTGTGTGTGTGTGTGTGTGTGTGTGTGTGTGTGGTGTCTGTGTGTGTGTGTGT
>JAQMYF010000008.1:10295868-10330153 GCA_030014195.1 Neosilurus mollespiculum
ACATTTCCTCTAACATAACGCTTTAACAACGTTTCATTCACCTTACATTTCCTCTAACATAACGCTTTAACAACGTTTCATTCACCTTACATTTCCTCTAACATAACGCTTTAACAACGTTTCATTCACCTTACATTTCCTCTAACATAACGCTTTAACAACGTAAAACCTTTCACCTTACATTTCACACTCTACACGATGCCATAGCCAAGCCCAGGACTCAAACCCAGGACCTTCTTGCTGTGAGGCAGACATGCTAACCATAACACCACTGTACCACCCAGTTACGTGGCCAGAAAAGCATAAAAGATTTGCGTGACGTTTTTCGAAAAATATCACCACAATTAATCATTAGCATAAAATGTAACGACTGTCACGGGTTTAGTTTACACGGGTTCATGTTAATTTAAATTGTTTAAAACGTTATTATTATTAGAGTTTTGGTTCTAATTAAACCCGTACATGATGTTTATTTTAGATAAAACAGTTTGTCGGTTATGATTAACTGACTCCAATCAGATTAAAATGATTTTGATTAGCAACTTTACATAAATTTCCCAACGGGAAACAAACCTAAAGTGTAATTAATTAGTGAGAAAACAGCAAATAAAAGTCGTGGAGAGGAAAAGAAGCAGCGTTCTACAGTACACTCGCTGGATTTGGCTTCAGGTTATTTTTCACTGCCTCACAAAAAAAAAAAAGTGTGAAATGATCATCTTAAGGGAACTGGAGATTCGCACATAATCACATAGCGGCCAAATATGAGGAGGAGGGGGAGGAGGAGGACGAAGAGGAGCAGGAGGAGGTAGACAGCTTCATTTTTCTGAACACGCTGGTGCGAACGATATGCAACCTTCCTGGGAGTCCTCCCGTTACCCTTCCTCTCTACGATGTTTGCTAATAGTTGTTCAGCGACTCTAGTGTTGCAAAATCAACAGAAACTCCAGAGGAGCGGACGATACGACAAAAATATCATATCACGATCCTCGAGAATAATTCTATGACACCATATATAATTTTATTCACAGTGTAGGAAGGGTTGAGTTAAAAAACCTTTCAATGATTTCCTTGATGTCTACAATAAAGAATTTATTTTAAAAGATATTTAATTCATTCTTTTAATTTATAATAAAACATTTTACAAATTATATACAAAATAGTAACATGAAATCTCACTTCTTCTAAACAGTTTGTAAAAATGGGGGGAAAAGACAATAAAAAAAATCATGATATTGGTAAGAAAAATGTATCAGAGAATATTTATCACAATATCCATATATCATCGTGTCGCCGTAGAGCAGGAGTTTCTAAACTAATTTCCAATTTTAAAAAAATGGTGTGGTCGACATCATTCCTCACGTGCTCTGAGGTTGTATAAACCTTCTCGACATATTAGCAATTAAATCGTTTCAGGAACAGCGTCCACCTCTCATGCTAAGCGTCTCACTGTCCGTACTTCGGTGAGGTTTCCTCAAAAGAAAAGCCAAGCTGTTGGTATAATTGTGGTGGGCAGGTTGAGGAAATGCCCCTGTAGCGGGGCGAATTTTTCAGCGTTAGATTTTCTCATCATTATGCATGCCGCTTCCTCCGGCTCCCATGGCACTGGTTCAATCCTGCGCTCAGGGCCGCTGCCCGGTATGTGTCTAACCGTGAGCCAGAAGCACTTAAAGAAAAAAAGCTGTGAGAACTCAAAGTCATTTACAGATGCTTAAACACGAAAGAGGAACATCTGTGAGAAGAATGTCAGATTCAGGAGGAAAATTTCTGCCTCTCATCTTCTGGGCCAAAATATACGACGCATCTCGAAAACCATTTTAATGATCTGCGGGTTAACAACCAAGTGAAACAGCGGACGATGCAGCAGAACAAATTCACTGATTCAGACTGACAGATGCACAGGCCACGCCTCCTTCATCTTCTTAATAAAGACTGGCAGATATACAGGCCACGCCTCCTTTATCTTCTTCAGCAGGACTGACAGTTTACATAGGACTGACAAATATACAGGCTGCACCCCCTTTATCTTCTTCAGTACGACTGACAGACATAAAGCCACACCTCTTTAATCTCCTTCAGCAGTACTGACAGGTTCATAGGCCACGCCTCTTTCATCTTCTTCAGTAAGACTGACAAATATACAGGCCATGCCTCCTTTATCTTCTCCAGCAGGGCTGACAGGTATACAGGCCACGCCTCCCTTATCTTCTTCAGCAGGACTGAAAGGTATACAGGCCACGCCTCCTTTATCTTCTACAGCAGGACTGACAGTTTACAGGCCACGCCTCTTTAATCTTCTTCCATAGGACTGACAAATATACAAGCTGCGCCCCCTTTATCTTCTTCAGTACGACTGACAGACATAAAGCCACACCTCTTTAATCTCCTTCAGTAGTACTGACAGGTTCCTTGGCCACGCCTCTTTCATCTTCTTCAGTAAGACAGACAAATATACAGGCCACGCCTCCTTTATCTTCTCCAGCAGGGCTAACAGGTATACAGGCCACGCCTCAGCAGGGCTGACAGGTATATAGGCCACGCCTCCCTTATCTTCTTCAGCAGGACTGAAAGGTATACAGGCCACGCCTCCTTTATCTTCTACAGCAGGACTGACAGGTATACAGGCCATGCCTCCCTTTTTTTTCAGCAGGACTGAAAGATATACAGGCCACGCCTCCTTATTCTCCTTCAGCAGGACTGAAAGATATACAGGCCACGCCTCCTTATTCTCCTCCAGCAGGGCTGACAGGTATATAGGCCACGCCTCCTTATTCTCCTCCAGCAGGGCTGACAGGTATATAGGCCACACCTCCTTACTCTCCTCCAGCAGGGCTGACAGGTATATAGGCCACACCTCTTTCATTTTTTAGTTGGAGTGAACTATTGCCTGATTTGCTAGAGGATTTTCAGACACGAAAACTGCACTCTGATTGGCTGTGGTGACATTGGGGTGGGAAGTACACATTTCTATTAGTTATAACAGCATCATTTTGACTTGGTACTTCAAGCAGTGAGAAAGTGAAGTGTCACCTGATTGGTTAGAACGGATCGGGGGCAGGAACATATCTTGTACTGTTTACACTTTGTTGACTCCAGTTCAGTAAACAGAACAACTTAATAATAAAGAAATTTAGACTCCGTTTGAAATGTAGTGTTCTTAAACCGTTTTCTAAACACAGCTCAGAGGAAGTGACAGTAACTGATTTGTGATGATCATAGTATCAGCGCGTATCATATTACTCCTCCTATATAAAGCTTCTTCAGTCATTAATGCATTAAAGAAGTCTGATATGCATCCGCGTCCATTCCTAGTTACTCCTTAATAGCCGAATGACTCGAAGCTTAATGGAATGCGTTTCTGTGATTACTGTCCTGAAAAAATAAAAACCCATCTCCATCCAGAGAGCTGCTCAGTAATTGTTAAATACCTCATATTTGTTTCTTAATGCACTGTGAGGATGATAAGAATCTGTCTGAAGACTTGCTGAGGCTTTCACTTTGCTCCTCGTTCGTCTTACTGAATGACGGGTCACGAGCGCCACAGCATGCTAATTCCATGATATGAGATGCATCCATCTGATTGGACTATTGAAGATAAGCTCCAAATGAGACGAATAGCAACACATACAGTTGAGCTTTAATGTGTGTGTGTGTGTGTGTGTGTGAGAGAGAGAGAGAGAGAGAGAGTGAGAGAGTGAGAGAGAGAGAGAGAGAGAGAGAGAGAAAGATGAGACAAGGAGTCACTTGAAAGTTATTGATTAATGCTACACCAATTATTATCTATTTGTTCGTGTTCACTTTGTTTCCCTTTTCATGCTAATTAGTTAGCAAGTACAGCTGCTTTTTGATTTGCGCATCAGTGTTTTGCACACAATTCTACATTACGCAGCCACAATGTGGGTGGAATTTTTATATGGTCCCTGACCAATCAAGCGGCACGAGAAAACAAAAACAACACACAATGGAAGTATATGTGAGCTGCAAGATGGTGGATCCCACTTCGATTTTTGAAACGTTGCTTTTCTCCGAGCTTCACTCTGCTTTCCTGGTAAATTAATGAGACGCCCACTGATGTCATCACAGGTTGCACTTTTGGCTCCAACTGGGGGTCAAGTTTTCAGCATCAGAACCCCTTTATCTTTGGTCACAATGCTCCAAACGGTTTAGTATTTGGGTCGTAAACCAGAACGGAACCAGAAAGGAACCTACACCTACAAAACCATACGTTTTGATTGACACGCCAGAGGAACATACCAGCGTACTGTTCCAGCTTCACCCGCCACTTGTTGCGGTTTCAAAAAATAAATCTGTGTCAGATTGCAGCGATGCCTTCTGGGTAAGTCTACATCGATGTTGACTCGATCCTTCATCTTAAGGTAATCTAATGAAGTTCACTCGAGCCGATAAGGTAATGGAACGAGCCCTGGGGGTTTTTACCGAGGGGAAGCGGAAAGGGCAGGTTATTGGATCACAGGCGCTGTGGTAGAGTGCTAACACGTTTATCAGGATTTGATATAAATAAAGTTGTGGAGCTGCTGTCTACTGTTTTGCTTTTTGTTTCTTATGAGAATAAAACTTAAATTTGTAACTTAACTGAGTAAAGCATCCACAGAAACATCTGCAATGTGTAAGAAAAATCACAAGTTATAATTTTTACCATGTTTTTAACCACGTATTGATATTTAAAAGTATGCTAATGAGCTGAATCTGCTGTACCACCTCAGCCAATAGCATCAGACACAGCCGAGAGGCGGGGCTTATGGTGATGATGATGGTTATTTTTATTATTATTATTACACCTGAGGAAGATAACAGCATGCTTACACCACAGTGAAGAGATACATATTTAGAGAGTAAGAGATTAACAAGTTCCTCGACCGCTAGAGAGACTAATAGCAGAGCCATGCACTCGCGATGGATAATGACAGTTTTGTTAACATTTATATCACGGCACATTTTGGCATCTGCTCAACACAGACACCTCACCCACTCATTTCCTGAACCACTTAATCCCCCACTATTAGAGTCACAAGGAGGCTGGAACTGACTGTCAAGGCAGGGTATACCCTGAACAACTCACAAGACCATTGCAGGACCAACACACAACCATTTTCACTCATACTCACACCTAGCGGCAATTTGGAACAGCTGATTAGCTAACGGAAGTAACCAGAGTACCTGGAGGAAACCCACACATGCACGGGGAGAACATGCAAACTCCACACATAAATGCCCTCGCCGAGCCCAGGACTCAAAGCCGAGCTCTTCCTGCTGTGAGGGGACGTCCTAACCACCACACCGCTGTGCCGCACCGAAACAAGTTTTGGTTTAATTTTCTAGAAACAGTTTCCTTGTTGGATGATGTCTATTATTATTAATTTAAAATACTTTTTTCGTTTCTGATTGGAGGAAAACCATCAAATGATTTGTGGTATTTTTCTACAAGCCGTATTATTGAATCTTTGCCATCAGATAAGTCGAATGATTATCGCATGGTTGGTATGCACAGCATAGAAACGTTACTGTCTACTTGAAGCATATTTTGAATGAATAATAAAACAATTATAGAATTCGACTTTCGTATGATAAAGGATTATTCGGTCTCAGGTGGCGTTACCCACCTCAGCCAACCGCTCAACCGAATAATTCTCTCTAACACACGTCGCCTGATTCAATAACTGCTTATTATCCTATGTAGTATGTACCAAATGCATTTTGTCTCAGCACGACTTCGCTCTAAGCGAACAATGTGAATGTTATTTATTCACAGTGAATTATGGGTAACACATAGCTTGAGCCGGTAAAAATAACAGCACACCAGTGCTCAATAATTACTAAGAGCCATCATGAGGTCTTATTAGAATAAAATCGACATGTCTGAGATTAAAATAAACTTCATCTGGATATCTACAGATTTGGATTCCAGCCATTTCAGTTACATGTTCAAATCCAAATCAAGTGCGCCGTTGCCATCCTGCACCTATTTTTTCCCTCATCCATCTTTTCTCCAAAACCAATTACAGCCAGGCCTCTCCAATTCCCTGCTCGTCACAATCCATCTGAACGGAGAGAAGGAAAAAAACCCCGAGCGGGTTTGTGAGCAGCACCGTCGACACGGCATTCGAAACGTTTCTTAGCTAATGTCTGTTTCCAGTTTGCGATAAACAGCAGTGACGCCTCATAAAGCGCGGGTGTAAATGGTTTATAATACCGGCAGAGGGGCTGCCAGCGATAAACCTGCTTCCAATCAGCAGTCACATTACAACTGCATTAGCGAGAGCATGCTTGACTACGTTACAGCGTGAAGCATTAGAACCGTAACTCACTGAGATTTCACACAGACCCGCCGCTTTTTCAGACGGATTTGGAAAACAACACAAGTGTAAAAGCAGTAAATCTCACTTAGGCTTCATGTTTTAAAGTACTTAAAGGTTGTGAGTCTTTTTTTTTGTTATATAAATCAAGCCAATAAGTAAAGAAGCAGGCAAGTAAATGAGGATCCAACTGTCGAGTAAGAAACATAAATATGGACAAAACAGTAAACAGACCAGTAAGAAAGCCACGTGATGCAGTTAGCAGCTAAATGAGGGATGTAAGTAAATAAATCAGTGCACAAAGTAAACAAATCATCAAGCAAGAACCAGACAGGTAAGTAAACAGCTACAACAGATCATATTGCAATCCTTAAATACATTTTTACAGTCATTATTAGCGCAAAATAAACCCTGTGACAGAGTGATCAGGACCCCGACAAGTAGCTGGCGGATCTCGAATTTCATGCTAACGCTGTACAATTCCCACGTATTACACGTCTACTTCCTAATAAAATCATTAACACATCAACACATAATTAATATATGGTTTAAAAATAATTTTATTACATAGCAACAGTCTGTTACACTTAACAACGGAGTGTTATCCTGAACCAACAGACTGCTGAGTACAGTGACTGACCAATCAGAATCAAGCATTCAAATAATTCATGACATCATATCACCATATTGCCCTTTTCTAAAACTTCGCTACTAACGAAGCATCAAATAAGGAGTAAGAATCTGTGTAAGGAGTTCATGAAGGACTAAACTAATTAAACAATCTAGTCAACAACAAGTACACTCAGAGCACAAACCTCTGCTAAGCAAAAAAAACCCCAAAAAACTAAGTACACAGTACCACCTGCTGGGCCTGCTGTAATACACCACCTCCTAAAAATATTTATGCTGTTGCACAATGTTAAAGAATCCTTGAATTTGATCCAGATCCAAAATCAACCAGAATGTTCCTTGACCAAAGCTCCACCTCTGGTAGAAGTTTCAAACTTACCTTCTGGTGTAATCCTGCTACCAAACACATCATCTCCACCTTTGGCGGAGGTAACAAAATGTAACAAGATATAATTACAAAATAATTGATTGTGTGTGGAACGAATCAGGTTTTAACAAAGAAACATGTAAAGTAAATAAAGAAGTACAAAGTTAGGTAAATTAGAAAACATGTAAATAAATATAGAGGTAAAACTGGAGGGTTACTGAGAGTGCAAACTACCTCTGCAAGGCATAAATAAATTATTATAACTTTGCATTGTTATAATGAAATGCCTCCCCTAGTGGGCATCTGAGGAACATTTTAGCATATTAACAATTTAATTTTTTTTTACATCATCTCATTGACAGATCACCTATAAATGTAATGTTTTTTTATGTGTACCACACCCAATGCTAGAAAAAATGTCATTTAAATCCATAACATGCATAACATTTTGAGTTATGTTGCACACAAACAAACAAACAAACAAACCAAGGTCAAAACAATATACAATAACCTGCTGGCAGCGGTATTAACAATAAAACGTTGAACGAACTAGTAAACTATCAGACAGCACGTATACCTGTATGTCTGACAACCTATTCATTTATCTGTTTATCAGTCCATCGGTCTGTCTGTCTGTTTGCGGTACACTTAGGCGGAGTGCCTGTCTGCATAACCTTCCATCTGTCCGTCTGTATATCCTCTCATCCAAGTGTCTACACATCCATATTTCTATGCATATATCCGTCCATCTGTATATCCATCTGTCTATTTGTCTGTCTGTCTGCCTGCTTGCTTGTGTTATTAATGCATGGTTCGAGTAAAATCTTGTTACATTTTACTTTCCGTTCTGGCTTTCCCAGCACTTCAACAATAAAAGTCAAAAGCAGACACTCAGAGTGTTTTCTGAGAATTACTGAACACTTAAAACCTCCCTGTGTGTGTGTGTGTGTGTGTGTGTGTGTGTGTGTGTGTGTGTGTGTGTGTGTGTGTGTTTGGGTGGGTCTGAAACCACACCGTGCCACCACGTCTGCACTCAGAACCAGGCTCTGGGGGTAAAAATAAGAACCCCACACACCATGCAGGCGTTCGGAACATTACAACCTCGCAGTAACGCCGCAGACCAGCACAGTGCCGAGAGAAACGCCCTCATTAGAGTCTGCGGCCGCAAACACGTCAAATTCAGCACATATGGACGACAGAATAGTGCAGCAGCAGGGGCACGTGTGCATGTGTGTGTGTGTGTGTGTGTGTGTGTGTGGAGCAGCTTTTCACAGGGTGGCATTACAGGGCTGGGGCACTGCAAAAGTGCCAATTAGTTCTTACTGCCAGGGAGGAGAGAGGCGGCGAAAGATAACACACACACGTACACACTGTCTTTAAACACACATATCATAAAATGGACTGCCAGAAGAGAGCACACACACCCACACACTGTTGCTACACCTTCATATCATAATAATTACAATAATTTATCATGCTTTGTATTAGCATCATTTTCTATATTAAAATATGTAAATTATTAGCCAATTAGCTATAAATAAACCTTGTGCTTGTTAGCGAGCACCTCAGGCGGCCATGTTAGCTTTCATTTAAAAAGAAAAAGAGCAAGAGCGAAAGTTCGCTAATGAGATTGAGAAAAGAATTTTGTTTGCTAGCATCTTAAGTCACCATTTTACCTTTTTTCTTGAAGTAAGACTTTAAAAAATGTTGAGTTATTCCTTTACTTCAGATAGAATGCTAGCTAGCGATTCTGAACAGAGACATTTGTTCACGGTTCTTAGCTAGCCAGCTAGCTAGCATGTTACACAGCCTCAGTGGCTATTTATTTGAAATAATGTCTAAAAATAAGAAACAAGGGCATGAACTTCACTGTTTTTTTTACCTCAGACAAAATGAACTGGTCACTTTTACTAAAGAATTTTCTTCATTTATTAGCATCGCAGGCAACCACATTAAAAAAGGGTCCAGTTGTGTATATTTATTAAATATATATTTATATTTAGTTGTGTATTTACCTCAGACATTAAGTTAGTTAATGACTGAATAAAGAAATTTGTTGTTGTTAGCTCGAAAGTTGTCCACGTTAGCATTTCATTCAAAATATATTTTATAGCTAAAATGTAGCTTCCCTGGTAAAAACATGCGCTTTTTTCAGGAATTAGTTTAAGAATTGCAAGATAGCATCTCAGTAAGACATCATGCTAGTTTTATATAAAAAGAAAAAATAGAACTGAAATCATGTCAAGTATTTACCTCACACTCAAAAAAGCTATTGATTTTGTGTAAGGAACTTTGTTTATTAGCATGTTGAGTAGCCATGTTAGCCTTCTTTTTAATATTATGTATAAAAAAACAATTCCATGTGTGTGTTTTCCTCAGACACAAAACTAGATAGTGATTTTGACTGGCGAAATCTGTTCAGCTAGCATCTCATTCCTCCACATTATATTTCTGTTCTAAATAAGATGTTTAAAAAACGATGATTTTTCCTCAGTCGTGAAGCTAGCTAATGACTGTAGATAAATAATCCGGTTTGTTAGCATCTCAGTTGGCTACATTCAAGTCCTTCAAGAAAAAGGACCAGTTTAGTGTTGTGTTTATGTCAGATGGAAAGCTAGGTAGTGTTTTTAAATAAAGAATATTGTTCACGATTGTTATAATCTTGCGTACACAGCTAAGTCGATAGCAAAGTGAACTTGCTTTTTGTACGAAAGGAAAAAAAGTTTATGACACCTACAAGTTGCTGGGGTGTAAACTGAGTGAGCTAAGGTACTAGCTAGCTAAAATGTTTTCTTTTCTAGATAAGAAACAAGTTATACTTATAAAGTGCATGAGCGTATTTTATTCGCAAAAAAGTAAATAAATCTTCAGAGGTATCATGATATGACATAAGTGCCGTATCGCCGACCCCCAACATACCACCCCCCAACACCCCTGGGGCAAAAGGTTCGAATTTTTTATCCAAAGCACAAAACTGCCATACTTGTAAATTGATTACATCGTTCCAGCCCTAAGTGTAGCCCACTCTCTCTCTTTCTCTCACACACACACACACACACACACACACACACAGAGTTCGTAAACTAAGTAAAGGAAAAGGGAGGAGGGGAATAAAAGTCCGTAGTGAATGATACAATACTCAGGCGTGACAAAGGTCTCATTGTTTGAGACGAGATGCTTGAAAAGCGTGAGCGCCCTTCTCTCTGGGGCTTAAGAAAGAAAGCTGTGAGGGTGTCTGTGTGTGTGTGTGTGTGTGTGTTTCTGCACAAACACGATGGGTGTATCGACATCCCGTCACGTCTTATTACACCTCACTGAAGTCGTTTGTATAAACCATTTCAATTTACACATTTCTGATTATGTGTGTGTATGTGTGTGTGTGTGTATCTGTGTGTGTGTGTGTGTGTGTGTGTGTGTTTCAACACAAATCCTCAAAATGATCACGATTCACGATATCACCCCTAACGTTCTTCCACGTGTATGCATTCCTCTGGGATGATGTTTGTTTGTTTGTTTACACCTTTAAGAACCATCGGTCACATCTGAATCAGGGCGTGAATGCTGGGATGAGGCTGTGTTACACACACACACACACACACACACACACTGTTGTCATATTTAAGGCGAAATGCATTGCAGAGGCAGTGACGACATGATGTGACATGGCATGATGTACCAAGAATATCTTATGACATCACGGTTTATTTTGCATATCAATAATGGAATGGAATGGCATGTAAGGTGCTTATCATGCATGATGCACGAGGCTCATTTAATACATGGTGCATTTATTTCTGTTTATTCTAAGACAGTATGTGCTTCATGGATGGGAAGATGTCACAGCACAGCTTTGCCCCCCCCCCCCTCTCCCTCTCTCTCTCTCTTTTTTCTCTCCATCCTTGTTTTAGTGCAGTCAGCCCGGGAATAAGCAGCAAGCAGCAGTTTCATCAGACAAACCCAGTGCATTTGTGTGCAACACACAGTCCTGATCCCACATGACGCACCACACCGACCACAAAGCGTCAGGAATCTTCTCGCGCGCTCCAAGGTTACGCTGGTGATCCATCACGTGTGCTCTGCCAGTGCAGAATCCGCGCGCGCGAGGAACCTGGCGTTGAGCATCCACGCAGTGCGAACACTAAGAGCGACAACTTTCAAAACGCCAAGTTGTTGTGAATGAAACCGAGCTGGGGGGTGTTTAAGAGGCGTGCACGCGCACTCACACCAACAGGGCTGGTAAGTTTCTCTAAAGTCGAGAATACATGCATACTTTCACACACACACACACACACACACACACACACACACACACACACACGGTATAAAGAACTAACTGGACGTGTCCGTGAAGTCCTTCTGCTCCGTGGACTCACCGTGTCTCCGGGTGCAGCTTCAGGACTCGCATTTCACCGTCAAAACTCCGAGCTCGCGACGTTCAGGAAAAAAAGGAGAAGAAAATCCACTTAAATTCCCCCAAAGAGCGAGAAGAAAAGCTCCTCCAGTGTCCGGTGTCCGTGTAATCCTGTATTCGGGGGCGTTCAGCCAGCACGAGCGCTCGCACCGGGGCTTCTCCACGAGCTTTTCCTTTCCTCCTTCCAAACACACACACACACACTCACACGAACATGCACACACGCGCGCGCGAGCTCAAACACACATTACATGCATGCATACACACACACATACTCGCATACACACACAGACGCACGCGCGGTGTAACTTCTGCTCCCGTTTCTACCCGCAGCAGCGAGCTACAGTCATCACAAGCGCGCGCTCCTCTCTCTCTCTCTCTCTCTCTCGCTCTCTCTCTGTGCTCGCTCACGCGAGTGGCTCCTCTTCGGCAGTCCTCGGAAAGCGATCGGCTCTTTCCGGACATTGGCTCGTTCACTTTAGGGACAGCAGGGCCCTGGGGGAGGGGGGTTGGCTTGGGAGGAGGGGCGTTGGTCTGGATAGAGGGATGTTGGTCTGGGATAAGGGCATTAGTGTTGGTGTGTGTGTGTGTGTGTGTGTGTGTGTGTCACAATCTGTGACATGTGACATAAAAACCTCTAGGTAATCATCCATTCATTTTCATTCATTTTCATTCATTTTCATTCATATTCATTCATTCATTCATTTTCTGAAGGGGAGGCTGACGCCCATCTCAGCCGACTCTGGGCGAGGGCAGAGTACACCCTGGACAGCTCGCCAGGCCATCGCAGTCCATTCATTTTGTAAGCCACTTAATCCTAATTAGGGTCGCAGGGAGGCTGGAGCCCATCTCAGATGACTCCGGGCGAGGGTGAGGTACAGCCAACACACACATCCATTCACACTCACACCTAGGGGTGATCTGGAACAGCCAATCAGTCTACTGCGCATGTTTTTGAACCGTGGGAGAAAACCAGTGTACCTGGAGGAAGCACATGCAAGCACTGGCAAAACATGCAAACACAGAAACGCAGAAACGCCCCGAGGGAATGGAAACCAGGACCCGCTTGCTGTGAGGTGAACCATTACCCCACCATGCCACTCCTCTAGGTACTTATTATCTTTTGACATATATACGGTGTATAACAAACATTGTACTGTTTAGAATTATATTCTATTTATTATTTATTTTATCCGAGGTCACTAGATATTAGTAACTGTGCGCTCTGATTGGCTAATTTACTCCTGGGATATCAGCTCTTATCCTGTGACCTGAAACATCACTACTGATTAAATGAAACCGTCGCAACTTGTTTGAAGCAAAAAGCTAATGCTAGCCAGCCTTTTTACTGTTCATTCAAGACAGTTTTTTCAAGTATTTGATAAGGGCACTATGGTGGTGTAGTGGTTAACACGTCTACCACACAGCAAGAAGGTCATGGGTTCGAGTCCCAGACTCAGCCAGGGCATTTCTGTCTAGGGGTTGCATGTTCTCCACTTGCTTGCATGGGTTTTGTTTAACCACGTAAGATGCGCTCTTCTTCGGACACGTGCATTAAGCCACACTAAACACCGAAGGCCTGTTTGTTGCAACAAGCTGATAGTCATGTTTGGTGGGGAGAAATGTCTGATTTTCACTCACGCATTCATTTGCCAAACCGCTTAATCCTACTAGGGTCGTGGGGAGACTGGAGCCTAACTCAGCCATCACTGACAGCATGCCAGGCCATCAAGCGGCCATGATACACAACCATTCACACTCACACATGGGGCACTTTGGAACAGCCAATTAGCCTAATGTGCATATCTTCGTACTATGGGAGGAAACTGGGTTACCCAGAGGAAGCCCACAAAAGCACAGAGGGCACATGCAAACTCCACACAGAAATGCCCAAGTTCCAGGACTCAAACCCAGGACCTTCTTGCTGTGAGGTGGACACGCTAACCACTACACCACCGTGCCACCCACTGCTAAAAATGACTTGTTATGAAATACCTTTTTCTGAATTCGCATAAATAAATCAATAAATAAATAAATCATGAATAACATTTTTTCCTTTGCTACAGAATTAGCCTTGGTGTTTATGCAGCTTTAAATTGAAGCAATTATAAATTCCACATTGGAATTAAAACTGAAGCGTTGCGCTAAAGTCTGCAGTAAAGAAAAAGACGAGAAAGAAAGATGTCAAGGACCGGGTGAAACGAGACGAGGCAAGCCAGCAGGACGAAAAACAAATGTCCTTCAGGTCTCTGGAGTCACAATGAGAAAATGACACTCAGCAGGTGCAGAGAGAAAAGAGAATGAAGGAGGGAATAACAGCATGTGGAGAGGAACAAACTAAAAATATTGGTGTCGCTAAAGGAATCTTTCAGTTACACAGAAATCAATGTTCAAATATTCTGTCTGACAGACAGAGAGACATGCCTGAAAAAAAGGCAATAAAATTTCTGTTATACAACCAGAGAGACACTTGTAGAGTTCAGGGTTCCAATGACACGTTCCACGACAGGAAATATTCCCGGTACGGTTCTGCTTTTAATTATTCATGTGTGATATGTTCTACAGTATATAGACGTGACTCTCTTGTTTGAAAGATGGCTAGATTTACAAGATGGTTGGGGTTTGACCTTTAAACGGCACTCAAGGTCAAAAGTAATTGTCTCATTTGAAAGTCCATATATGGCTTCCTATTAGTGTTTCCATAGTAACAGCTGGTCTACCGGCAGTCGTTTCCTAGTAATAAGCGCTCAATCTCTAAAACTTTGTGACCTTGTTTTGACCTTGACCTTTGACCTTGTCATTCCAAAATGAAATGATCTCTGGGACTAGGGTAGGGTCGTGTCCCCACCAAGTTTGGTGAGAATCCATGCATGGGTGTGGTCAGGATTTTGTTCACAGTCAAACTGACAAATACCGGTGATCGCAGTACCTATGTTTTGGGTAGAGGTAACAAATAATGCCGTTGAATTCTGGATTCTGATTGGTCAGAAGGTCTTCTCTGGTGAATGTTCTGTAAGGAGACATGTTTATGGTGGAAAACAGACAGATGCCCGAAAAGGCATTTTCAATGTTGCAATTAAGTAATATGAAAACTGTGACAGCAAGAGCTTTGAAAAAATCTGTTTAATTATTCTTTGTTAGGTTTACGAAGTGTTGTAGGTGCAGAATTCACGACAGGAAGCATTTACTTGAATTTACTACTGGACTTCCAGGGGAATGAAAAATATGATTTTCAATATTCTTTGCTGTGTATATTTTTTTCCACTTCTATGAGCTTAAATCAAAAACCAAAAAAAAAAAAAAAAAAAAAACGCTTACTGCTTTTGTTGCTTTTGTAGCAAATTACTCCTATTTTGTCGTTGAATCAACCGTTTCATGAATACGCGTTTGTCTTTAACTTGCTAGAGCATGCTGGGATTGATTTGGAACAACCGCCAGCAACGCTGACATCTCAGTAGGCTTTGCACTCGCTCCGGCATTGTTTTGATTAAGTTATTCAAGTAAAAACTTGACGGTTATCAGTATATTATATGACCATGTCTAAACTAAACATTGATTTCCAGTCCTGGAAGATTGAAGACTTGAAGTCTTATTTATTGGCCAGAAATGTGCCCATTCCAACATCAAAAAAAAAGTGATAAGTGAATGATATTCGAACTAATGACCCGTCGGAATAATGACCTGTAACCACACCTGTACCCTAGTCCAGATATAATGTCAGAAATGTCTTACTGTATATTGACTTAATTAAACACCCTTAAATTTTAGTATTTTTGTTGAGAAGACTGATTTAGTGCAGTGATATTTTAGCATTTTTATTAGTTCCACTTCTTTGAATCATATAGAATTCAAATGTTAGCACAGTTTTAATTTAGTGATTTTGAAAAATTAACGATAAAAATAAAACTGTCACCAAAATTTCTCAATATACAGTATTACTCTTAACATTGCTCACCTGTCTTTGTATGGCCTGTCATTGTTGCAGTTGAACACTGCACAACAATCTGCACCACCCCTTTCAAGCTCAAGTACAGTCTAATATGATGCTGAAAATTGCACTAGCTTGGTACTGGCAATAACACAAGCTTTTATATAAGTCAAATCCCGGTGTCCCTCTAGTCACACCACTCCGGTGGTGGGTAAAAACTTTAAAAGTCCTAGCTGGTGTTTTGCCATCTTGAAATTTCCAAAGTTCAAATGAGACCACAAGCAACTAATGTTAAGAGCACTGACTTTCCAATCTTTCACTTAAATTTAATAAAAGCCGACTCTGATGTTCCCCAATCACTAAAAACAGCTGTTCTAAAACTCAAGTAATGTTTCCATGTTAAACCCAGTTATTTGCCACTACTGAATCAGCATGTCCACTCGCCAATTCACCATGCTCACAACGTGCTTGTTCCCTCGGGTTGTTTGTTCCCAAACGGTCCCAGTGTGCATCGCGCGGCCTGTGGCAATTCCAATATGGCAGTAATCGTGTGATGGCTTATTCAGAATGTAAACTCCAGTACATGTTTCATCAAAACAGTAAAGTAAATCTTAAACAACTGTTCTATACGTTCCAGTTATCTGTTTTAATGTAGCTTATGGACTTAGAATGGATAAAAAGTGATAATTTTATTGTTTAAAAAATAAATAAACCCAGTCCTCCACCTGTTGTGTCGGGAGATTTCTTCTGCACATGCTCACTATCACAGCCTATTTCCGAATTAGGTTTTTGATTCTGGAAGTGGATGCTTAGGGTAAATAAAACTCATGAGTGTCTTTTTACATATTTTAAACTTGGTTTTTGACTAGATCTATCGGTAAGGCGTTGAAAGATTAAAATTTCCTTCATGTCCGATTATCTTCGCAATAACTTCGCAATCCTCCCCTCAACTTGGCAGACGAGTGCAGGGAGAAATGCGCCTCGGAACTTCAGCATCGTTTATACAGCATAGACAAGTCATGTAGTGTATGCTTAGTTTTTACTCTTAGCAGTCTTCTCCTAACAATTTAGGCCTAAGTACTAGAAGTTACCTAGATCTAGGCTGGATTAGGTCTAGATTACTATTCTGCGTAATTAATGGTACATTACTAATAGTGTCATGATTAGGAAGTGGGTTTCCTGATTTCCTGCCCTTTCCTTTCACTGTTTAATTGTTGTACTAAGATCTACTTTCCTATTATTTCATTTATTTATTTGACATGTATATTATATACAGGGCTTTCAAATAAAGCCAGCTAGATTTCCATCTCACTTTCGTTTTCAAAAGAAAAAAATGTGCATATTTCCTACACACAATGTGCCTCAGGCCATCTTGTACACATGTTATATTATAAAAATATATTTGATCACTGGTATATTTGAAAACATTGGTCATCTTGATGATTATCACAATGTATTAGGATTTGACACTAATTGTGATAGAATGCAGGAAGGGCAGAAGAGCGCAGTTTAACAGACCTTATAGACTTTAACGTGCCATTGTAGGGGATCTTGATGAACTTGGAAACATGATTCCTTCAAATTTCCTTTCTTGGATGCGAGCTGGCTCCATTTTATACCCCAATTGTGTACATAAATTGTGGAGCTCCAGTGTAAATCCAGGGCTTGAGAGAACATCATGCAAAGGGGAGAAAAAAGGAGAATATGGCCAGGAAATATATATAGGCTCGGCAGTAATCTATTCAGTTTACTCAAGGAACTTTTATTTGAACTATGAACTGTGAGTTATTTACTTTTCCCAGAATCACTAGTTCAACTCTTTTTCCCCACATAATCTCTCCGCTGATATAATGCGGGATTTTCCCCTTATCAGTAATTAATATCATCCTTATCATCACCATCATCATCATCATCATTATTATTAACAATATATAATTAGTCATTATTAAATAATAATATTAATGAGTATAATTATCATCATCATCACTATCATCATCATCATTATTATTATTATTATTATTATTATTATTATATAGCTATATATTTATTTTACATTATTTTTAAAAGCGTAACTTCTTTGGATTATCCCCCTTGTGAATAAATCAGGTTATTTTGGGAAGTATATTCCCTGAATTTTGTTATAATTTATTATTCGTCACTTGTAAAGTGTTTTCAGCGAATTGGATTGTATTAAATATGTAAATCTTTGCCATCTCAGAGTTTTATTTAACTATGGGTAAGTGACCTTGACCTACTTTTTTTCTTCTTATAACAAGGCTTGTGCAAAAAAAATATTTATGATTTTGAGGCCCTAAGCTGAAAATGATATATAATTTATCCATGTTGAATCTACTTTAAAAATCACCAAGATTGGCCCTAACAATAAACCTCTTGTTCTTCAGTGTGTTTTCCGCCCTATGTAGCAGTAAGGAAAGAGTCTTCAGTGCCAGAACTTTGTAATACTCTCAGGTAAAAGCTCTAACATTATGTTTTCTGATAGCTTCAGGACAGACAAGTTTACGCCCACTACTTCCAGTAAGAGGTTATATTTACCCTGCGAATTTTGTTTTTTGCTTTCATTTTGTAATACTGTATTAATCCCGCAAGGGAAATTATTGCCTCTGCATTTTAACCCATCCAAAGTGAGCACACACACGTAAACAGTGAGCACACACACTCCGAACAGTGGGCTGCCATACACATTGGGGGCACCCGGAGAGCAGTTGGGGGTTAGGTGAACAGGAATCGAACCAGCGACCAAAGGCTGTTTTGTAATCATTAGGCTATGGCTGCCCCAGTTGGGTTTGGATTGGGTTTGTTTGTATATTTACGCAAAAAAAATGCTTGAATTCACCTTACATTTCTACTAGATGCGGAGCTTTGGACAAGGAAGACTCAGTTAGAATTTGGACATGGGAATTTTTTGAAGGATTCTTAAATATTGTGAGAGAGGAGCATTTTTACATTTTGGTTAATATATGTGATTGCTGGGCTCGGTGGCATTTTGCGCTTTTTGTGGTTTCTTGGTCCACTTCTAGAGAGAAATATAACGGCTTTTGAGGGAATAGCTGCTGTAATGTAAGTAAGTGGTTTCCACTCTGACAGCCCTCATGGAGACGTTCCTCCTCTGAAGATCTTGTGGGAATTTGCATTTTCACCATCATTGTGAGAAGGAAAGAGAAAGTGCATGAGCAAATGGACATTAAGTGGTTAATATTTAATTCAGTGTACGTGAGGCTGTGTTTCTGAAGGGTGGCGGATTCACTAATGGGGCAGATTGGGTATCATGGCGGATATCACGAAACAGCCCCTGGGAGAGCTCCGTGGCTCCATTAATGTCTTTTTCGAAAGGAGAAGCCACATGGAGTCATGCTGTCCAGCTATTGACCACCCACTCATTCACTCAGTCATTCACTCACTCACTCACTCACTCACTCATTCACTTGCTTGCTCACTCACTCACTCCGAAACAGCAGTTTGGGATTAGAAGATGTTCATTAAAGAAAATTGAAATAATTTTTTGCATACGAGAAACGTTACCTGTGAAGTGTTTCACCACAAACTTACAAACCATGTGTATTAAACTGCATTGATTACATGAGGATTAACACATCAGTTCTGTTTTATCAGTTCAAAGTAACGAAAACATCATCAACTGAACCCAGCAGCACCCACACTGACGTTTGGTATTTCTCAAAATCATAGAACTAATCCTTCAACTGGATTCTGTGAAACTGGCATAATTTTAAACCATTCCCTGATCGAGGCATCACAGGAGTTTATGAACTCTGCCCACAACTCCGCCCCCTAGCTCCAAGGTGGAGTTGGGTTCAAAAATGGTGGTGAAGTTAAATTTTAATCCATTACTTCTCATTAATTTGTCATCTCAGCTGACTCTGGGCAAGGGCAGGGTACACCCTGACAAGCTCGCCAGACCATCACAAGGCAACACACACAACCATTCACACTCACTCTCAAACCTAGTGATGATTTGGAACAGACAATTAGCCTACTGTGCATGTTTTTGGACTTTGGGAGGAAGCCAGAGTACCTGGAGGAAACCCACACAAGCACGGGGAGAACATGCAAACTCCACACAGAAATGTGCCAAGCACGGGAATCCAACCCAGGACCTTCTTGCTGTGAGGTGGATGTGCTAAGCACTGAACCACTGTGCTGCCTCCTTATTATTCAACATAAGCAAAAAAAACCCCAAAAAACCCCACTTTTCATGGTTTATTCTTTAAAATTTTCAGTCCTGATAAACATCTCCATATGATTGCATGAGTGGGTGCTTTTTAAACTTTTAGTTTTTAATTATAAAACATAAAGAAAAAACAAAACAAAACAAGATTTTCCCCTTATTTTCACATATTTTAACTGTGACAAAGCCGGTCATGTGAGCTGAGCTAAGCGGTGTGTACCTAACGGCATCTCTACAGCCTTCTCATTTAAAGTTTTGTATATACTAGGCTGAAATGTAAGTAAATTGAGCTCTGATGAGGTGTTTTAGAATATACCCAGGAAAAAAACTAACTACATTTTATGTGAGATTTTTATGTTTATTAGCCTACTGTGCATTTGTTTGGACTGTCGGAGGAAACCAGAGTACCCGGAGGAAACCCACCCAAACACGGGGAGAATATCCAAACTCCACACAGAAACGCCCTTGCCAAGCCCGGGACTCAAACCCAGGACCTTCATGTTGTGAGGTGGACATACTAACCATTACACCACCATACTGTCTCCTTTCCCATGTGATATAATGTTGTTGTCGTTGCTGTTGTTGTTGTTGTTGCTGTTGTTGTTGTTGTTGTTGTTGTTTTGGCGTCCACTCATCCAGGGTTGCCGATTTGTTCTCCCCACAGCTCGTGGTGTCTGGCTGTTATATGAGAGAGGATCATGCCGTAGTGCTGGCTTATGTCTTTTACACAAGTGGTGTGAGGCCAGCCTCTGGGTCTTTTTCTATGCACTCTTCCTCTCTTTCCAGAGGCTAACTGGCTGTTCCAAATTGCCCAAACACCCTAGGTGTGAGTGTGAGTGCGAACGGTTGTATGTGTGTTGGCCCTGCTGAAAATCTGGCGCACTGCTCACCCAGATTCCGCTGAGATGGGTGCTAGCCTCCCCGTGACCCTAATTACGATTAAGCGGCTTAGAAAATGGACGAATTAATGAATGAATGCTGTGTATAGAAAGTTGTGTAAGTGCACTGAGGTTTGGGATTCTGTAAACTGTAAGAATTTGAAAAAGTGGTGCATAAAGTTTCAGAGAAAGTGGAACATTTCTGCAATTTTTAAAGCTTCTACATTTACACATCCATCACTTACAGAATTCACCTGCACATGACTGGCCAAAACTGCTGATGTGCAGAAAACGGTGAAATAGCCCAAGTTCATTTCAGCAAGCGTGTGCAATAAAACACCCCCCTCCCCCCAATCCTCAGCAAATGGAAAACACAAACACTTTCATTTATTTTTTTTATTTTTTCATTTGTGGAGTGGTAGATTCTTATGTTTTCATTTATTTATTTATTTTTTTATGAGCAGCTGAAATGATTTGCCTGCTCTCAGAGAGAATGTGCATGATGACTGTTTTTATTGAGTCAGATGTTCCATTAGATGCGAAGCGAGTGGAAGCGAACGGCGGCTCTGAGCAGTAGGGATGTGCTTTTTGCCAGACCTCACACCGTGGTCATTAGTGAACCTCGGAGACTCGCTGTCTCTCTGTGACCGCAATTAGAAAGGCAAAATGTCACTTATTGTGAACTTTCTGGATGTATGCTGTTAATACTAACCAGGGAAAGTAAAAAGGAATTCAGAAGCCAGAGATATTTAAAGCTTTCATCGAATGTATGGATTTAAAAAAAAATAAATACATTTTGGTAAAAATTTCGTCAACGGATATAAAACCAGTTTTCTATAACATATGTGACATTGACTTTAATTGGTCCAATAGTTTCCGAGATATAAAGGTACATAGAAAAGTCATTAAGTAATTAATATCTCCAAATTAGTGAGGATGATTCATGGAAAAGGTAATAGCAATAATCTACATCCATATGCCAATAACATATGTGAAATTTACTTTGGTTGGCCCGACAAGTTTTGCCCTATTAATGTCCGAAAAGTTAGCTGGAATAATAATAAGTTGATATAAAGAACCGGTAAAAGAACAACAGTCTGTGAACTCTAATCCGCAGACTAATAAACCAGGTGGTGCAGTGGAGTAGTGTTTAGCACATCTGCCTCACAAAAAGAAGGTCATGGATTTAAGTCCTGAGCTTAACAAGGGCATTTCTGCATGTTTCCATAGTAACGGCATGTTGTTTCAAAGTTATAAGTGCTCTATCTCTACAATTTTGTAACCTTGCTTTGACCTTAAATTTTGACCCAGACATTTCAAAATCAAAGCATCTCTGGGTCTCGGGTAGGGCCATGTTTCCACCAAGTTTGGCGAAAATCTGTGCATGGGTGTGGTCAGAATATTGTTCACAGACAAACAAATTGATAAATGCAAAGTAAACAAATGTTGGATTAAGATGGCTACCTTCTTTCTCTCTTTTCTTTTTTAGTAAACTCTTCTACCTGATCTCGATGAGTTAAAAAACTCCCTCTCGTACAGTATCATCCCTCTTCAAATGCTCTTTCCCCCCAGATACCTCCATTCCCTGAAGATCTAAATCACCAGGAAATCGAGACGTCCTAGCCGCAGGGTTTTATCATCATCACACGCCCAAACAAATGTAAAACACCCCTTTTTGCCATGTTGGTATTATCAAAGAGATTTATTGCTCGAAATTGACAATAGAGCCGGTGTTTGCCTCCAGACTCCAGATAAGAGCCTTGGCCAGGATTAAAGATAAGGAAGCTATTGAAGCAGGCACATTGCACAGATCTGGGAGACCTCAGGGGAGAGTTTGAGCTCCTGCCCTTTCTGCCCTCACGCTGTATGAAGACCCGCTCGGATGGTGTGTTTAATAATTATATTTTATACACAGTTTCATGTAGCGAAAGATACTCGCCTGGAGTGTGAGTGCAGTCATGAGCGCGGCGATGGCGGCCTCGACCCTGGCTGTGCGCTCGTCTAAGATCTGCCAATTGTGAGACGTGCCAGGAAAATAGTCATTTAAGTGGTTCTGGGAGAAGTACATCATCACCCTTTATGGTACTTTCTTATGGAAGATATAAACTTGTAGAAATGAAGACAAAGGTAATATTTAAAAAATTATTTAAATAGCCAACTTTTCCATCTACTGCAATCTACTTAGAATACTCGTGACTTAGCACGTAAGTTAGTAAGCCAGCATGAAGTGAATTAGCCTAGCGTGGGTCATTTCAGGTTAACTATACATAAAGGAAAATAAAACCATCGAGTCGCCTCTCTGTCCTTCTCCAGCTGTCTCTGACACATAAAAGAGTAATTTCTACCCCTTAAAATTTAACAAGACTCACTCGGATTCTTGGCTCCATCATTCGCCGCTGAACATTTCACAGATTTTTACCTTTCATTCACCTAAAACCTCCAAAATCCTAAAGTGTGGCATCTCTCTCTGTGCCCCTTTAGCATAGGCGTCTACAGTAATACGCCAGGCTCTATTACCCTGTAACTTCCCCCGTCCAGGCCACCATGTCTTTAATTTCACGCTTTGTTAATGTCCTCTGTCCACTTCATGTCCTGCCTGACGCCGTCCGTGAGTAAAGAAGGGATCGTATCCGCTGCTCTCCGGCCCTCTGGCTTCACTGTACCTCGGGGAGCCGTCTTTCCTTTGCTGTCCAGATGTTGCAGTAAAACACGACTGCAGTGTCAAAAACTCACTCCTTCAGCAGGACACAACCTTCAGCTTGTCGGGGCGTCAATATGTACTGAATTAATGTCATTTTATTCTGCTTTTAACTTCCAGCAGCACTTTAAAAGGAAATTAAAGCCAAACTTGCATGCATAAAAATGCTTGCAAAAAAGCTTGCATGCAAAGTTAATGTTTCCACCTATTTCTATTTCTTCACGCTCGGTTTCATTATTTGTGCAGAGAATATAAAAGAAATAACTCTGCACAGTTGGGGGTTCATTGTAATGTGAAGAGTAAATAAATAAATGAATGAATGAATAAATAAATAAATCAATAAATAAATCTCCCATGTGTTTACCGACTACGTTCAGAAGTGAAAGATGAAGTGAAAGAAAGGTTAATACTGACTTTTCTTTTCACCGCCTTTTACTCACTGATTTCTGCCTTCATTTAATGAGTTCATGTTCCGTGCTCCTGTTAATGTTTGGTGTTGTTTTGGTGTAAGTCTGTCCCCCTACTCAGACTGTGGTTTTTTTTATTCTCTGTGAGTCTGTGTGGTGGTGTATGAGCCTCAATTTTTGGGTTTCAGTTTTGTCTTGAATAAATCTGCCCATCACCAGCATCAACCTAGTCATGGACACAGGACAACCATCCAAGTTATGTACCATGTCTATGGGAACTCCATCTTCCTTCAGAAGTTAATTAAAATATTTCTTTCCCCTCCCAGACTGTTCAGAGAGCCTCGTAACATCCGGAGCCTTCAGATGAACCGACAGTTCCAGGAACAGAGTCAGAACAAAAGGGAGCTGAAATAAGACAGAGCCCCTCCTGTCAGGAGAACAAAGGAAATCAAAGGCGTCTGGGTTCTGTGTTGGGGGTCTCGGTGCGAGAAACCCGATCAGTTTGTGGATGAAGTCAGGGGTCTCTGGAAAGAGCTGATTGATCTGCAGTGCAGGGGTGAGAGGAGGCGACGGGCGACAGACTTCTTCACTGTCCCACTGGGGACAGGAACGCAGAGACTGTATTACACATAGCTGGAGCCCAATCACAGATTCCTACTGAGATAAAAACAAAACAAAACACCATTGCAGTTTTTAATAAGCAAAATAAACACATTATATTTACAGAAACAGTGTTTATGGGGCTGAATATTAGTTCAAGAAAACTTCTAAAAAACTTCCAGCCTGAATTATGATTTCTCACTAATTATTCTTCCATACGCTACAAAATGCTTAGCATCAGTCTCAGCTTATTTCAGGATTTTACTATTTAAAAACTTTATATTTAAATTTTTTATTTTAACTTTATATGTTCTCCCAAAACATAACAAATGTAATAGTAAAAATAATAAAAGGGCAGCACGGTGACAAAGTAGATAGCACGTCCACTCCACAACAAGAAGGTCCCGGTTTCGAGTCCCGTGCTTGACGAGGGCGTTTCTGTGTGGAGTTTGCATGAATACATTTAATATTTAAACATCAGTGGAATGAGTTTTCACTTATTATATAACAACATCCCGGGGGGGGGGTGTTCAGCCATTTGAACATGCTGGAGGGACTATGTCACTCGGCTGGTCTGGGAACACCTCAGTGTCTCACTGGAAGAGCTAGGGAAATTGGCTGGGGAGAGGGACGTCTGGACCTCACTGACTGTGCATGAAGCTGCTGCCCCCAGGACCCGACCCCGGACCAAGCGGAAGATGATGATGATCATAATATTGATGATGAACATTTAGATGGAAAAACAGACCGATAAATAGATAGATAGAGAGACAGATAGACAGATGTATGATGGAGGGAGACAATTAGACAGAGAAGGAAGGACAGATAGAGAGACAGATAGATCAATAACCACCTACAGCGTGAGTAAAAAAAGGGCTACAAATAGCAAGAAGGCTAAATACAGTAGATGGAAAGTTAATTAGATACATAGACCGACTGACAGATAGACAGATATTCATCAGTAATGACAGACAGAAAGAAAGATATGCTGACATATAGATGGCGAAAGAGATGGATCCAACACACACACAACCATTCATACTCACACTCACACCCAGGCGCAATTTGGAACAACTAGTTAGCCTAATGTGCATGTGTTTTGACTGTGGGAGGAAACCGGAGTACCCAGAGGAGACCATTGCAAGCACGGGGAGAAACAAAAAATGCCCTTGTTGAGCCTCATGCCAAATGCTGTTGGGACTCGAACCCAGGACCTTCTTGCTGTGAGGCAGATGTAATAACCTCTATGTGTATATATAGTGTATGATGAATAAGCGAGTTGGAGGAATGTGCGAGTGATATTAGATGTATTACACATAAGGCCTCCATCTGTTAGCGATTAGTCATGAAGAAGAGGATTATGGGATTTACACTGGAGTAATTATCTCAAACCCAGTGACACACTGACACACATAACTCACAGGAAACGCCAATAACAAGTGGTGTGATGTGATACACTCCAAAAGAAACATGAAACCATCTGACGCCAATCACACTACTATTTACAGGAGGAGATCAACCAAAGCAAAGCAAAGTGCTGACACTGGAGACTCCTTTCATAACAATCACCATTATATCGACGATTATACTCATTACTCCATACAAGTCTCAGTGAAGGAGCTGTTACTATAGCAACGATAACAATGACTGATGACCGGAATAACTGATGGTTCTAAAGAAACAGTGCAAATGAATGTAGACGTCACTTTCAATCTGGTTTGTTAAACCTTTTAATTTAAAAAAAGAAACCCCGACGGAAACGTAGCGGCGACCGCAGAAACATTTTAATTAGGATGAATGAAGGATCTGACGATGATAAAACAGAAGGAGTGAAATGGGCAATCCATCACCGTGTCATGTTTCTATAAAATAAATGTTTCCTGTCATGAGATTTTCGAGCTGATGTCTTTTTTCGGTCGATAATTGGGGCAGCTAATAAACCTCGAACGCACCGCTTATCGCTCAGTGGGTTGTGATTTTAATAAACTCAGATTAACTCTGACTCTTTGCACAGCTCTGTGATTATTTTTATTTTCCGATTTATAATATACAGCTGAGGAATAACAAAATACACGACCGTGAGAATTGAAAGTTTTCCCCAGGAGCGAGTCTGGGCCCTGCTCCTGCATTTCTCAGCCTTTTAAAGCATTTATTCATGACAAAGACTGTGACATGCCGACAGAGTATGGGAACTCGGCTATTGTTTGAGATCCCAGCGTGCCTCTTGTTGCTTGGAAACCAGCCGTAATGACCCAGATCCCCTCCCTCCTCTTTTTTCCCTCAATCCCTCACCTTCTCTCTCACCCAGTTTTGTAAACAGAGCAACATTCTTTTACTTAGTTTCAAGTTCTTGAATACTTTTTGTATTAAACAGGAACAAGTACAAGCACGTTGCGCCCACTTTCCAACTAGGGGTACAACATGCAAGCAAACTATCGAAGAGGAACCATCCATCTGCCACAAAAGCCCTTGAAAACACAAGATGCCCTGGAACGTGCCCTGGAGATGCCCTCGAAAAGTTGCGCTCACTGATGTTAAGTTGTTTCAGAATAGATTGTTTTTACACTGGCAGTTGCACCGGGGCAACTTGTTCCAGGTACACGTTATTCCTGCATAGGTGTCCATGTAAAAACAGCTTCAGATATGTAACCGGTGCAAATCTGAAGAGGTCCGAAGTCAATGTACGGTCTCCTGATGAAGTCTTGGTGAAGATGTTCTTATTTATTTTACAGGAAAGGACCACTGAGAGGAATTCTTTATACTAGGGATTCATTCATCGAGATCCTGCTATCGGTACAATCCTGTATTTACAAACTCGTACAAAATTCCTCGAAACCATCTGACACAATCCTAGAAAACACTACCTTGGTAATGTTTACGAAGCAAATAAATATACTGAGTGTGTTCTGTGAAAATATCCAGAGGAGGAATGACAACCTCTTATGGCTCAATCTCCAAAATTTTGTGACCTTGCTTAGACAAAAATCGAAAACCTTCTCTGATGCTCAGGTAGGGCCATGTCTCTGCCAAGTCTGATAACTATCCGTGCATGGGTGTCTTCAGTATTTTGTTTAAAGTCAAAGTCAAAGGTCAAGGTCAGAGCAAGGTCACAAAATTTTTGGAGACAGATATTTCTCATGTTAAAAATAAAAATTGTTTATAACTCAGGAACAAAGTGACCTAGAAAAATGGGAAACCATATACATGCTTTCAACTGAGACAATTACCTTTGACCTTAAGTGACCTTGAAATGTTAAAGTCAAGGTTGCAGGGAAATTTAGTAATAATAACATAATAATAAAATAATATCTTAGAAATGGGCGCCGATAGACATGCCGTTTCTATGGAACACCATATAAGGACATGGGTAATCAAAGCCAGTACCCATATAGGGCCTATTTGGTATATTAACATCTGTGGCACTGGTACATTCCACTGTATGAGTGCTTCTGTAGTTAATTCTTTTTTTTTTTTTTTTTTTTTTTATGCTTAAGCTTTATTCCCCTTCAGAATGTGTTATTCGGGGTTTAGATAAATAGGGCCTGGGCTTATTAGTAAACACACCTGACAGTAAAGACGCTCCAGTGCTAATGTTAGCCAAGCACAAGCTATTTATGTGCTAAACTTAGCAAGCAACAGATTACAGACTGACTTCAGTACATATAAAGTGATTTACTATGCAACTTCGATTGAAATATAATAATGTCCTAAAACATTCCTCTTGGATTCCACATGGAAACATATTGAGATTAAAGCAGGAGACTCCGCCAAGGTGACCCGTGTGTGTTATACGCGCGTGTGTGTGTGTGTGTGTGTAACATATGAGCCATGGCTGTCAAGTCCCCACAGTAAGGTATTTATCATCAGCGTGGTTCTCGTGTGTGGTTACGAGCAGTCAGTAATCCGTTTGCTATTCTGACGTGGACGGCTGATTGCTAATCTTTATATCCTTAAATCATTTTCACAGGCGTTCGTCTGCACAAAACACTCGACATGGATGTGGAAGGAGTCACATAAACACAAAGCTGAACTCATCCTGGCATTATTTAAAGGCAGTTGTTCAGTTGACGTCTCCATATTTATTGTGTTAATGAAGATGTTTGCTAAAGAAGAAGCTTCCGGATATGTGGACATGTTTATAAAGATGATACCGAAGGAGTTATGCTAATTTAAATAAATAAATAACATTTTAAAAAAAAGCTTGAAATTGAAAATACAAATAATTATTTTTTTTGTGAAAGTTATGTAATTTAGTGCTATATAGAATATCTGGATGTAAATAATAACCGTAAGCATGGGTTTTTACATACACATAAACAAAACTTATATAAATTAAATACATTCATCATTCATTTTCTAAGCCGCTTAATCCTAATTAGGGTCACGAGGAGGCTGGCGCCTTTCTCAGCTGAGTCTGGGCGAGGGCGGGATACACCCTGGACAGCTCGCCAGGCCATCGCAGGGCCAACACACACACACACACAACCATTCACACTCATACCCTAACCTAGGTTCGATTTGGAACAGCCAATTAGACTGTGCATGTTTTTGGACTGTGGAAACCCACGCAAGCACAAGGAGAACATGCAAACTCCACACAGAAACGCCTGAGCTGGGACTCGATCCCAGGCCTTCTTGCTGTGAGGCGGACGTGCTAACCACTATGCCACTGTGTCGCCAAAATTAAATACATTTAAAATTATTTTCTTTTTAATAACTTTTACTCCATTTTCAAAATTTTCCCAGAGCAGTATAGTTAATAAACACCATCATCATTATCATCATCATCATCTTCTTCTTCTGTTTAATCCGGGGTCGGGTCGCAGCGGAAGCAGCCTAAGCAGTGAGGTCCAGACATCCCTCTCGCCAGCCACTTCCTCCAGCTCTTCCGAGGAGATACTGAGGTGTTTCCAGACCAGTCAAGAGACATAGTCCCTCCAGCGTGTACTGGGTCGACCCCGGGGTCTCTTCCCGGTTGGACATGCCACACCAGGGAGGCATTCAGGAGGCATCCAAATCAGATTCCCGAGCCACCTCAACTGGCTCCTCTCAACACGGAGGAGCATCAGTTCTACTCCTCCAAGCTCTTCCCGGATGGCCGAGCTTCCCACCCTATCTCTGAAGGAGAGCCCCGCCTCCCTGCAAAGGAACCTTATTTCAGCCACTTGCATCCGCAATCTGTGGCTGTGGAGCCTATCTCTGCCGACTCTGGCAGGGTACACCTTAAACAGCTTGCCAGACCATTGCAGAGCCAACACACACACACACACACACACACACACACACACACAAAACCACTTACACTCACACCTAGGGGCAATTTGGAACAGCCAGTTAGCCTACTGTGGATGTAACCAGAGTATGTGGAGGAAACAGACACAAGCACGGGGAAACACCTTCACCAAGCCTGGGACTTGAACCCACGACCTTTTTGCTGTGAGGCAGATGTGCTAACCGCTACACCACCGTGACCTGAACATGTTTGTCCAATAATATTTATTTTACTGAATTATAATTTTTTAAATTAGCTTTAAAATGCTGAAATGTTTCAGTGCAAATCCAGGCTGTTGTTTTTTCCCCATTAACTATTAATTTTTTTAAATCTATCTCTGAATATAGTGAGAGCCATCCAACTTTACACTTTTGTGGTATTTCAGGGATTTTCCCCCCAGTGGTGACCACACGATGAAAGATTCCTCTTTCTGAGTCTCAGTTCCTCTTAAATTTTCCTCCTGATATTCATCACATTTTTTAAAAAAACTCACTGTATTACAGCAATAATTTTGTATAGTGACACTCATCGAAAAAAGGAAAGAAAGAAAGAGACGGCAGCTAGGTTTGTTTGACAAAGAAATTAAAAAGACAAAAGTCGCAACAGCACATGAGAGGAAGAATAAAAAGATATGAAAAGAAAACAAGGAAAGCTCAGAGAGAACATCACATCAAATAGTTTAAAAGATAATAAAAACGTGGCATTTATTTAAAACCATCGAACTGTTTCACTCTTGGACCGTCAGGTCCTCCAGCACCACACACTCTCTAGATGGCAGAAAATCGTCTTCTTTATAACGTGGGAGTTTCACTCACATTATAGATTTCTGATTGTTTCTATAGGACGTCTCACCTTCTGCTGGATCATTTGTATCAAAGGGAAATTTTTAAAGTGATTCTTTCTTAAAACCTTAAAAAAACCTCTCAGATAGATAAATTAAAAAAAATGTAACGAATGAATGAATGATGTGGGAACAAGATCTAAATATTTACAGACTTTTAAAGGATAAAACAGAAAAACAGAAAAAAATCCAACAAAATAAATGAGTGCACTTTAGGGGACTACAAGTGCAATAGAAAAGCAGTTGATGCGAATGACAATTCGAGGCTTTCGCTTTTCTTCTCTAATTTGTGGCACAACATTCACAGTGTCGCGTTTTGGTTGCCTGGTTCCTGAACTCATTCATTCATTCATTAATTTTCTGAAGCGCTTAATCCTAATTAGGGTCGCGGGGAGTCTGGCGCTCATCTCAGCCGACTCTGAACGAGGGCAGAGTACACCCTGGACAGCTCGCCAGGCCATCGCACGGCAGAAACACGCTGATGGCTATGCAGCCTCCTCTTGACGAAAATCAGCAGTGGTTCTTTTACATGCCTCTCACCACAGACGGTGAAAGACATGGCCAGAGACATTTGATAACCCAGTTAACTGCACTGGGGGGACAGCAGTGACAACCCATTGATAGTGGGGATTAAACCCACCACTTCCCCTGGTTCCCGAACTCATCGCCAAAAATTTTAAAACATGTCCACAAATTTCTGGGAACGTCGCAAAACGAGGCTCTGATGCATAGTAGTCTCAAACTCTTCTCAAACTGTCTCGAGAAGGTTGCAAAGTTGTCGTTTTGCCTGCAAATGTAATTTTTAATTTCATTACAATTTTTAAATGATTCCATGTTTCATTCTCAAGGAAAAGCAACAAGTTGGAGACTTCTATATAGAAAGTTTGAGCGCATTTTGTTCGTGCTAATAACGGGCGAATAAGAAGCAGATGGTCTGAGAAAAAAAGCGAACAAAACGCAACCGATTTATGACTGGAGATTTGCTTTTTTTCACGAAACATCTGGAAACCAATCACAAATTACTTGTAAATCAATCACAAAAATTGTCATGTGACCTTCTTGCGACTTCGTGTTATATACATATTTAAGCCGCAAAATATTCGCTTGCATGTGGAGTCACAAAACACCTTTGAAAATTTCAAAATTCACTAAAAAATTGCAAAAAAATCTATTTGCATCAGTAGCTTTTCTATCGCACCTCTAGTGTGATCACCCATTTGGCACATTCGCCTCACAACAAGAAGGTCCTGGGTTTGAGTCCCAGGGTTTGGCGAGGGCATTTTTGTTCAGGGTGTACCCTGCCTTTGCCCAGAGTCGGCTGAGATAGGCATTAGCAACCCTAGCAGGAATAATTAGTTTGGTATATGGATGGACAGATTGATGGAAAAGGAGCAGGGCTTTCTTCCTCTAATATCCATAAAATACCTTACTTTCAGTTCTTCTTTAAACTCACTCTGTTCCTGATAGAAATGGAATATTTTTCACAAGCACTCGTCTCTACGGTCAGGTGGCCAGAGGGTAAAAAAACAAAACAAAAAAAACAAACAAAAAATCCCCGAATCCCAGCTGGTAATGAAGTGCTCTTGTTACGTGAAGACCTGCATAACAGATTCCATCCTGTTAATTACACTTCCTGGAAATATATTTTCCTCTCCATCAGCGCTGCCTCTGGGGCGGGCCGAGGTTAATGGAGGGCCACTTAAACGACGCGACTGAAATGAATAATAATAATAAAAAAGATGTTCATCAGTAAATTAAGTGACGTGTGATGTGAAGTGTGGTTATCGTCGAGGTGAGAAGGTTGTGTGTTAATATGTAAGAATCATTTGATTCATTTACAGTATATTTAACATTAACACACCAAAACTCTTACCATTTTCATCATAAAGATGTTTTTCTTTACGTTATCTGGTTTAAAGACTGACTCAATCAGTATCCAGTTTATCTGGAAAGAAATAAAAAAATTATAAAACAATAATGTAAAACCTTTAATTTTTCATATGCCATATTTGTATTTATATTTCTGCACTCTGATTGGTCAGAAGTTATTAATTTATGTTGATTAGGTCCAGGGTGGTACAGTGGTGTAGCGATTAGCACATCCACCCCACAGCAAAAAAGTCCTGGGTTCGAGTCTGAGCTTGGTGAGAACGTTCCTGTGTGGAATGTTTTCCGCCGGCTTGGGTTGGTTTCCTCCGGGTACACCAGTTTTCTCCAACAGTCCAAAGACATGTACATTAGGCTAACTGGCTGTTCCAAATTGCCCCTAGGTGTGACTGTGAATGGTTGTGTATATGTTTGCCCTGCAATGGACTTGCGAGCTGTTCAGGGTGTACCTCACCTTCGCCCAGAGTCGGTTGAGATGGACTCCAACCTTCCTGCAACCCTAGTATGAATAAATGGTTTGTCATATGAATGAATGATAATTTTGCTTTTCTATACTGACAACTCTTTTACAGATTAATCTCCGATCTGTGACTCTTGCAGAGGGAGACACCAGTGTCAGTGTATGTATGTAGGAAGTTTTATAAGTTTAACTTTTAGTGGTACAAGTGGGAAAAATTAATAGAGGAACACCCTGGGAGCGCAAACCTCTAGCAAGCCCAGCAATCCCCCATATGAACCAAAATGTCAAAAGTCATCCCCAGTATTAAATGATGTCCACAAGGCTAAAGAATCTTTTAGAAAATTCCTGGATCCAGAATTTGATCCGGATCATCTCTAAAGAAGCTCCACCTCTGATAGAAACTTCATAAAATTCTAAACATAACTTTTTGCGTAATCCTGTTAACAAACACACAAACTGAGAATAAGACGCAACCATATTAAAAATAGCGACAGTAAAAATGTGGAATAAAACGTGCTGTTATAAGAAACTAATCAATGGCAACATAAAGATGATGATAAAAAGCAGATTATATCCGTAACTTTGATTAAAGTTAGACGCAAACCTCTACAACATCACATTCTATCTGCCGGAATGTTTCCAGAAGCCCTTGATTCCGAGGAAGTAGTTCTGACACCAGGAGCGCTGTCAGAAACGTATATACTTTGTGAAGCAGAGAACCAGTTGTCAGGTTTGCTTTCTGAGCCGGAGGTGGAAAGGTCAAGAGTGGAAAAAAAAGTCTATACACATGAACATCAAAGGGCAGTGAGCAAAAAATTTGGCTTTCAGCTCAAGGGCTGCATGTCAGAAATGATAACGTGAGGTTCTGCTCGCTCTTTCCATCAGTGGCGGAGTCTAGAAACCTAAACAGTATAAATATATTAAAAAAATTAATCAACTAGAGATTCACTCGTAGAGTGTAAGGTTCCTCCGCTAGGCACAAATGGATTATTATAACTTAGCAAAGTTATAATGAAATGTCTCCCCCTAGTGGGTGTCTGAGGAACATTTGACGCATATTATAAAATGAGTATTTTTTGGGATTACAGGATTTAAAAAAAAAAAAATTATACCACACACGGATCACTTCTAAACGTTTCTTGGACAACACCCTACCTTATAAAATTTTTTTATCCAAATCTGTGCATAACATTTGTGAGTTATCTTACACCAACAGACAAACAAACAAACAAATAAACACAACAACACAGGTAATCATACCAGGTTAGCACATTCTAGCTAGCTGGCTAACGGTAGCAGAGAAACTAAACTATGGGCGGTTTATTCATACAGGCGATTGGGCGACGCACCACCAATGGGGAAAAATTAGGGAATTTTTTTTCTTTCATATT
>JAQMYF010000008.1:10353297-10375012 GCA_030014195.1 Neosilurus mollespiculum
TATTATTTTTAAGAAATTTAGAAAAAAATAAAAAATAGAAAAACAGTTTTTCACACTGGAGACTCCTCCCTTCACCATATAAATTGTCGGAAATATTTTCACTTCCCTGTAAAAAACAGTTACTATAGAAACAACAACGTATTTAAACGAGTGCATTAATTTAACATAACTGAACGTACTACAACAGAAACCTGTGAGTTGAACTCCGGCCTGTGCTACTGTCCAAGCCACGCACCTTCTGTCGTATTAGAATTAAGAATTCTACAGCATTATGATACCATTAAAACTCCCTTTATGTACAAAAATAAATACATTTATTACAAATGACACCAAACGCCTACTTCTATCTGGCCTCAGTATTAGATTGGAATTAAGCAATATGTTCACTAGAGGGCAGCTCTACAAAAAAGTTTCTGATAAAAACAAGAAACATGGCTGTGGAGCAGGGGGTCGTAATCATAAAGAAACAAATGCAGAGGTATCATTGCAGATGGCTAAATTTACAAACTAGTCCCATCACTGCTCTCTGAAAAGTTCCGCCATTTAAAAAATTCCTTCCTCCTGTCTTGCTTGAACCGTTGGCGACACTGCACCCTAGGATCCCCAGTGGTACTGCACTGCTTTATCTGCATCTGTAAATTTTCATAAATTTTGATTTAAATACGCACAAAATAAACACAGAGTAATGAAAGAAGACTTCGCCCATCACCATATTCAAGATGCAAGATTCAAGATTCAAGAGTCTTAATTGTCATTATATTCACACATAACAAAATTTTGTATGAGAGTATAAATAGTTAAATTATTGTAAGGATCAATAGAAATACAGGTTATAAACATGTTTATAGATTTAATGGATTGGTGTAAACACAGAGCAGATGGTACCGTGACCCCTGTTATTACTTTTCATGTAAAATTCAATCAACAGCTTTTCTAACTCTGTGTTTTATGCACAATAAATAGCCGAGTCTTGCTGCCGAACCCGATCGAAGTCAGACCCAGAAACTCGGCCAACGGAATGTATTAAGAGAAAATCAAATCTTCTCCTGCTAGGCTGAAATACGGTGGCGTGTCCCCGGACCCATCCCAAATATCTTCCACAGATATTAAACTCCGGTTTGGCCGGTTCGGAGCATGCTGTAAATAATTCTGAGGTAAACAAGTCTCTCTCTCTCTTTCCTACACACACACACACACACACACACACACACACACATCTGAGTATTGACTGAAAGGTTAAATAACAACGATAACACACTTCATCGACAAATTGAATTATTTAGTCTGTGCAGGAACCTTAAAGATTTATTCTTAAACTCTGAAATGCAATGAACTAATGAACTAAATGTTAATCTCGTCTCAGCTCGCATGTGACGTCAACATGATCTATCACTGTTAATGTAGATTCCACTGAAAGCCCACTGAAGGCACAGTGTTTCATTTAAAATAATCTCTTTAAAACATTACACAAAATTTTTTCCCTGCTCTTTTTCTCTCCAACCAATCAGATCGCCCCACTCCCATGTAGTATGTACTGAATAAAGTATGCAAATTTTTAATCTGAAAAATAAATATTCCGCCTATATACATGGACAGATTAAAGATGAATAGAAATAAAAAAAAGATAGCAGTGTCATGTGACACGTCCTGAGTTCGCTGTTTTGATTCTTTGTGAGGTCGATAATGACTATTATCCCGTAACAGCCAATCAATCAGATCGTCCCATTCCAGTGTACTGTGTACTAAATAAAATTATTTTCATTCACACACTCATTTGCTTTATCTTACTAGGCTTGTTTGAAGGCTGGAGCCTGTCTCAGCCGACTTTGGGTGAAGGCAGGATACACCTTGAAAAACTCACCAGATCAACACACACACACACACACACACACACACACACACACACACACACACAACCATTCACAGTCAAACTCTCACCTACGAATGATTTGGAACAGCCAATGCCTACTGTGCATGTTTTTGAACTGTGGGAGAAAACCGGAGTACCCGGAGGGAACCCACGCAAGCATGGGGAGAACATGCGAACTCCACACAGAAATGCCCCGAGTCCAGGAATCGAACCCAGGACCTTTTTTGCTGTGAGGCAAACATGCTAAAAACTGCACCACCCTCAATTCAATCATCACTAACATTAGGATATTTATGGTAAGGAAGTTCTGGTCATTTCTTACATAATGTACATTCACATGTAATAAAGATTCGTATTCATGTACAGTTAAATTATCACAGTATAAACATCTCAACATCGAAACAGAAAGATTTTCTTTCTTTCCCTCAATGCCTTTCACCACCCTGATCACATCTCTCAGAATGATGCTCGCGGTCTCAGTGATCGTTAGGAGGATAAAAAACCTAACTCTGGCTCAAGCAGTGACTAAAAACCTCAACATGGAAGTGTCTCAGAAGGTCCTGCACAGATCATAATGAATTATTAATGATATAAATCTCCGGCAGAAGGACGAGGAGGAAGACAAATGTCCCTTGGCGTGGGCTGAGAAGAGATGAGTACAGCTTCAAGGCTGCAGGGGGTAGAGCCCAGCATTCGCCTTCCAAATACATCAACAGAAAACAGCCAGGAGATGAGAGGAGAGATGATGAAATGAACCACGTCATCTCACAGCGATCAGCCTGCTCCACAGTGAGATGGTGATGAATATTTACACCATTACGATTAAAACCAAACGGAAATGTTAAGTAAAGCAGAATAAAATCTCATTTCTGATTATAAGGCGCTACAAATTTTTCTTATAATCAATAAAACATTTCTTCATTCCCTGATTCCTCGGAAATGTCTTTACATGGCAAAAATCCATGCAGAACGACCCCGACATTACACAATCAAGGGCCTAGAAATATATACACTGGATCAGGGCACATCCGACCTTCACGCAGAGGAGGCTGAGATAGGCTCTAGCCTCCCCATGACTCTAATAGGAGCAAGCGTGTCGCCAAATGAGTGATTGAGTGAGGTTGCATGTTCTCCCTGCACTTGCATGGGTTTCCTCCTGGTACTCTGGTTTCCTCCCACAGTCCGAAGACATCCACATTAGGCCAATTGGCTGTTCCAAATTGCCCCTAGGTGTGAGAGTGTTGCCCTGTATTGGACTGGTGGGCTGTTCAGGGTGTATCCTGTCTTCATCCCGAATCGGCTGAGATAGACCCTAGTGCGACCCTAGTGAGGTTAAGTGAGGTTGCATGTTCTCCTTGTGCTTGCATTGGTTTCCTCCGGGTAATCCGGTTTCCTCCCACAGTCGACACAGTTCGGATAATTGTCTGTTCCAAAATGTTCCTAGGTGTGAGTGTGAGTGTGAATGGTTGTGTGTAAGTGTGTTGCCCTGTGTTGTCCTGGTGAGCTGTTCAGGGTGTATCCTGTCTTCACACTGAGTCAGCAGAGATAGACTCCAGCCTCAGGTAAACGAATGATATTTTACTCGTCACATTAAGGTTTAATCATGGAGACCCCCGTAAGTTACATATACATCAAAAAGTTAAATAATGCATAGTTAACATGAGAACATGCCTGGGACTGTTAGGTAGACCTGACTGAGTATGTCAATCATTAGCCACAGGGGAGGGAGAAAGAGAGAGAGAGGGAGAGAGAGAGAGAAAGACAGAGAGAGAGAGTGTTGTCATGAGGACAAGAGAGTCGGGACTGCAGACTGTCAGAATTCTGTGCGAGTAACTCAGAGAAACTGGGATGTATTTCACATTTGCGAAAGTAATGACAGGTGAGGGGAAGACGGAGCTTCTTCTCTCTGTAATGATCTGAGTGAAGAGCCAGCATTACACTTAAATAAGGAATTCGGATCACCATGACAAGTCAACTGTAAGACTGTGGAGTGAATCAGAGTTTCAGTTGAATGAACATGCAGAGACACAGAGACGTGATTAGTGTTAAATCTCAGCCAAAGAGAAAGAAATAAACAGAGCTTGCAGTGTCATGTGATGTATGTGTACAGATGAAATTAAGATTCACAATAAAAGCTTTCACAATTAAATAAACTGCTGCCACGCTCCGTCAATCTGCTCTTGCATCGTGTAAACTTCTCTCACATTCACACTGAATGCTTTCACATCGGCACAAATTACACCCAGAGTCACATCAAATGCTGTCACAAACCCGTCTCACATCAAGTTATTCACGTTATTCACGTTATTCACGTTAGCGTGGACACTCTCTGCTCTGAGATGTTATATCCAAACAACACCATGGGTGCTAACAGGTGAAAGTCATTTTGACTGAAAATATATTTGGTGATGCCCGAGACCCCGGCTGCGAAGCAGCTGGACGAGCCAGCATAGCCATAGGCCCAAGGTGCACGGAGTGCAGGGAGGGTAGGGGAGGGGATGTCACACCCCCCAGAAAATATATAGCAAAAAATTATCTGATGTATTACTAATTTATTACAAAATTGGATTGGATGATAAATTGAATAAATCCTATAATAACTATATTTTTACACACACACACACTCACACACACACACACACACACACACACACACACACACACACACACACACACTTATGGATTGAATTATCAAGTAGCACTGAATTATACAAAATACTATAAATACATTTTGTATAATTCAATGCTACTTGTTAATCTAATAGTTCAATCAAATGTTCATACTCTGTGTATAACTGACATTTCAAAACAGCACAAAATAGATAAGAAGGATAGAATTTAGTAGGGAGCTGGATTTCTGATCCCAAGGTCAGGGGTTCAAGCCCCACTATCAACGGGTTGTCACTGCTGTATCCTCAGTGCAGCTAAAAGGGTTATCAAAGGCCAGCCATGTCTCTCACTGTCTATGGTGAGAGGCATATAAAGGAAAGATTGCTGACTTTCAAGAGTAAGCCTACCATGCCATGGATCTTTATTATTATTATTATTATTACTATTATTATTAATATTAATATTAAATTACACTGTGGATTATTGAGCACATTGATATAAGTGATTTTTCTGAATGGACCTTTAATGAGTAATGAATTGAATTTGATGAGCAGCATATGTTAAAAATATGTTACAAGATTATTTAAAAAGAAATAAAATAAGCACTGTTTTTTATGGGCACACAAAAACGAGACATTCAATATAAAAGCATAATTAAAGCCCATTGTTTTTAAATCGTATGAAAAAAGTCTTGAGTGATCTACAACAGCATGGTGTAACAGCATGTCACCTCTTTTCTTTTCAAACTAATGAAGTCTACACACACACACACACACACACACACACACACACACACACACACACACACACACACAGAAACCAACAAAACATAACAAACCCCTCTGACTACATCCCTTGATAATCCATTCTCAGCGAGTTCTTGTCTACTCCACATGAACCTCGTCTTTCTCAACAAACCTTGAGACATTGTAACTGAATTCACTCTGTTGTCCTGATTTTTACATTTTGCCAGAGTATTAACATAATCCACTAATTCAGATTGTTTAATATAAAAAGTACAAAACTTTTGTTATTAATATTCTTGCAGACTTGGTTGTGATTGGTCAGAACGTGTTAATTATTTCTGCCAGCTATAGCAGTAGTGCAGATCAAAATCACAGGTTTGTATTCATGCATGTTATTGTTTCCATAGTAACAGCTCATTAACATGACCTGTAGGTTGTACTGTAGCAGTTATACCATATATACCATATGTAGGAGTAACAGTGATTAAATGTATCAGTCAGGATTTAGACCTCATCATAACACAGCGACGGCACTGGTTAAGGCAGTAAATAATAACTACTACTGCCCTCTGATCAGGGTTGTGTTTCCTTGTATGTGTTACGTGTCCTCAGTGCAGCTTTTGACACAGTTGATTATATTATTCTCTCTTTCTCTATCTTTCTCTATCTCCCTTTCTCTCTCTCTCCTGATTGGCTGTTTGCTCTTTGGCAGGAACTTGACATATGCTGATATTTGGGAATGTAAACAAAGAGAGTTATGTGGGTTTTTTTTAAACCAGAGCAAGATCCAAATAACAGCGAATAAAATTCTTTTTACGAGTATGCCATTTTTATCAGTGTTTTTTCTACTAATTTTTTCAGAGAGAGCATAACTTAGAATTTTAAACCATCAACAGAATAAATAATTAATTATAAATGTAAAAGAAACCCAGCCAACAACACTCTCACGGGGCGCACCGCTTTTAGGCAAATGATTTATTATCTCACTCTCCACTGTCATTCAGATGAGGATGGGTTTTTAAAATTATTCTGATACCTCCCAGAGTGTCCTAATCTTGTTGTCTCAGGGAGTTTTTCCCTCTGTACCTTTGCCTCTGGCCTACTCATTCTGGATAAATTAATACATTGATGTATTTTAAATTCATATCGGGAATTTATATATTTCTGGAAAGTTGCTTTGTGACAGTGTCTATTGCTATGAGTAAGGAAAGAGCCTCCAGTATCAGCACTTTGTAACAAAGCTAAATAAGTAATTAGGTTTCCAGATATCTGAAGGATAGAGGAATAAGCATGTCTGCCTCACAGAAGAAGGTCTTGGGTTTATGTCCCGGGCTTGGCGAGGGGCGTTTTGTGTGGTTTTTACACATTCTCCCCGTGCTTGCGTGGGTTTCCTTTGAGTGTTCCGGTTTCCTCCTTCAGTTCAAAGACATGCACATTAGGCTAATTGACTGCTCCAGAATTGTCTCTAGCTGTGAGTGTGAGTGTGAATGGTTGTGTGTGTTGAACCTGTGATGGACCGGTGAGCTGTTCAGGGTGTACCCTGCCTTCTCCCAGTGTCGGCAGAGATAGGCTCCGCCCTCCTTGAGACCCTAATAGGATTAAGTGGGTCAGCAAATAAGTAACTGAGTGAGTGAATGAATATACATGTAATTTAATAAACAACAACAACAACAACAACAAAAAAAAAACACTAATTGTTGCTTTAAAAATGTTTATAACATAAGTGAAGGCAAAATAAAGAAAGTAGTCAGGAATAGAAACACGAGGCTCTTTTCTCATTACATTCAGCCTTGTTGTTGTGCTCTAACTGCATACTTATGATCTTTGGATGGATGTTAATGCTCACCTGGGCCCCACTTACATACACGCACACACACACACACACACACACACGGTTCTGCAAATGTAATGGAGCCTTGTGAACACAGCAGGGCTGAAAATAGACCTTCGTGTTCATTCCTGTAATGAACCTACATCCCATTTTCTGAGATTCAATTAAAGTCGGTGTGCAAACGCAGGGCATTAAAGTTTGATGTTGTGCCACAGAGAAGAGAATCGGAGAAAAAATATATTTTAAAAAACAAACAAACAAACAAAAAAATCCTTGCCAATAAACTGCTTCTATCTGTGACGATTCAGATCCGGATATCATTTTTAGATAAAATATTTTTCACTGATACAAACAGGTGAGGTCTGAAACATCAGCTTCTTGTTTATCACATCTGCCCCCCGTTCCCGTTCGCTCCTTTATTGCTGTAATATGATTGCTTTCAGGGTTTCAGGGTTTCGCTCGAGCGAGTTTCCTAACTGGACGTCCTGAGCCACCGAACAGCGATTGCTTTTGTCGCAGCACAACTATGACATTACTATTCAAACGCAGGCTACTCGTGACGCACGGCTGGATTTTGTTTTTCTCATTTATCAGAGTCTTGTGATTAGAACCGAAACGTGAATGCTGCCGTCGAGGATCGTAAACAGATACAGATAGCTCACTGCTACAAAACCGCAAAATGGATGACCAGGTTGATTTCTCACCAAAGGAGGAAGACCGGTGTAAAATTTTCAATCTTTTTCAATCACGCATGTGTCTGACGGAAGCATTTCTGCGTAACATAGCACCTCATCAATTTTTATCACCGAGCGTTAACAGGAAATCAGTTTCCCGCCTTCCGTTTCTCCGTCACGGCTCTGTATTTTGTACTTTTATGATGTTTACACACTTATCACATTGTCCTCAGTTTATCAGAAAGTCCTCAGATTCTTTCTTATTTGTAATGCTGCATGTTTTCCTGTTGCTTTTCCAATTCTGAACTGAAATCTGACAGGGTGCTTTAATGTGACCGATAATTCCAAACACTTCATTTTAATAAAGATCGTGTTATCAGTGCACATTATGAAGCTGTGTGGGTGATGTCCCAGAATGACATCATGACAGAGTGTGTAGGTCATGTGACACACTGACAGAGGGACACAGAGTCCACACCCTGGATAGATGATCTCTTGAGTTGTCTATCCAACAATAATTTTGTTATTTTTAAGCTTTATGCATTTATTTTAAATTGAATAAAATTAAATAAAACCGGTAGGTGCACAGGTGAGTGCACTCTCTGGAAGCCCCCCTCTTTCCCTATATTAAACCAGTAACATTTTACCTGATGCCCCACCCTGACCTTCTATCAAAGTGTAAAATGGAGAATGTTTTGAGAAATCAATCAGCAAATCATTCCAAAGTTCTTCTGAGCGCTCACCTTTATCCTATAAGAAACAAGAACACTCAGAAAGTGCAAACCTCCACCAAGTCTAGCAATCGCCCCTATAATACTTTAAAACATTCTGGGATCCACAATTTTATTCTAATCTCCTCCCAAATCTAACAGACTTTCTGGTCCAAAGGTCCACCTTTGGTAGAAATTTACTGAAATAACAGATAACTTTTTGTATAATCCTGCAAACAAATAAATACATGAACTGAAAGTTAAACATAACTTCCTTGACTTATGTAGATGTTTTTTAATCCAATGGGCGTGGTCTCTTCCAGGATGACCAAAATCACACCACATGGCTTGGGCAATCATTGAATGCTTTGATGAGAACATGCTAATCCAGATTAACGTGAATGCCGTTTCACCAGAATCTAACATCTTAACCAACAAAATTTTCTTCAGCTTTGATTCGTCACCTATTTGAAATTTTTACAACAATTTATTGAGGTATTATTGGGACTGAAATACAGAAGGTGTCTACAGGCCATGCCCACAAACGGCAAACACTCAGGAACATCTTCATTGACTTGTTCCTTGCTACAGTATACATGGATTTAGCGGTTTACTGAATACACAGAGATAAAAAACAAAATTAGACTATTGATCAGGGCATGGCTTTATACAGAGCATGGTTATAGACATGACCTTTATTTACCAAAGAAATATGGTTCCTCAATGGGTTCTTTGTAGAAAAGCTCTTGGCATGGAAGGATGGAGACAAACTTTCACTGAGCCAAACAACTTGTTAAACGGATAATTGATTCAACAAATCAGGTGATACAAATAAGGCCGGAAATCAGCAAGTGAAAGGTGGCAAAAAGAAAACAGTGGTAATCTTTCCTTCTTTCACTCCAGACTGTTGTCGGGAAACTCAGGGGAGATTGATTGATTGATTGATTCCAGCCCTGAAAGGTGTCGCACTACTTTTACTTTTAACACCAGCTTTAGACACCTATCAATAGAGACATTTATCAGGAGCTCCGCGTTAAAGAGTACCTAAATCAATATATTACAGTTACGTCATTGTCTAGTTTGTAAGCAGTTCTGATAACGAAGCATTTTTAAAGGTTTCATTAGAAGGAAAATGAAACTCTTGGGTTCTAGATGTGGTTTTTTTACTTTTCAGAGATGAGTGCAGCAGTGACACAGTGCTCCACTTGGGAACGTCAGGAGAGAAAATGGCTTTGTTTTTTCTTCGCTGTGAAATCAGTCATGATGAAATGATGCTGATTTTGCTGCCGACGCTGCGCTGAACTCTGAAAGATGATCCGTTTGAAGAGAGTTTGACAGATTTTTTTTTTACACTCTCTCTGCATCCTGACATTTTCTGTTTCTCTATTCCACCCCACAGCTTTTCCTCCTGATGGCTGCATCCGTCTCGCTGAAAGACATGGGCAAGAAGTAGCAGGCCCGGCGAGCAGCGAGGCACAAATCCACGGGAACAACGAAAGCGCTGTTTCGACGTCCTGTCAAATCTGATTTTCCCCTTCCTGTGTTTCATGAGCCAGACATCTGATCTCTCTCTCTCTCTCTCTCTCTCTTGCTTCTCTTAAAGTCCAAAAATCAAATAACACACCTTGGTTCTTCAGTTCATATTTGTAATACATGTACTCAGGGACACATGCACTCAGGGAGGCGGACGTTTCAATCTGTGATAACACCTGAGGAAAATCTAACCAGATGTCAGGCTCGTGACCCGTCCTCGTTCTCGTGATCCTGAATCAAGAAAAGCCACCGGTGTACCTGAAGCGGGTCCTGACCTGAGGAACAACAAGTACATGGACAACATTAATTAACATCAAAGTTTTACAATTCTATAATATCATTATTATAATCACATAAACCAAGACAATCTTATTATTTTGAGAAACAAAGAAACAATGAAGTCACTGCCACTGTGAGGGAAGTTCAACTTTAAATCTCTCCATTCACTAGTGAAAATCCTGTCTATGTTTTATCTTCTATTATCAGTTTATTTTGGCTGAATATAAAGGTTTCCTGGTGAAACCTCCCCAGCTCACGGGCTTAGTATCTATTCACACATTATTCACTTGTTCTACTTCTAGTTTTAGTTCTCTCTGTTTTCAGTAACAATAACAATAACGAGACGGCGTGACTGATCTTGTTCATGTGTGATAACTTGGCAGCGCAATAGCGACTGGTAGAAAGTGGAAAAGTCTGAATTCAAATGTTCAGAAACAGAAGAAGGAATACGGTTTCAAGAGAAATAATAAAGATGTTGATATTATTAATATCATTGAAGCCGGTGCAGGGGTCATTCACACTTCACGTATAAGAGGAAACAAATGGTTTCAGGAAGACATTGTGGATCCAATTCCATTTTATTTCCAAGAGATAGCACTGTATTTCATCTTTATGAATCTTAATGGAAGGTGGCACAGGGGCGTACTGGTTTGCACGTCAGCCTCACAGCAAGAAGGTCAAGTCCTGAGCTTGGCAAAGGTGGTTTTTCTATATGGAATTTCCATGTTCTCCCTATGCTTTCATGAGTTTTCTCGGGGAACTCTGGTTTCCTCCCACAGTCCAAAGATACGCACATTTGGCTAACTGGCTGTTCCAAATTGTGTGAAAGTCAAAAAGTGTGAAAGGTTGTGTGAGTGCTGACCCTTCTGTTCAGTGTGTACTTTGACTCTAGCCATCCTACGACTTTAATATTAGGGGGTTCTGCAAGTGAATGAATGAATGAATATTAGTATATGAGCTGCTTTTACTGCTCTTTAAGTAATTAAATAATTTAATAATATTTCAGTGTATTGTAATCGCACTGAATGGTGTTTGTAAAAAAAGCGAACACTAAACATACAGTTTTTGAAACCCTCAGTGTCCAGGATCTCCTGTACTGTTCCTGGAAGTTCCTCCTGGCTTAACGTTTATATCATAAATCAGGTGCCTCTCTGTTCATATTCTCTTTATTGTTTTATGACCGTTACTCATGCTGTAGCTTTTTAAACTCCCTCCGTTGTACAGCAACAGAATTCACAAACACTTTGCTCATTATAACACCTCGGCACCCAGGGAGCTTTTCTGCACTTTTCTAAGCTGTCCTTCAAACTTCACACAATAAACCAAAGGCTAATGCTCGCATAAATCATGCCCGAGTTCTCCTGGAAACGCTCGGAGGAGGAACTTCTCCTGTAACCTTTTCTTCAGTGCTGCAGGAACACACTCAGAGCAGGAAGGAGTGTGTTCTCTACAGCATGCAGAATATTTCTCCTGCAGCTCAACGTAGACAGAAAGACAGACTGACAAACCAGTATGAGTACAGAAATATAGAAAGAGATGAATACAGATGGGATTGAGTGCAAAGAAGAGATATAGAGAAATAGGGATGGATACAGATGGTTAAATGTACAGACCGATGGTGATACAGACAGATATATAGACATATATAGGTTTGGTGGCCATAGGATCTCGTCTCTGCTTTTTGCAGATGACGTTGTCCTTTTGGCTTCATCGAGCCGAGACCTCCAGCTCTCGCTGGAGCGATTTGCAGCTGAGTGTGAAGCGACCGGGATGAGAATCAGCACCTCCACAAGTCCGAGGCCATGGTTCTCAGTCGGAAAAGGGTCGAATGCACCCTCCAGGCCTGGAATGAATTCCTGCCCCAAGTACAGGAGTTCAAGTATCTCGTGGTCTTGTTCATGAGTGAGGGAAGGATGGAGCAGAAGGTCAATAGGTGGATTGGTGCAACCTCTGCTGTAAAGTGGAGCTTGTACTGGTACATCATGGTAATGAGGGAGCTGAACTGGAAGGCAAAGCTCTCAATTTACCAGTTGATTTACGTTCCTACCCTCACCTTGGGTCAAGACAAGACAAGAACAAGATCGCAAATACAAGCGGCTGAAATAGGCTTCCTTTGCAGGGTGGCAGGGCTCTCCCTTAGAGCTAGGGTGAGAAGTTCTGTCATCCAGGAGGAGCTCGAAGTAGAACTGCTGCTCCTCCGCGTTGAGAGGAGCCAGTTGAGGTGGCTCGTGCATCTGATTAGAATGCCTCCTGAATGCCTCCCTGGTGTTGTGTTTCAGACATGTCCAACCGGGAAGAGACTGCGAGGTCGACCCAGAACACGCTGGAGGGACTACGTCTCTCGGCTGGTCTTGGAATGCCTTGGCGTCCCCCTGGAAGAGCTGAAGGAAATGACTGGGGAGAAGGATGTCTGGACTTCACTGCTTACTCCGCTGCGTCCGCGACCTGACCCTAGAATAAGCGGAAGTAGATAAATGAATGAATGAATATAGACAGACAGCTATATAGACATAGACAGGCAAATATACAGACAGATATACAGATAAAGATAAAGGAATCTTTATTGTCAACTGTTTCATGAACAATGAAAATCAGTTTAGCAGCTCTCTGTTTAGCAGCAATTATAAAAAAAGTACACAAAAGACAACTAAGGTAAGTACACAAAGCTAAATTATGCAAAGTGATGTGGATCAAGATCAGCAGGGATGGCAGCCTTAATGTGAGACAAGTCTCTCAAAACATTTGGTAATGATGGTGTTTAGTACAACTGGGTGACAGTCATTCAGGCAGCTCACTGTGCTCTTCTTTGGCACAGGAATGATGGTGGCTGTCTTGAGGCAGGTGGGAACCATACACTGCAGTAGCGAGAGGTTAAAAATGGTGATAAAAACCCTTGCTAGTTGATCTGCACATGTTTTAAGTACCCTTCCTGTTACTCCATCTGGACCAGTAGCTTTCCTCTCGTTGATTCTGCGGAGGGTGGCTCTGATCTAGTGCTGCTCCAGCTGGATGGGGTCGTTGCCCCTCTCTGGAAGAGCAGAGCAGGTGTGTGTCTCTCTGTTGTGTTGGTCGGAGTGAGCAAAGAACTGAGCAAAGAGTTTGCTGGTCTCCTGACTTGAAGGCATCATCCCGTGCTGTAAGCAGGGTGCGCACCTCACTGTTGAACCACGGTTTCTGGTTCGGGAACACTTTAACAGACTTGTTGTGGTCACATACTCAGTGCAGTAGTTTATGTAGGAGAGCACAGCTGAGTGACCCTTCAGGTCTGCCTCCTCGGCGAATCAGAATCCAGATCCTGGGGAATCCAGTCTCTAGAGTCAAAACAATCCTGTAGAGCTGCGGTGGCTTCCCCAGTCCACACCTGAACTGTTTTAACTGCTGATCTTTGTACATATTTTAGGTTTATAAGCAGGAATCAGGGACAAATAGAGATGATCTGAGAGCCTGAGATGTGGCAGGAAGGTGGCTTTGTAAGCATCTGGAATGTTGGTGTAGACCTGGTCCAGTGTGTTTTTTGTCTCGTCAGAAAACTCACATTTTTGTAGAATGTTATTATTATGATCATATGTGGAGCAGTAGTTGTCCAAAACCATGCACAGCTCGACCCTGCTATACTGCACATGTGCAGCTGCCAGGCACTGGGCACAGAAAAGAAAATAAGCGTACACAACATAAGAAAATAAAAGACGTAGCTGCTAAGACACGAAGAGCGCCGGGCCGCTGCGAGTACCTGCGCTGCCATCTTGACGGCAAAAAAACAAACAAACAAAAAAACAAAAAACCAGAAGATAGATAGACACATACAGACACATATACAGACATACATAAATGTGCAGACAGATAGATATACAGACAGTTCTACAGACCAACAGATATAGAGACGGATTTACAGAAAGACAGATCTACATGAAAACAGATAGACAGATATACACAAAGTCAGATATACAGACAGCCAACTATACAGACAGATGGATATACAGACAGACAGACAAATATGCAGCTGATCAGAAATACAGACATATACTGACAAACATATAAACAGACAGACAGATATATAGACAGATAAACAGACAGATATACAGACAGACAGACACAGACAGATAAACCGATGCAGTTTTGCAGCTCACAGCAGATTCAGTAGTGCGGTATTACCAACTAACACCTGACATTGACTCAGCATGTGTCCGGCGCCGCTCAGCAGGAACTAAAAGGTTCTAAAACTTTAAATGCTTTTCTAAAAAGGGTAAATAAATAAATAAATAAATAAACTACAATAAAAAAGATTATGCTGCCTATAAAATCTTGTTACAGAATTTTTGTAGTTGATTTAAATAAAAGATGAAAAATAATTAGGGGTTGTGTTTTTATTCAGGTTTTTGGACAAGAGTGCGTTTGTGCATCAGACGCCAGATTCAATAGTAATTTAGAGAATTAGAGCTACAGACAAGAAAGGAAAGGAAATCAATAAAACTCTTTATATGTCCTCAGAAGTCATCGATTATCATCGCCTAGGTCCTGCGTGTTGTTCGGGGAAAAGTGGATGAAAAGAAGTTCGGATAAAGTTTTGGATGAAGAAAAGATTGTCATCGCGGCTAGAGGTTACGGGAACAAGCTGAAGTTTCGGGATAAAAAAAATCCTTTCTTCTCACTGCCAGAGGACAGAGGTCATTCTGACATGTCCTTGAGGGGACAACCTCATCAGAGACTAACACAAAAGAAGCAAAAGGACAACGATGGGCTTTTTTTCACAGCTGAACGGCTGCAGGAAATCAATTATAAAAATACACCTCACTGAGGTCATAAAAACACACTACACCATTATGTTGGACAAAGACCCTTTAAAGAAAAAAAGATTCATTGGTGCGTCTCTTTAATCGACCTGGGTTGTAATTTGGCCGTAATTAGGTCTTCTGTTACTCTGTGATGAAGTCTCTCTCAGGACCAGATCGGTCCACGATTACGAACAAACTGCTTTCTGTCTTTAATAAGAAATAAACTCTTTCATATTCAATGAGAAATAAAAAGAAACAAAACATATTCATTCAAACGAAACATGGCAGCAGCAACGTGGCTAAGAACCAACTGGAAGCTTAAAACCTTCAGTATAGCATGGTGCGCTAAATCTGCATGTGCAGTGCTGCATTCGACTCGCTTTGGAAACAGGAAGTCGAATCTTTGCTGATTTTGTGAGTTTGAGCTACGGAGTGGGCGTGAAGAAACATGGTCGCTTCTATATTTGTCTTTTGTTAGCAACAAGCTATTTATATACACTGCCTGGCCGAAAAAAAAAAAAAAGTTGCACACACGAATATGTTGTTGTTCTGCCTTTAGCCTTGCTTACAGCATGTAATCGTCATGCTTTGTTTCAACAAACTTAACCAACATAATATTTACTTCCATCCAGTGCTGGGTTCGTTTCGCACCGACATCTTGAATTGATGAGGGAAAAAAATGTAAGCACTTCTTAAACATCCCAACCCTTCTCCAGCACATCCCAAAAACTTTTAATAGGATTCTGGGGTGTGAATACATATGTGAAAATTATTCCTCATTCTCCCTGAACCACTTTTCATTATTTGTGTCCCCATATTATATCCGTGTCACTGATAAAATGATAAAGTTGAAAAAGTCTATAGATGAGATAACAGTTCATTCAGTACATTCAGCTCATCAGCTGACTTCATTTTATTGCCATATTAATGTTGCTGAGCCTCGACTGAACCAACTGGAGCAACAATGCCATAGAGATTACATGCTGTGATCAAGGCTAAATGCTCTCCATGAAAATAATGGAATGCGCCACTTTTTTTTGACCCAGCACTGTATACATGTTTATATGCTAATTTGCTAAAGCTAACATGCATATGTACAGTATCCACCATATAAATAATTTAAAAGTAAGAAGCATTGTGCTCTGAGCAGCCAGGGAATTCATGGTTGAAGAGACCGTCCTCTGTCCAGAGCTGATGAGGCATTTCTTTTTAATCTAAGTCTGAATTATGAGTTACGACCTTTAGTCAAGCACAAGTCCTCGATCTCCCGCGATCACGTCTCCTCAGTCGGGCCGGTGAAACTGTTCACTGACTCACAGATGTGTTTTCTGACAAAAGGGCAAAGGTTTAAAGACAGAAACACGACACTCCACAGAAAAGGGTGTGGCCTGAATCCCAAAAATGATGTTTATATACAGAATTATATAAAGTATGTCCCTGAGTTCAGGCTACTGTTTCCTCCTATCTCCCCAAAACATGCAGCTATTATAAATTACCCATGAAAGTGAATAAGTGTGTATATGATGCTCTCTCATTAAATCCGTTTTTATCTTCCATTGCCCCCAATAAATTGCTCACTCATTAGCTGAAAACCACTTTATCCTATTAGGATTGTGGAGAAGGTGGAGTCTATCTCAGCCGACTCTGGGAGTGGGCAGGGTACACCCTGAACAACTCGCCAAACCATTGCAGGGCAACACACACACACACAACCATTCACACTCACTCTTACCTAGGGGTGATTTGGAACAGCCAATGTGCCTACTGTGCATGTCACTGGACTGTGGGAGGAAACCAGAGTACCCAGAGGAAATCCTATGCAAGCACGGGAAAAAAGTCCAACCTCTACACAGAAACACCCTCGGCAAGCCCGGGACTCGAACCCATCACCATTTAAAATTTACAGCTGGAAAAAAACCTAAGTAAATAAATAATAAACATAATCAATAAATGCATGAGCTGTTCTGACTGATATGGATTAGTGTTTCAGAATGGATTTGCTCCGTCAAGAAAAATAAAAATAAACAAACGCCATCATGACTTTGCAAGATCAGAGCTGCAGAGTTCCACTTGCAGATTTTCTTTTTTCTTTTTCTTTTTCGTTTTTTTCCAAAACACTGAGTGTGTGATTGATTTTTCCCTTCTCTGTTCATATCAGTGTGCCATAAATCATGTAACAAACTCTCCCAATTTTTCAGAGCCTGGTCTGCACCGAGCTGAGACTAATAAAGTAAAGCAGGCTGAGAGGAACACGTGTTTACTGGCCTTTTATGCTGTACATGCATCCTGTGTGTGTGTGTGTGTGTGTGTGTGTGTGTGTGTGTTTATTGATATCCGCATACCTTGTACGATTTGATGTGATGTGATGTTTTGCTGTGTTGCATTGTGAGTGGCAAGAAGCTGACGTGTATGAGAGATAATCACACTCTTGGACACGCCCGAAACAGAGACGGATAAAAAAGGGCAGAGGATAAAATGGCAGCGGAAATGAGGCTCCGAGCAGACGGGAAGCAGATAAATGGCTTTAATCTCGATGTGGAGACCTTCTACAGGGAAAATGACCGCTGACACCTGAGACCCTTCCTCGTGTCAAGCTTCAGTCGAGGTTGAGGCCCAGGGATATATATCTCAATCTGAACACAAACGCTGGGGGAGGAGGCGGGGCTCGTGTGGGCACTGGGAAACTACAGATTAGAAAATAGTACAACTAGACTATTTATAGCATCGGCATTTTCCTTTAAACGCTGATCACAGATCAAGGTTACGACTTGTAATATCACGCCTACGACCAGTATCACGCCCACCGCTTACATTCACGTCAAATCAACATGGCTGCTCACGTTAGTTCCGATGTAACATTCCACTTCTGTCCTTTTAAATGAATTTAGAAATGTTTAGAACCTCCACCTCCACTTTTAGGTACTAATCCTTCATTCATTCATTCCTTCATTCATTTATTCTTTCATTCATTTGTTTATTCATTTATTCATTCGTTCATTTGTTTGTTCATTCTTTCATTCATTCTTTTTTTATTCATTCATTCTATTCTCCATTTTTTCATTCATTCATTTATTCATTCTTTTGTTCATTCCGTTTTTTTCATTCATTCATTCATTCACCCATTCTTTCATTCATTCATTTGTTCATACATTATTTCTTTCATTTGTTCATTCATTATTTCATTTATTTGTTAATTTATTCATTCTTGTATTCATTCATTTGTTCATTCATTATTACATTTGTTTATTTATTTGTTCATTCATCCTTTCATTTATTTGTTCATTCATCCATTCATTCATTTATTTGTTCATTCATTCATTCATTCCTTCATTCTTTCTTTCATTCATTGATTCATTCATTCATTCACTTATTCATTTGTTTATTCATTCATTTTTTCTTTTATTAATTATTTCGTTCATTCATTCATTCATTCATTCATTCATTCATTCATTTGTTCATTTAATTATTCTTTTATTCATTTGTTCATTCATTAATTCGTTTGTTCATTTTTACAATAATTTATTCTTTCATTTTTTCATTAATTGATTCTTTATATCCTTTCATTTATTTGTTCCTTTATTCATTCCTTCAATAATTTATTTGTTCATTCATTCATTTATTCATTCTTTCAATAATTCATTCATTTGTTCATTGATTCATTAATTTATTTGTTCATTCTTTCATTTGTAGATTAATCTTTTAAATTAACTTGCTCATTCATTCATTTCTGTCCCACTCGACTCTGAGTGAGGGTGGGGTACATCCTGAACAGTTCAACAAACCATTGCAGAGCAAAACACACACAACTACTCAGACTCACACCTATGGGCAATTTGGAACAGTCCATTAGCCTAATGTGCACAATTTTCACCTGTGGGAGGTAACCGGAGTTCCCAGATGAAGCCCAGGCAAGCACAGGAAGAGCATGTAATCTCCACATAGAAACATCCTCGCCGAACCCGGGACTCGAACATTGGACCTTCTTGTTAAGAGGCGGATGTGCTAACCGCTACACCACCGTAAAAATGCAAAACATACATTTATAAAAATTGAGTGATTATTAACTTTCATCTTTATTACAAATCTCTTGATGAGCCCCCTGTTTTTCATCTTGCTGTCACTTCGAAACTGCTGAATTGCCATGTTGGATTTGAGGCAACTCACCTGTCTCTGATATCAGAAAACAGTGCATGAATAAATAATAAAATATGTGCAGAAAAAAACCTCACTCTTGACAGCAGCTGAAAAGACAATGAGACACTTCCTGCATGAAAATCTGAGATTTACTTCACAACAAAATTGGATGCAGACATTTATAAGCTTGGGTGTTCAAAACCTTGTTTGTGGTTTTATTAAACATTCAGCGTTTATAAGTTATTCCGTTATGTCACGGACATCCCACACGTTCTAAGGGAAAATTCACATGCACCACACCGAATGCAAGGATAGGACACGTACGTACAAGCGTAGTAGTTTTATCAAGGCTAGAGTATTCTTTTTATTAGCTTATAATCAATATTAGCTAATCTCAGGATTGCTGTTTGCTAAACATAGTAGCTACTCTAGGTTGACAGACATGTTAGTGAACTTCAGGCTAACTTTAATACATTAAAACATTTTTAGAAAAATGTCTCTTATAGCTTTTCATTAAACTTTTATCCTGCTTAGCTGGAAAGATAACTAACAACAGGATAGCATCATGCTAATTAACTAGACGATTAGCTAATATTATGCTAACTAATCACTCACTCGGGTCCATGTCCATTTTCCCCAGTACCTATGCTTCCCAATGACTATGCTTCCCAGTACCTATGTTCCCACAGGAACCCTAACCCAAACTCAAACCCTAACCCTAATATTCCATAAATTGTTACTTTGATGAGTATGTTTGATTTTGTTTTATCACACTTCTTTTACAAGATGGATACAATGGTTGTAGCATACGTCTATAAAGTAAACAATACAATGGAAGATCTATTCATTTAATAAGGACCAGGGAACGTAGGTACTGGGGAACATAGGGATTGGGGAATATAGGAACAGGGGGACATGGGGCTGATCCCCACTCACTTATTTGCCAAACCGCTTAATCCTATTAGGGTCGCAAGGAGGCCGAAGCCTATCTCAGCCAACTCTGGGTAAAGGCAGGTACACCCTGAACAGCTTTCCAGTCTATAGCAGGGCAACACACACACAACCATTCACACTCACTCTCACACCTAGGGGCAATATGGAACAGCCAATTAATCTAATTTGCATTTGGACTGTGGGAGAAAACCGGAAAACCTGGAGGAAACCCATGCAAGTCCATGAAACCCAGGACCTTCTTGCTGTGAGGTGGTGGATTTGCTAATCACTACGCCATGTAGTCTTTTTTTTTTTTTTTTTTTTTTAGAAATATTTACTTTAGTTGCAGCTTTTTTGTTTGTCTGTTTGTTTTGCTATGTCTTTGCACAAGCTAACAATAAAATTTATTCGGCACTGAAATGAAACCCATGAAACTCACACTTACACTGAATGTTAAAAAATACATCTCAATAAAAATAAAAAAGTTCTACATTGTTCTGCAGGAAATGTTTACATTTGATTATTTTAAGGAGTGCAAAGTTAGCCGGAGTGTCATTTCTTTCCGGTTAATTACATTTGAAAAAACTTTGGGTTTCACATCTTTTATAAAACTTCCTTGGAAATTCTCCTCCCTTTTTATTGTTTTTTTTTTTTTTTTTTTTTTTTTTTTTCACGGCCGCTGCAGGATGCCTCGTAATCAGAACGACCTCCGAATAAACATCGTGTTAATTTTCCAGGCAGATTTGTCACAGCGATGAACTTTTCTCAGGTAACAAAGCATTTTATTTCATACACCATGTGGAGAAAGTCTAAACTCAGCCAGCCAAATGCACACGATTCTCATTTAATACTCACGGGGGGGGGGATAAAATCCCAGCGGAAGTAAATTGGGAAGAAATAATAACACAATAGAACATTTTTCATAAAGGTTTTTCTTCAGACGTGGGCTGCTGCCACACGGAACACCACGCTTGACTAATTTATGGTGTGTAATTACGCTCTATAGCCCAGCATGAATAACACAAAGTCATCACACTCATTAAAGGGGAAATAAAATTTTTAAAACTGTTCAGACTGTCAACAAATCTGGTTTTAAAGACTTATACTGTATATAATCAGATATTTTCTACAACTTTCCTGATACCGATAAGTTCCTTTTTAGTGATGTTAATATTTTAATGTTTTTAATGGTATGATTATATCATAGGGAATAACTGGCATTTCAGAGGTAAAATAAACACCAGCTTGTGGAACAACTGTGACCCTCTACAGCAAAATATGGATTAAGCAGGGAATTTGACATACTAAGATATTGCTATATTTGGAAACAGAATTGAATCTGCTTCAAAATGAGGTATAATACATGACTATAGCATATAAATCGACTGATGTACATCACTTTGTATGTCGCTAATCAGGAAATGCTACTTTTGAGAAAATATCAACTACAGTTACAGAACCAGTTTCTGAGTATGAAACTCACTAACATCCATACACTAAATGAATCCGGCTCTCGACCAATCAGCGTCTTCCTAGCAACAGATGAGATCCTGATTCTCCTGACCCTTCTGCTCTGTGAGTCCTGTGGTCGGTCCTGGTGTGCTGATGCTGGCTGGAGTTCTC
>JAQMYF010000008.1:10378483-10395637 GCA_030014195.1 Neosilurus mollespiculum
TGTAAAGCTGCTTTGTGACAATGTCAATTGTAAAAAGCGCTATACAAATAAAACTGACTTGACTTGACTTGACTTCTATTTACACCGAGTCATGTCAGTTTTGAGGCAGCTTATTGGCTTACCGTTATATGATTTGGGGAATCCTTCTGGGAGCATCATATCCGGTTATTTCTATTGTTTTCCAACAACTTGGACATGCACCCTTTCTTAAACAAGAATTTTAGCATGGATAGATCTTGTATGGATATTTTAACTTAGTCATGTCGAAGATTATGTTTTGAAGGATGTATTTTTGTCGATATCACATTTTCGTCCAGGTATGCCATTTTCCTAACTTCCTAACGTAACTTACTTTGGCTCTTACTCAAAACACTACCTTGCGACTTAATCCGTATTATGCTGGAGCGGGTCACAATAAGGGTGATTTACAGTAGCCAGTTGACCTAATGTGGATCTCTTTGGAATGTGGGAGAAAACTGGGGTAACCAGAGGAAACCTACACAAGAAGGAGAACTCTGCAAAAAGAAAAAGGTCCTTGGCTGAGATTCGAACCCACAACCTTCTCACTGTGAAGCAACAGTGACAACCACTGAGACAGATTCAGGATTAAATTCAGATCAGAATCAGGGTTAAATTAAGGTGTGAGTTAATATTCAACCAGCCTTTATTTTTTGAGTTAATAAAGTAAAGCTTGTCAGTTTAAACTCAGAAACATGACGCCCATGCCGTCTCACAAGGAATCTGTATTATATTCCAAAAAAAAGAACTCCTGCAGGGAGACTGCATCCAAACCAATCCTTTACTTTGGCAGCGAGACACGTTTTTATGGAAGCGAAACAGGACAGGAAGTGAGTTCTGGCCAGTGGGCGATGTGCTCGTGAATAGAGCTTTGATCCGAGTCATATTGCGGGGAATTTCGGCTTAACAGCACAACAATGGAGGCTTTCACATGAGGTGATGTGCATATTGTGAGAGCAGGCAGGCAATCACGTCGCCAATTACAGCCACATCTCCTTACTGAGAAGAAACTCCCGAGTATGAGGCTTCCCCCTGCGGCTTCATGCGAGCTGGCGTCCAGCGTGTTGTTACACTGCGCTGGAGTCAACAACATTAAAATGATGTCTGTTTCAGTGATTGTGTTGTTATTTTTTTTGCTAACACTCCTGGAATTAAAGCACCCTGTAAGTACACTGTAACTGGGACCAGGATTATTTATTTTACATCACAGGTTTACTGTATATTAATGTTGTAATTAATGTTATCATTCATTACTGTTTCCATAGTAACGATTCGTTCACAAGGACTCGTACCTCAAACGCTCCGCTATTAGAAAACAGAATAAAAATATCTTTAATGTCCTGAAGTTTTCTGTGAGGAGACGTTAGAGAGACATTTACTGAAGGAGTCTCCAGTGCCAAAGGTCAAGCTTTAGCTTTGAGTTTAGCGCCAACTTCAGGACAGAGGAATTATTACCCTCGGTTTATGTGATTGTCTGCCGGATTACGCAAAAGCTCAGGTTGGATTTTCATGAAACTTCTACCAGATGTGGAGCTTTGGATAAGGAAGACTCCATTAGAAATTGGAGATGATCCTGCTCAAATTCTGGATCCAGGAGTTCTTTAATGGTTCTTTAACATTGTCAGATAGGATGTTTTTTGGAGGCGTCATATTATAGCAGGACAAGAAGGGGGGGGTGGGTACTTTTTGTTACTTTTCCAGCTTGTCAGAGGTTTGCACTCTTTGTGTGCTCTTGTTTTTGTTTTTTCCTGTTTAGGCTGCTATGACGTAAGTGAATAAATGTAACAATAAGCAGATAAAAGGAACAACAAGTCATTCTTTAGTGAACAAATTGACAAATCAATGTGTAAGAGGAATAAAACACTTCCAGATGTGCTGTTACAGAGGAATAAAGCATGCTACAGCTCCAGAATAACCCTGATTTATCATGTCAGTGATACACAGTGTGTATACCCAGCTATTATTCTTAGTCATTTATATTTTGCTCTGAACTCCAAATAAACACCCATACAAACACACACTACAGTAGGACGTCACACTGACACACCCCAGTTTGCTTGAGTGGTTGTGAGATTGTCGACTCGGCTAATCCCTTTTTTAGACTGCAGACAGTCGAGTCGTTACTGTGTTTTATCCTCGTCAGGTTCCTGCTGCGTAATAAACGAGACCCGGTATCTGATTAATGCGTCTAAAACTCCAGCATCTCTGCACACGACACGTTCCTGTGTCACTGCCTTCAACCCTACACACTCCATCGATACACTGCAATCAAGTACACCAGAGGAGACGGACCACAGGGTGACCTCTGACCTCGCTACGAGGAGGCAAACATCCTGACAGATGGTGATGTACAAAGAGGAAAGAACAGAACATTCTTCTGGTTTCGCGGTTCCGTCTGCCTGCCAGGGCTCCAGAAAAGTCAGAAATTTAAAAAAGAAATAAAAAAAGGGTGAAAAGAAGGTTGTTATTGTAAAGAGATACAGAATCAAAACAACATGTAGAACAGGTGAATAAGTGATACTAAGCCTGTGAGCTAGGGTGGTTTCACCAGGAAACCTTTATATTTATCCAAAATAAACTGATAATAGAAAATAAAACACACACAGTTCTTCACGAGTGAATGGAGAAAGAAAATTAATTGCAAATTATTACAAAAATATATTATAAAAATAACTTGATATTTTTCTTCGATAAAATGTTAGCTTTAGGTAAACCTTTAGCCAATAAATTTTTTTAATTAAAATTTATCATAAGCTGCACATTTTAAAAATAAAAATCAACGTTATCTGGATCAATGTGAATTCTGAGACACGGTCCGGTGCGCTGGTATTAAGAGAGATTGAGAATTACTGCTGAACGTTCAGGAGGTGAAGGTCACACTCTCCATCTCCGTGTCTAATCTCTTCGTCTTCATGCCGAGGATAAACGAAAGCATTTACACGCCTCTGCTCTGCTGGATTGGAAACGTTTGTTGTAATTCGTCCTCAGGCTTCCTGTTTGAGGTCTTCCAGGCAGTCAGGTGAAGGTAATTCGATTGAGGAGCAGGACGTGATTATGCTCTTAGCCGTAAATAGGCTTACAGTGGTGAATGTCAGCGTGTGACTAAATCGTCATTTTATTTCACACAAGCTTAAAAAAAACAAGACTGAAGCTGGGAAAGGTCCAGGGAGCAAACTAAAAGCTTTACTTTTTCTGTTTTGGCTTCTGAAAAGCTTTAATACATCAAATACAACCTCACTGTGCGACACACACACACAAAACGCGTGGACTGAACGCTCACACAATAAATCGCTGGAACAAAAACCAGGAGCCGGGCGGCGGTAATTGGCTTCGCCAGCCATTGTTGTACTTTAGCTACAGCGAGCGTTTTTATTCCAATCATAAAGCACAATGGCTGCACATAATGATAGTGTCAGAGAGGAGGGAAGATATTTGAGGATGATTTAATCTCTTTATTAAACCTGAGAGGACGAGTCTCACCCGCTGAGTTTTCTATGCAGACAACCGTCTTTAATCCTTTCTTATAAAGAAAAAAAAAATCAATATGAACAATCTTTCCTTTTACCACAATATACATCCGAGTGCAAAAGTTTTTGTTCCCTATACAGGAAATGTATTTTTCAAATGTATTTAATTATATTAGGGTCATGGGGAGGCTGGAGCCTATCTCAGTCAAAACTGGGCGAAGGTGAGGTTCACCCTGAACTGCTTGCCAGTCCATCGCAGAATCAAGACACTCACAACCATTCACGCACGCTCTCTCACCTAGGGGCAATTTGGAACAGCCAGTCAGCCGAACGTGTATGTCCTTAGACTGTCGGAAGAAACCGGAGTACCCAGAGGAAACCCATGCAAGCACAGTGCAAACTCCACACAGAGACGCCCACGCCGAGCCCGGGACCTTCTTGCTGTGAGGTGGACGTGCTAATCGCTACACCACCGTGCCATCAACATCATAATATTGATATCGGCTGTAGAGAACCCTGAGAGAGCAAACCTCCACCAAACCCAGCACCCAGCAGACCCCATATAAACCAAAAACCACACTCTCTCATGATGTAAAAAAAATCTTTAAAAAATTCCTGCATCCAGAATTTGATCTGGATCATCAACAACATTTAATTTACAGTCTTCCTCGTGTAAAACCCTGCCTCTGGAAAATCCCAACATAACCTTTTGCGTAATCCTGCTAACAAACAACCAAAAGGTAAGGTACCCTCCTTGGTGGAGGCAATCAGTGTGTTAAAGATTCAGCAGGATGATCCGCCGTCTAAAATATTCCAAGTCGGAAAATCGTGCTTCCTCAATAAGTCCAGCTTGAACAACATTATTTATAAAAGCAGTTATTTAATGATAGGTAACATACAGACATAGAAGTTTTGAAGCAAATGCAAAAAAGCCCAGCTGTAACAATAACCCTGCTATAATAACAAATAATAAATAAATAAATAAATAAATAAATAATCTTCCACCCATTTCAGCAGGTCTCCAGAGCACTCCTGCTGAACAAAATCCCAGCACAAACATTTCTAACAGTTTCATGAGTCTCCATTAATCTCGCTCTAAGCTCAGGCTTCGTGGCAGATGCTCAGAGAGGATAATGCAACAGAGAGCAAGCTCAGCTCTTGGGGAGCAGGAAAACAACAGAAAGAGGAGAAATGTAGAGCCCTTAGCTGTTGTGATTTGTAGTTTTGGGGCTCAGTTAGTCCAGCACATCAGCTTTAAAATCAAAATAATGAGCATGATGTTAAAGTGCATGGTGTTGGATTTATGGTTAATAACAAATTATTAGTATATTAATAAATCTACACCTTCAGATCAATGAGGTTCAGGTGTGTGGAAACAAGCCCCGCCTTCTACTCGCCTCTAATTTACACATCTCAGACATACCCACACTTTTCATTTCCATTTTCTGGACTGCTTTATCCAAGTAGGGTCGCAGGGATGCTGGAGCCACTCTGGGTGAAGGTGGGGTACACTCACAACCATTTACACACACACTCACACCTAGGGGCAATTTGCAACAGCCAATTAGCCTAATGTGCAAATCTTCAGACTGTCGAAACCGGAATACCCGGAGGAAACCCATGAAATCACAGGGAGAACATACAAACCCCACACAAAGATGCCCTCGCTGAGCCTGGAACCTTCTTGCTGTGAGGCGGAAGTGCTAACCGCTACACCACTGTGCCCACCATGTGATTTTTACACACATCATAATGACAAATTGATATCAATAAAAATAAATAAATAAATTGATATAAATTGATATACTGTAGAAATGACAATATGGCCGCCACGGTGATGATGAGCTGTTGCTTGAAATATTATTTTTTAGTATATATACTGCCCAGAGAGTGCAAACCTCCACCAAACCCAGCACCTGGACAGCTCACCATTCCATCGCTGGACCAACACACATACACAGCCATTCACACTCACACTCACACCTAGGGGTGACAGCCAGTTAGCCTAATGTGTCTTTGGACTCTGGGAGGAAACCCACAAGAGCATAAGGACAACATGAAAACTCTACACAGAGACTCAAACCCTGGCTAAGCAAAAATGTTGCTGTGAGGTGGATGTGATAAAACCCTACACTACAGTGCCGTCCTCTTCAAATGAACCTCCTAAAGAAATTCCCTCATTTGTGAAACAAATTTATGCAGATGTTGGACACTGAGCCACAAAAAAAAGGAAGTGTACCCCGGGGTACCATTGTCTAAGAGCCATGAAAGAAGTAAATTTTAATAATAACACTCCTACAACTTCAGAAACAATAGACTTTAAATTTGTTTTGTTCCGCTGTAGGACACAGGCCTAAATCAGCCTGGGATCAAAGATAAAGTATTAAATTCTGTCCTAACATCCAGAGCTCCAGATATATCTTCCTACATACAGGTGATTTTTCTCTCATCGGCTCAGCCGCTGAAGCATGTCAGCTGATATAAGTTCTGACTAACCCTAGGATATTAAATATAGGAATGATGTCTTTCAGGGTTCTTCATGAGCTTTCAGTGCCCTTTCTGCACAGGTTATCACAGACAAATCCTCCAGTACTGCAGGTGGCACTGTTACAAATTTCATGACGATTAGCACAAGCAAAAAAAATGCTTTATTTTTATTTTACACTTTCGAAAAGCATTTTTTTTTGGAAGGGGCAGCAGAGTGGTGTAGTGGTTATCATGTCTCAAGCTGTTCAGGGTGTACCCGCCCCATCACATTCAGAGTTGCTGAGATGCAACTTGTTATGGCTGAGATGGGCGCAGCCTCCCCGCGCCCTCAGCGGCTTAGAAAATGAATGAATGAATAAACATAGATTTTTTTTTATCATAATAAAGTAAATACACCACATGTTCAATGTACATCATCATGTATATAAGTGGGTTATGTTCAGGTCATCATGTTGCATCAATTAGACTATAAATTCAGTTAGCATTAAATGCTAGCTAAATATCTAACCTAAGACCTAAATATCTACAAAGATCAGTGTTCGTTCACTTGAACGTAAAATTAGTGCGAATATTGCCTCTTTTCACCCAAGTGTGGCCTTTAATTTATATCTCTATACATTGAATCTCAAACATGGTCGCTGAACAGAGCATCTTGTCGACTAGCAAGAGCGTTTTGTCACTGAGTGTGTGTCGGAGGATGACACGGGTCGTTCGGTACTCATTTGTTTTCGTGTTGCGTCAAATGAGGTCTCGACTTGACCCGGCCGGATAAGCTGAAGGGAAAATGCCGAGGTTAATACAGTGCACAGAAAGATGGCGGCTGAAGTTTTTCTGCTTCAGTGGAGAGGAAGTGCTTAATAGCGTGATGAAACACTGATCACGTCTTCATCGCAGAAACGTTCCGGATGCATAAACATGAGCCGCTTTGCTCAGAGGCATCTTACTGCCTTCTCGACTCCTATTAGATTAATTACTGTATGTAAATATTCACATCACGCTGACAGTTAATAAGAGTTCACTTTATCAGATAAAATCACACAGACTCTTAGGACCTCGTGTCCCGTCACCACACACCCAAGATTTCACACTCGAGACCCTTACATCATCTCCTGAAACAAATAAACACAATTCACTCTTATTTCATCTCTCTCTCTCTCTCTCTCTCTCTCTCTCTCTCCCCCCTCTCTCTTTTTCTGTCTGTCTCTTTCCCTCTCTCTGTCTGTCTGACTATCTCTGCCTGTCTCTCTCTCTATCTCTCTCTGTCTCTCTGTCTGTGTGTGTCTGTCTCTGAATGTCACTCTCTCTCTCTCTCTCTCTCTCTCTTGCTTTGTCCATCTGTCTGTCTGTCTCTGACTGTCACTCTCTCTGTCTGTCTCTCTCTTATTCCCTCTCTGTCTGTCTCTCTGTCTGTCTCTCTTATTTTCTCACTCTCTCTCTCTCTGTTCATCTCTCTGTCTCTGTCTGTCTCTTTGTCTGACTGTCTGTCTGTCTGTCTCTCTCTTTCTATTCATCTTTTTTTCTGTCTGTATGTCTCTCACTGTATCTGTCTGTCTGTTTGTCTGTCAGTCTAAGTAAAAAGTCATACGGTGTTAATAAAAACAGAATTTTATATAAAAATGAACCTTAAAATGGCGTTAAAGAACAGCTCATTAATACAGGTGAAACTCGAAAAGTTAGAATATCGTGCAAAACTTCATTTATTTTAGTAATTCAACTTAAAAGGTGAAACTAATATAATATTACATGCAAAGTGAAACATTTCAAGCCTTTATTTGTAATAATTTTAATGATTATGACTTACAGCTTACGAAAACCCAAAATCCAAAATCTCAGAAAATTAGAATATTACATGAAATCAGAAAGATTGACCAGCTAACTCGCCTGACCTGAACCCCATAGAAAATCTATGTGTCATTGCCAAGAGAAAGATGAGAGACATGACACCGAACAATGCAGAAGAACTGAAGGCCGCTACTGAAGCATCCTGGTCTTCCACAACACCTCAGCAGTGCCACAGGATGATTTCATCCATGCCACACCGCATTGAGGCAGTAATTCATGCAAAAGGAGCCCAAAGAAAGTACTGAGAACATATGCGTGATTTTAGTTTTCAGAGGGCTGACATTTCTCTATTTAAAATCCTTTTTTTTACTGACTTCATGTAATATTCTAATTTTCTGAGATTTTGGATTTTCATAAGCTGTAAGTCATAATCATTAAAATTATAACAAACAAATGCTTGAAATATTTCACTTTGTATGTAATGAGTCTATAAAATATATTATTGAGATAATTTAACTTTTGCACGATATTCTAATTTTTCGAGTTTCACCTGTACACTCATTGATAAAGAACAGATGGAAGTGTGTGTGTGTGTGTGTGCGTGTGAGAGAGAGAGAGGAGAGATGAAATGCTACTTTAAAAACTCTCCAAACATGTGGTAAGTACTCTTCACTACAGTATCCTCTGTCCTTATTTCTTTCGTTCCACCGCTCAGTTTGTTCTCTTTGCTGCTCGGATCGTTCCCACAGCCTCTGTGCTCCGCTGAAGCGATAAAACAAATGCTTTTCTCTACTGACAAGGAGGCGAGAGGACGCTCAAAGTACTGCTCCTCTGCCTCGAAACGTGCCTGGATGTTTAATCGTCAATTATATCTGAACAGGAGAGCTGGCTACTGGGAGAACTGGACCATTCCCAAAGCAACACACACACATACACACACACACACACACACACAGACAAACACACACACACACACACACACACACACAGTTCACGATTCATCTTGAACACGTTTAAAGGAGTATCTTAGTGGAGAAAAATTTACATATTTCCTCCACTACATTTCTTTTCAGTGGGTGCCATTACTTATTCTTCAGAGTAAAGAGGTGTGAAAAGCTTCCGCAAGATTTACAGACGTTTAAGAAACTTTTTAAAAATTCACTTGAAAAAATACCAGGTGCATGCAAAGAAAGCTAATTTGCATTTGTTAATGCCTGCAAAACTCCATAAAAGGTAATGCTCACTGAAATAAAATGGAGATTAAAAAATTAAAAATAAATAAATAAATTTAAAATAAATGTTAAAACATGATAATGCACTATATATATATATATATATATATATATATATATAGTAAAGAGGTGTGAATATATATATATATATACACAGACTCTATGGCTAAGTTGGATGTCAATCATAGTTGGCTTGTGTTTAATGGTTTAAGCTTTAACAGTGGGAGGGGCCACAAATAATATGATGCTAAAATATGAAATAAGCGATGGCTAAAATGTGTTTCCCCCCCCCCTCCATGTGCTTCCTCCATGTGCTTATCAGGTACATGATGCCACCTGTCCAGATTTTTTTCATTGCTGTGCACGCATCGTGCATTAATGTTACTACAAGAGCACGTATGCTGCCTGTCCCTCAGAGCTCGGCCAATCAGCTCTCAGCTTATTTGATAGAAATGCACTTGGGCGCTTTCTTTCTTTCTTTCCTGATTTATTGTGTCCTGTCATTTCTTAAGCTCCAGCCATCAACAAAAGTCAGCACAGAGGGAGCTATAGAAATAGGTTGCGTCCGTCCATCTGTCCGACTTGTTACTGTGATAACTTTGGAAGGAAATGCCATAGGATCACCGAATTTGGTGTATGGGTCCCTCTCAGAGGTGAGTAGAGTGGGCCTGTATATGGGCCAGCTTGACCGTGTTTCAAGGTTTCAAGGTTATTTTTTCTATATTCTGCTTGTCGAGGCTTGTTAGAGAAATACGCTTGGAAAGAAATTGCACAGGAGCACATACACATTTGCTTTTAAAAAGCCGTGTTTGACGAGCCTGAAGCTGGAGCCTATCTCTACCAATTCTGGGCAAAAGCAGGGTACACTTTAAACAGCTTACGAGTCCATTTCAGTCCAACACACACAACCATTCACATTTACACTCATACCTAGGGGAAATTTGAAACAGCCAGTTAGTCTAATGTGCATGTCTTTGGACTGTGGGAAGAAACCATAGTACCCAGAGAAAACACAAGCAAGCACAGGGAGAACATGTAAACGTCACAGAGAAACGCCCTCATGAAGTCTGTGACTCAAACCCAGGACCTTGCTGTGAGGTGGACAGGATATCCACTGCACAACCGTGCTGCCCACCCCAGACTCAGGGACACCCAAGGCACAAAACTGCAGACTTCACTCTGTCTTGCTTTCATCCAGACTCGATCTCGACTCATTCTCAGCTGGTCCTGGCCTCAGATTCCACAATGAATGTTCTCATGGCTCTTCACGCGTGGCTTAATTATTATGAAAACATTCCCTTCCATTTTTTTAAATTATCAATGATATGACGGGTTTAACGTCATTCTTAAATAGTGTGTTTTTATGACTTAAGTGGGTCTGAACCCGTGTATTGAGAGTTGATGACGGAGATCTGTCTCCGGTGCGTTTTTATGTTCAGTAAGTGGACCGTTTTTTACCATCACAATGAACTAAAGAGGTCTGTAAAGAGAAAAGGCCAGACATAAAGACTATCAGCCAGCTCTTAAAAGCCTTCTGCTTGTCACTCAGCGTGAGAAAAGCATGAATCACTGCATTTTTAAAGATTTAATATATTTATAATGCAGTTTTACCCAGAGTGTCTCTGCACTCGGAGCAATCAGAACATGCACAAGTGCTCTCAGGGAACTGACGTCCTCCATCGCTTGTGGGCTTAAAAACGATAAAAACAAGAGTGTAACACGAGCATGCGGTCTTAATAACACTTTCTTACAGCAGACATTCATACCAGGGCCTTGTACATCTTTATTTATTAGTTCTTCTGATTCTTGAAGGCTTTCGGAGAAGAAATAAAATGAAAGCAGGAATAAAAGAAAGCAAACAGAAGATAAAATATTGCAAATACAGCAAAATAAAGAGGATCTGTCCTTAAAAATCACACTTTAACACTGAAGATTTCAGAAGAAACTTCAGCAGAAAATAAAATGATAGAAATCCACCCTGAACCATCATGTTTAACGAGGAGATATGCGGATTTTCCATGTTTTTGACTCATAAATGTTGCTCCAGTATTGAATATCCATGTTAGATGACGCCAGAGTGTTAAATAACAAGGTTAGCGCATGTTTATTTTTCCCTCTGGGGTGTTTGAGTTAGACGTAAATTTCCACAAAGATCACTAAACGAGACTCTGAAGAGGAGTAGTCTCAAACTCTTGTTTTGCTCGCAAATTATTAATTTATCATTTGCAAGGAAAAGCGACAAGTTGGAGACTTGCTGTCCATGTGGAAAGTTTGAGACTTGCTGTCATCCACCATATTCCATATATTTTGTCATCATTCGTATTTCATTTGCATTTTGTTCACAAAAATAAAAAGCAAAAGGTTTGAGAAAAAAGAGCAAACAAAACACAACTGATTTATGACAGGAGATTCGTTTTTTTACATCTGCAAACCAAATGCAAATTACTCGCAAATCAGTCACAAAAATTGTTGCGCAACTTTTGCACAATATATGTATTTGAGCCGAAAAATATTTGTTTGCATGTAGAGTCACAAAAGATCTTGACGTGAATTTCAAATTCAATTTGTATCAGTCATTCTTCTATCGCACCTCTAGTGTGATTACCCCCCTTAATGTTTAAGTGTATTCTAAAATGAACGCATTAAATTTATTTATCAATTCATTTACCGAATGGCTTAATCCTACCACATTCACGGGGAGGCTGGAGCCTATCTCTGCTTATTTCAGCCAACTCTGGTCAAAGGCAACATACATCCTGAACAGCTCACCAGTCTATTGCAGGGCAACACAGATATACACAACCATTCACACTCACACACACATTCACACATAGAGGCAATTTGGAAGAGCCAATTAGCCTAATGTGCATGTCTCTGGACTCGGAGGAAATCGGAGTACCAGGAGGAAACCCACACAAGCATGGGAAGAACATGCAAACTCCACCCAGAAACACCCTTGGACTTGAACCCAGGACCTTCTTGCTGTGAAGAGGACATGATAACCACAAAATAGGCTCCACCTCCCCACGACCCTAGTAGGAGGGGAGGTGGAGTAGGAGTAGGATAACTAGTTTGTTATTAAATTTGCTGGGGCATGTCATGTTGCCCTGTTCCATCCCTCTATTGTAACGTTTTTCAGAGTATTCCTCCTGAAGTACAACACCTATGAATGCCAAACCTGGTGTGTAAATCCATCTAGGGATCATGTAGTGCTGCGTACCCGTTTCATGTCCTGGTAACCGTGACCTTTTACATCGAAAATGTTTGTGACGGGGGGCATTTATGTACCATGGACTTATTCTAGTTCATCATTCTCTAGTCTTGCTTTTGTTTTGTGGACTAACTTTTATTTTGTACTATTTAACTCTCGCAGTGTTGTTCTCAGGACTCCAGGATGAGTATTTTTTCTCCTTTAATAATTTACAGCATGTTTCATATCATGTCGTGTTTTGCGTGACTGGATTGTTACAGCATGTAAACACATTAGTGAAATTGTGTTCCGTGTAAAAGCACCGTGCCAAGAATGTGGGATGCAAAATGGAACACAATCTGGAGGTCAGGTCCGAATCTCCAGGGCTTTTCTGCGTTGGTGTTCTTGGCAGCGTTTCCTTGTCTGGATGTCTTCTGGTGGGCAACCAGACGTTGTACTGCAATCTACCGCCGCTCCTCATTTCACATGGATTGTAGCGATTTGGAGCTCGGCTGAGCAGAGAGACGTGCGTGATGAGGAGGTGATTGCAGAGCAGGAGATGAGGGGAAACAAAAGAAATGGCGGGTTCTCTGCGGAACACGGCTGGTGCTATCGATTTTCCTCTCGAGGCGGAGTTGACAGAGCTCGGTGCAGCATCTGAAAATATTACAGAAATGAAATTGAACACCTCGAAACCTGTCGTGTATCATCTTTTTCACTCATTATAAAACATCACATCCATGAATACACCAGTTGTATCCATACATGGGTCATTCTCATAGAAATGCATATTTTATGTCACACTCTTTATATACCCAATTTTTTTTTTTTAAAAGATTGCAGTTTTTATTTTGTATAAATAATTTGGTATAATCACATCCAAATGTATGTAAAAAAATGCAACACCTATCTTAACAGTAGTTCTGTGCACAAATGCTGAATTAATAATGTGCTGGGTCCCCAATACCGCTGTCACTTCTTTAGCATCAGTTCTCCAGTTATTAAACTGGATTTGCCCAGATCTGTTCTGATATAAAAGTACCTTCATGGGTTGACAATTTAAGCTGTATATGTAAAGACAGAAAATTAATACATTTTGGTGTTTCGAGCATATGAATTTATGTCCCCAAGAACTTTGTCAACTCTGTTACGTCAACTCTTAATATTGCTATAATTTATGATTCAAAAAAGCTGGAGCTTCAAAACTTTCCAGAAATATACTCTGTACTTTGATGTTTATATGTAGAAATTTTGCAAGTATTTCTGTGAAAATTATTCCTTGGGTAGGTGCAATAAGAAATTATACACTTTCATGAGAATGACCCTCACACAGTACATACACCATCTACACTAACAGGCTATTCATCTGACTCTAATTTTCTATAGTGAGAAATACATTTATTCACCATTAATGGAGTCTCCAGTGTCAGCTGAGGAAAGATAAAGATCGAGATTTGTGGTCAGTATTTTGAAGTCACAGGTCACTTTTTTAACTCCAGAGAGATAAAAGAGATGCTAATGATGACACAACTCTTTACAGCTGCTATAACATAAGTGAGAACTACTCTAAACTCTAAACTACTCTAAATAGTAGACTTCACTAATAGGGCTGGGTGATATATCAATAAATTATCATCATTGCAATATCACCATTTGTATCATTGGCCGATTAAATATCGTCACTATCAAAATTTAGCAGAAATATTAATTTCCTTTCAGAAATAGACAGCTTTTCCATTACTGTGTAATGTAGCATGATATGTCGATCCAGCTTAATAAATATTCGACCTGTTATATAATCTGATGTTTGATAAGTGGGCAGTAGCGGGAGATGGAGGAGCAAAAATGGTTCACAGGTGAAAAAATAATTACCAGGGTGCAAATACAGCAATGGAGCTCAGGTGTTCGAAAGAGCATGTGCATGATGATCGCCCTCCTGGTGTCTGTATACGGTTTGCTAGCAGTCTGCATGTTCAGTAATGCTCTTTTTTTTCTCTGAAAATTATTTTCATATCATAAGCTATGGGGACAAATATCGTTGTCATTAAAATGTCAGAAAATATCGTGATACTGTTTTTTAGCTGATATCGCCCAGCTGTAGACGCTAAATAGCCAAATAGCACTATTCAATCCAGTGACATCCACCGAGACAGAAATCATTGTTTTAGTATAAACTACACATGAAAAAGTGAGTTTTATAATTCATTTCTTACATATTTTAACCATCAAAGACTTTGCCACGTGTGCTCTCTAAGCAGTCGCTAGGCTAAAAGCTTACCCTAGCCAGCCGGCTTCTCCATTCTTTCTAATGTTATTCCACAAAAAGCTGCAAAATTTGGAATAAAACTGTTTGAGAGTAACAACTTTCTGTTAACTTCTATATTATTATACCTCAGTGCATTTTAATACAATCCTGATACAAAACTGAGAGAGACAGGTTTAAGCGATACTGAGAAAAATAATAGATAGATAGATTATGTGAAACTGAATTTTTTTTGTACAGGATAATAAATAGAAGTGATGAGTAAGAACACACTTCCGTTTCATTTTTACAGCCGTAATAGACACATAAAACACTTCCAGTATAGACTGCTGCACTGATTACAGTGGAATTCTATTTAAAGAAAAAGATAGACGTCAGACGACTAAACAAACTCCTCACTAGTGCGCCTGGTGTAACTGCGTGTAAGCGCTGGTGTGGAGGTGGATTTAAATGTGTAACTTTCTTACGTAAATCACCCTGAACAAATTTATCCCTTTATGAGAGTTGCATGGTGGGTGCGGGAACACCCTGAACTGATAACCAGACCATCGCAGGGAGATCTGGGACAGCCAGTTAGCCTAATGTGCTTTGGACTGTGGGAGGAAACCGGAGTACACGGAGGAAACCCATGTAGGCACAGAGAAAGAACATGCAAACTCCACACAGAAACGTCCTTGCCAAGCCAGGGTCTCAAACGAGGACCTTCTTGCTGTGAGGCAGATGTGCTATCTGCTAGTGTTGGCTATGGGTTAGTGATCCGAAGGTGGGGAGTTCAAGCTACAGTACCACCAGGGGGGCCATTGTTGGACAGTTGTGTAAAATGATAAATGTAAGTCGCTCTGAAAAAGGGCGTCTGCCAAATACCTTAAATGTAAATGTATTATACCGCCATGCCGCCCACTGCGTAATAGATGTGTACTGATAGCAGTGAGGAAGAACCAACGACAGAGACTTAATCTGAGATCTAATTTTAAAAGAGGAAACTTAGGTTAACGAACACAAACTTGAATGTACTGTTTGCTAAATAACTTCCATTTAAAGGGTCAGAAGTGCTAAACACTTCACAATATGAGCTCACAGGAGGAATTTTCTCCTATTGTACTTTTTTAAGTGTTAAAAACCCTCAAGGTCATTATTCATTTATTCATTCATTTTCTGAACCGCTTAATCCTAATTAGGGTAGCGGGAAAGCTGGCATCCATCTCAGCCGACTCTGGGCGAGGGCAGGGTACACCCTGGACAGCTCGCCAGGTCATCAGGGCAGAAACACGCTGACGGCAATGCAGCCTACTCTTGATGAAAATCAGCAATGGTCCTTTTACATGCCTCTCACCACAGACAGTGAGAGACATGGCCGGCCTTTGATAACCCACTTAGCTGCACTGGGGGACAGCAGTGACGACCCGGTGACAGTGAGGCTTGAACCCCCGACTCAAGGTCATTCTGTTATTTAAAAATAATAAAAATTATAAAAATAAAGTGTGATCTATTATTTATAAAATGCAGCACATGTGCAGTGAAAAAATAAAACTAATTCCACATTTATTTATTTATTTTCCTGCTACATAACTTTTCTTATCATCATATCTTAAATCTTTTATTTATTTATTCATTTATTCAGTGCCATGTTTTTCTCTTCCTAATTTTTTTCCTCCCGTTAGTTACAATATTAAAATTGGATTTAAGATTTACTGCCACTGTAAACCCGTTTGTCATTATAATAACTGAAAAAAACAAACAAATATTATGAATAATTGTAATATTTATCTGGAGAAATGTAAATGAGGAAAGTGGGACGGACTGCGGGATGTGCAGAGAATCCACTCGGAGAGAAGGGGATGAGCGTCAGGCTCTGAGAATCACACATCTGAGGATCGCCGAAAACGCCACTGAAACCTTCCCAATCGATGTTTTCAGGAAAATAAAACCAATTCTCTTACAGATCCGTACACTAAAATACGAGGTGCCGTGGAGGATGGGATATTTACTCACTCGTCCTCCTCTCAGGTCGAACTAATTTCCACTAGTTACTATGGCAAAACCATTTAAAAGCCACTCTCACATTACTGGGACTAGCACATAAAGAGGCCATGCCTCCTTTACACTTTTTATCAGAAATACTTGGCAAAGAGGCCACACCTCCTTCAATGGAAGTGACAGACACTGAGGCCATGCCTCCTTCAATAGGCCACTAAAGCCACACCTCTATTACTGAGACTACGAAAAACAGACTTTATTTCCCTATTCTTTTAAAAGGCATTGCCTTCTTTTGCTGTGAGTAACTGACAGATACATAGCCACACCTCCCTCACTCATTTTATGGGATGATTAAAAATAAGGGTCACATCTTAGATTCTCCTTCATTACAATCAATGGGAACACCTCCTTTAGCAGGACTGACATATAGAGGCTACACCTATTGTTTCTACAGTAATATTCACAGAGACCAGTGACCACACCTCCTTTTACAGATATTTGATATTGTTAGAAGCCACGCCTCATTTTCTCATTTACTGGGTCTGATATCTCTTTTACAGTTAATGGCAGCTACATAGGACACACCGACTTTGTTTATTTACTCAGACTATTCATTAAGGTCACATGTTCTTTTCTAATGTTCATATTTTTCATATATTTTAGGGGATTTATTAAGAGCATTCTTTTACCACAGTATATATACAGTCATCAACGTTTGAATGGTGTGCTTTAATTTAT
>JAQMYF010000008.1:10463323-10482383 GCA_030014195.1 Neosilurus mollespiculum
AATGTGCCTGGATTCATGCGTTCGCACAGATTCATACATCTGAATTTTTTTGTGCGTACGACGTTTTCTGGATTTAGACGTACGCCATTTTTCAGTAAGAATTCCATGCAAGTCTTTGTACATGAGGCCCCTGCTCATCTACATTTCAACTTTAATCCCTGGAGGGAGGAGCCTGGTGGGAGGAGCCTCATGGGAGGAGACATAAATTGTAAGAGCTGTTTCTAGTGCACGTGATGTCGTTATCCCATTAGTGGATTAGCATAATGCTAGTGGATTAAACTGTTTTGGAAAACATTCAATCTTTCCAGTCGACTGACGTCTTAAACGTCTTGTTTTCAGTGTTCCAGGATCTCAGCAGGAGGGAATGTTCAGGTAAAATCAGTAAAATCAGAAATGCAAAAAGAAAAGAAAAAAAAGAGGGAAAAAAGATATCAAACATTCAGACATGATGTTCTTCAGAAGAGGAAACAGGAAGCGATGGATTGAAACGACGTTTATCGGGGAGAGAAGATGAATAATAAGCTCCCTTTGTCTCCCTCTCTCTCTCTCTCTCTCTCCCTCTCTCTGCCTCTCTCACTCTTTCTCTCTCTCTGCCTTTCTTTCATTCTCTCTCTTTCTCTCCCCCCCTTTGTCTCCCTCCCTCTGCCTCTCTCTCTCTCTCTCTCCCTCTCGCTCTCTGCCTCTGTCTCCCTCTCTGCCTCTCTCACTCTTTCTCTCTTCCTGTCTCTCCTTTGTCTCCCTCTCTCTGCCTCTCTCTCTCTCTCTCTCTCTCTCTCTCTCTTTGTCTATCTGTCTTCCTCTGTCCCCTTTTCCCTTTATCTCTCTGTCTCTCCCTACCTTGACTCTTTGTGTCTCTGTCTGTCTCTCCCACTGTCTCTGTCTGTCTTGACCTATCTCTCTTTCTCTATTTCTCTGTGTGTCGCTCTCTCTCTGTGTCTATCTTTCAACCTGTCTGTCTCTTTGTGTTACTTCATCTCTCTGTCTGTGTTTGATGAACAGATCTGAGTATGGTGCAGTTCCAATGTGGCCATTGTGCAACTGGTAATTAGGGGCGGGGTCAAGGTTGAGCAGGGAAAAAAAACAGGAAGTGTTCACGACCCAGTTAAGGAAAGAGAGAATGTTTGATATTTGAGTAATATATAAATACATAAACACTTTTTTAATAAAATATTTTAGAACTGATCAGTACTTTTAAAACCTTCAGTAAACAAACCAGGTTTTAAAACGGACTTTCCAAGCAGAGACATCAGATATAAATATAAACCCTCACGCCCACGGCAGTGCAGCATCCGCATAGGAGTCACAATGATGAACAACAGCATGAATGTATTTATTAAGGCCAATCCCGCGTACTGCATTAGCTGGGAGTGAAGAGCGCTTCGATTCATTACACGCGTCACGTTCATGATGTGATCCAGCATCAGAGTGACCCTCAACATCTCAAGATGTTTGATCAGAAATTCTCTTGAAACGTGAACTCTTTACATTCCAACACCAGATACCATGTTTACCTCCGGGACAGGGGGGATTTATTTAACCCTGAAAACAGCTGGATCACCTGATACACATGAGGAATAAAATAAACCACTGCGTGTCCACATGTAACAATAAAAAAAGGTTACAGTTTTACCTCTGACACTGGAGACTCCTTCCATAAAATAATGTTACATAAACACCCTCGACTGAAGAAAACTTGAGCATGTCAACAATGTTTTATACCAATTATTATTTATAGAGACCCCCCTGTTATACTCGCTTGATGTACAACGTCGTAGAGCATCACACAACAGATCTAAGAAATGGATGTTTGAATTAACTAGGAGACAGAAAACATGTTCAAAATTCCATGATAAACATCTGCAGCTGTATATTTTCCCTCACACAACAGGTGAATTTCGTTAAACACGCCCACACCTGCCCGAGGAATTTGCACAATTTTTTTCTTTTATACATGTTGTGTGACGTCGACTCTTCTGATCAATAAGAATCCAAAATAAAACAAGACTTTATTCACCATAAGTTTCATCATCTTTAATCATTTGCTCTGTTCTTAAACATGTGTAAAAGTTCACAACAAATTAATGAATGTACATTTTTTTAATTAACAGCTTTAATTGTTTCATGCTCGTTATTCCATCAGGAAACCAATGCACCAATGTCTTTCTCCCAGAGGTCTTGACCTCATAGAGCGCAGGAAAAAATGCACTATTCCAATAAGTCAAAGTTTATACATATATGTATTTCCAACAAATGACTGTGTGTGTGTGTGTGTGTGTGTGTGTGTGTCTGTGTGTGTGTGCGCGAGTTGATGTTTTGGTTACCGAGGCTGGAGGGTGTTATTGCTTTCGCCTGGTTCCTCTGTGCATTAACGTTATATTGCTGTTGCTGCTGAAGTGGTGAGAATTTATGAATCTGAATCCATCCTGAATGAGAATGTTCCAGAAATTATGAAACTTTTTTTTTTTTTACTAACACACAGTGTTTACTGTGTTCCTGTTTACACAGCGTTTTCTTTTCCATTTTTTTTCTTGATAAGTCCCTGCTTGGCGAGGGTGTTTCTGAGTGGAGTTTGCATGTTCTCCTTGTGCTTGCATGGGTTTCCTCCAGGTACTCTGGTTTTATCCGACAGGCCAAATTCATGCATATTAGGCTAGCTGGCTGTTCCAAATTGCCCCTAGGTGTGGTTGTGAGTGTGAATGGTTGTGTGTATGTTGGCACTGCAATGGCCTGGCGGGATGTTCAGGGTGTACCCCACCCTCGCCCAGAGTTGGCTGAGTCCTGTGACCCCTTGTAGGATAAAGCGGTTCAGCAAATGGATGGATATTACTCTACACATTGACATTGATGGACTCATGCTAATGCAAGTTACGCTGTATTCTGTACAAAATGATAAAGAACGCCAAGCAGAGATTACAAACTACAGTTAAACATCAGCTGACTCGGTCTGTAGCGTTCTCGTGCAGTGTGTTGAAACTCTGATTAAACGCCAAGTTAAACCGGAGCCAATGAAGACAGAGTTGTAGTAAAGTTAACCTTTTACTGTCACACTACCTCATTAACATGCCGATGAAAACTGTAAATCAAACACAAAATATTCCAAAACAATGCTCTTAACTAAATATCACATGGCAAATGACCTTTAAACATAAAATAACATCACCCGATGCACTCGCGGTAGCAGCCATGCTAACATCCAGCATATTCTTAGCTTGTACATAAATGTAATAAACTATATATTTCAACCACTCACCCATTCTCAAAGATCGTTATTTATGTTCCTAATATGTTTAACATCACATAAATTAACTTACGGCATTGCCTCTTTGATGAATTTTAGCAGATGGCAGCTTATTAATTTCAGACCATGCTCACATGTCTGCCTTGCGCTCTGAAGATTCAGAAAGTGAAAGTAAACAAACGCTGACAGGATGTGATGTCATCAGAAGGATGGCGATCAAAATAAATCTCCTTGACATGCTATAAATCTTTACAAACATTTTTAACCTTTATCTAACTGAAATTAGAAAAATTTATTCTTTAAAGGACACATTACGCTAATAACAAAACAAATGCCTTAGTGGCAGCACACGGTCACCACACACCACCGCAATCATCTTTAGGTCTGTTTTTAAAAATAGCAATAAATTATGTAGCTGACTCGGTAGCTAACTGCTGAACAAATTAGCAAAAAATTTACACACCAAATAAAGGAGGCTCAAATTGAATTGTGACATCACAAAATGAGCTTGTATGTAGCCCTGCCTACAAATCAGCCCTAAACACTGGGAAAGCATTTTCTTTATATCTTCTGTTCCTTCCTATTAACTTCAGATGATAGATTTCAGCTTGAACGCACTAACAAATTCCCATCATCCTCATAAATGGGCAATTTAATGTACGTGGAATTTTGAAAGCTAATCTAACCATCACCACATCTTCAGCGAAGTCCACCCAGAATGTAGGGGTTGTATTCACTGGTGTATGTGAGTCCATCCCTCTGTTTATTTGTTTGTTTTTTTGTCAGCTTGTCTGTGATCACACCCATGCACAGATTCTCACCAAATTTGGTGAGGATACTACCCTACCAGAGTACCAGAGATTCTTTGAATTTGGAAAGTCTGGGTCAAAGGTCAAGGTCAGAGCAAGCTGACAGATTTTTGGAGATTGAGTATGTATACCTGTGAAATGAGTGCTAATAGACATGGTGTTACTATGGAAACACTGATAGGAAACCATATATGGCTTTTTAAATGAGTCAGTTTCCTTTGACCTTGAATGACTTTGAAAGGTCATACCCCAGCCATCTTGTTTCATTTAAACAACAGACTTTTAAAAAAATAATAATTTAGTAAGGTCCACGTGCTATTGAACACATTGTAAGATGAACACATGAGTAAGTAAATCAGTACAATGTAGAGAATATTTACTACATTATCCATGCTGCATAGTGGAGGAACCCTGAACTCTAGAAGCTTTATCTTTTTTTATCAGCCACTTCATCTGTAAGGAAAATAAAAGAACAGGATTCTGAGGAAATGGGTGGCTTTAAAAAAGAGGATGTTTGTTTTTAATATTTAGTTCAGTCGTGAGATTATTATTGTCTTATTTCGGAGTGTGTCTGGGAATAAATGTGCAATAATACATAATAATAATAATAATAATAATAATAATAATAATATAATGATGATGATGTAGTGTATGAGGCATCAGGAACAGAGAAAATCAATCACCTCAGTAACTAACAGCATGGCAGAGGGAGTTCATCTGCATTAACACACACACACACACACACACACATAAACTCAAGCACAGAGGCGTGCTGCTAAGATAAGTGGTTGCCGTGTCTCCACACAGAAGAGAAAAAGCCCATCAAAGTGTGCTAAGTGCCAAAAAACTAATCTAGCTCTAAATGGAGCCAATAACCCACTCAGAAAAAGACTCTTTCTGAAATTGGATATAAAACAACCGATTGATTTTCAGGTGTCTCCCACCCCCCCACCCCCCCACCCCCCCCACACACACACACACTCACTCCTGCTAACCAGCTGAAACAATAGCTGGACTGGAATGAACCCCATTTTACTGACAGAGTCATTTATAAATAATTGATTATAAAACTAAAGCTCTGATGCTGAGTTCAGGATGAACGGATATCTCAATCCTACAGGGTCGAGAGGAAGATCACAGAATACAAACCGATGTGGCTTTGTGCTCATTTACGAACATGAGAGCAGCTCGGAGTGGACATGGCTTTATTATAAAGTGGTCATGAGCTCATAATCTCACTCACTCTCACTCATTTGCTGAACTGCTTAATCCTCCAGGGTCACAGGGAGGCTGGAGCCCATCTCAGCCGCCACTGGGCCAAGGCGGGGTATTCCCTGAACACCTTGCCAGAGCATCACAGCGACAACACACAAATATTCATACTCACAACTAGGGGGATTTGAAACAGCCAATTAGCCTACTCTGCATATCTACAGACTGTGGGAGGAAACCAAAGTACCCGGAGGGAATCCACGCAAGCATGGAGAGAACATGCAAACTGCACACAGAAACACCCCGAGCCCGAGAATTGAACCTAGGACCTTCTTGCCGTGAGGCAAATATGCTAAGCACAATGCCACCAAGCTCACCATCTGAAATATTCTAATATTAGTATTTATGCTGTACACTGATAAAAATAATTACTCACGTTACTTAATTTAAATGTGTACATTGGGCCCACATGATCAGAATGTTGCCATCTGATGTGATTTTCTCAATGAATGATTTCTTGTCACACCAAAAATCATGTGAGTTGGCCACATTCTGATCATGTGGGACCGATGTACACATTTAAATTAAGTAAAGTGAAGGGATTTTTTTTTCAGTGTATGTGTGTGTTTGTATTTATGGGATTGTTGGACAGGAAGTGAATATTCAATTCATAATTATACAGAAACGCTAACAATCTTTTGCTGGTCGGGCTCTTGACCGAAATTCGAACCCCCAATCTTCTCACTGTAAAGTGACAGCACTAACGTATGAGCTGCTGAATTGCTAAGTGCTGATCATCATCATCATTTTTTCCCACATGGCATGAGATAGGCCTTGGGGCATGTCATTGGAAAACATCATCACTTTCTGCACTAGTCCACGTGAATTAAAATTTCAAAAATACATTTTCTGTCTGTAATTTCTAATTTTAGTAGAGTTTGAATCTGACGATGTGGAATGAGGTGTGGAATGAGGTGTGGAATGAGGTGTGAAATGAATACTGAGATAAGATGAGTAAGAATGAGTAATGAAGTGGAGGCATGAGTAATGGGATATGGAATGAGTTACAAGGGATAGAATACATGATGAAGTATTGAATGAGTAAAGAGGGGATGAGTAATGAAATGAGTAATAAAACTAAATAAATAATGAAGAATAGAATGAGTATTAATATATAAAGTGAGTAACAATGTGAAAATGAGTAATTAGCAGGGGATTAGTAATGATGAGTGAAGATGTGGGATTAGTAATGAGACATAGAAGGAGTAACAAGGCAGTAAATAAGTAATGAGGTGTGAAATGAGTATTCTCACTCACTCTCTCAGTCATTTGCCAAACTGCTTGGTGCTATTAGTGTCGTGGGGAGGCTGGAGCCTATCTTAACTGACACTGGATGAAGGAAGCGGACATCCTGAACAGCTCACCAGACCATCATAGTGCAAGAATGAGTGTTGAGATGTAAAATTAGTAAAGGTTTGGGATGGGTAATGAGAGAGGTGATGAGTAATAAGATATGGAGACCTGAGTAATGAGACAGAACATGAGTAATGGGATATGGAATGAGTAGTAAAGCGAACAGTAATGGGATATGGGATGAGTAATAAGGAGATGAGTAATGGGATATGGGATATAGAATGAGTAATAAGGGGATGAGTAATGGGATATGGGATAAGTAATAAGGGGATGAGTAATGGTATATGGGATGAATAGTAAAGGGATGAGTAATGGGATGAGTAGTAAATAATTGAGTAATAGGATATAGGAAAAGTAATATGGGGATGAGTAATACGATATGGGATGAGTAGTAAAGTGATGAGTAGTAAGGGATGAGTAATGGAATATGGGATAAGTAGTAAAGAATTGAGTAATGGGATATGGAATGAGTAGTAAAGGGATGAGTAGTAAGGGATGAGTAATGGGATATGGGATGAGTGGTAAAGAATTGAGTAATGGGATATGGGATGAGTAGTAAAGGGATGAGTAGTAAGGGATGAGTAGCAAAGAATTGAGTAATGGTATATGGGATGAGTAATGGGATGAGTAGTAAATAATTGAGTAAAAGATATAGGAAAAGTAATAAGGGGATGAGCAATAGGATATGGAATGAGTAGTAAAGGGATGAGTAGAAAGGGGTGAGTAATGAAATATGGAATGAGTAGAAAAGAATTGAGTAATGGGATATGGGATGAGTAGTAAAGGGATGAGTAATGGGATGAGTAGTAAATAATTGAGTTATAGGATATAGGATGAGTAATAAGGAATGAGTATTGGAATATGGGATGAGTAGTAAAGAATTGAGTAATGGGATATGGGATGAGTAGTTAAGGGATGAGTAGAAAGGGATGAGTAATGGAATATGGGATGAATAGTAAAGAATTGAGTAATTGGATATGGGATGAGTAGTAAAGGGCTGAGTAATGTGATATTTGATGAGTAGTAAGGGGATGAGTAATGGGATGGGGGATGAGTAATAAAGGGATAAGAAATGACACAGTAATAAGATGCGGGGAGAGGGGATGAGTAATGGGATATATAGACAATGGACAGGTAATGGGATATAGGGACAGAATAAGAGTAATAAGATATTGGGGCAGGGGATGAGTAAATGAATATGGGGACAGAAGAAGAGTAATAGAATATTGGGATGGGGGATGAGTAATGGAATACTGGGATGAGTAATGAGACAGGGATGAGTGACAGGATATGAGATGAGTAATGGAATATGGGGACAGGGATGAGTAATGGGTTATGGGAACGGGGATGAGGAACAGGATATAAGATGAGTAATGGAATATGGGGACAGGGATGAGTAATGGGATATGGCATGAGTAATGGAGTATGGGGACATGGATGAATAATGGGATATGGGATGAGTAATGAGACAGGGACAAGTAATGGGAGAGAAGGACAGGGAATATTCTTTTTGAGTACTAAACATGCTCCGGTCCGACTCTGTAATGATTTATGAATTATTAATTATGCAGTAGGAATGCCACAGGAGTTTGGAATAGGAAATCACTGTGATGTGATGGAGGACAGGGGGACGTCCATCAGGCAGGACCTGCTGCTCTCACCCTGAGCTTCGTGTCAGACCTTTGTGGATTGTAAATGAGAGCGAGTCGTGATCTCAGCCTCCCGTCAAGCGCTAATTAGGGCCCATTAGTAACCCAGAGGCAGCGTCCTCCCCGACTCCTCTGTTTCTGCTGAAACGAGAAGATGTAGTTTTCTTCAGCCCTAAATTATGTAGGGTCATAAAGAGAACATGCCTTATTAATATGGAAGAGCTGAAATAGTCTGGTGTTAGTATTTACGATCCGGCACCAGACTCGGAACAGTGTGTCTGGGCAGAAAGTTGTTTGTCGACTGAGACTAAATAAATTTGTGTATCTCTGCATTGGTATCTTATAGCACACACACACACACACACACACACACTTTTTAATACTAGAGTTTATTATTTAGTTGTACAAAACATCAAAAGTTTCTTTTAGTGTCAAAGAGGTGGAGTTGCAGTGATTTTAGGATTATTACAATCAGTACAAGTAAAGGATGCATCAGGCATGGCACATGTATCTGTCAGTCTCAGAGCAGGAGACGTGGCCTATTGTATGTGTCTGTCAGGCTCAGTGAAGGAGGTGTGGCTTAAACAAATGTCACACTCAATGAACATGTGGCCGCATTGAGCGTCTATTCTGGAAGGCCTGGCCTGTGTGACACTCAATCACAGTGGAGGTGTGGTCTCTGTATTAGGCAGTCTCAGTAAAGTAGGTGTGGCCTTTGTGACTGTCAAAAGCAGTGAGGGTGTGGTCTTTAAGACTGTCAGTCCCTGTAAAGAAAGTGTTTCCTTTATGTCACATCTATTAGGTGAGGCGTGGCTTCTGTGAATGCCAACTTTATAAAAGGAGGCATGGCTTGTGTGGGTGTTAGAATAAGGAAGGTGTGGCTTTTGCGAGTGTCATGTCTATTAGAGGAGGTGTGGCTTTTTCTGGATGTTAGAATAAGGAAGGCATGGGTTCTGTGATAGTCAGATCTATTAGAGGAGGTGTGGCTTCTGTGAGAGTCAGATTTATTAGAGGAAGTGTGGCTTTTGTGGATGTTAGAATAAGGAAGGCATGGCTTCTGCAAGTGTCAGCTCTATTAGAGGAGGTGTGGCTTCTGCAAGAGTCAAATCCATTAGAGGAGGTGTGGCTGTTGTGGATATTAGAATAAGGAAGGTGTGGCTTCTGCGGGAGTCAGATCTATTAGAGGAGGTGTGGCTGTTGTGGATGTTAGAATAAGGAAGGTGTGGCTTTTGCAAGTGTCAGATCCATTAGAGGAGATGTGGCTTTTGTGGATATAAGAATAAGGAAGGTGTGGCTTTTGCAAGTGTCAGATCTATTAGAGGAGATGTGGCTGTTGTGGATGTTAGAATAAGGAAGGTGTGGCTTTTGCAAGTGTCAGATCCATTAGAGGAGGTGTGGCTTTTGTGGATATAAGAATAAGGAAGGTGTGGCTTCTGCGAGTGTCAGATCTATTAGAGGAGGTGTGGTTTTTGTGGGTGTAGGAATAAGGAAGGTGTGGCTTCTGTGATTATTAGCTCTATTAAAGGAGGTATGGCTTTTGTGGGGGTAGGAATAAGGAAGGTGTGGCTTTTGCGAGTGTCAGATCTATTAGAGGAGGTGTGGCTTTTGTGGGTGTTAGAATAAGCAAGGCATGGCTCCTGCGAGTGTCAGATCTATTAGAGGAGGTGTGGCTTTTGTGGGTGTAGGAATAAGGAAGGTGTGGCTTCTGTGATTATCAGCTCTATTAAAGGAGGTGTGGCTTTTGTGGGTGTAGGAATAAGAAAGGTGTGGCTTCTGTGATTATCAGCTCTATTAAAGGAGGTGTGGCTTTTGTGGGTGTAGGAATAAGGGAGGTGTGGCTCCTGCGAGTGTCAGATCTATTAGAGGAGGTGTGGCTTTTGTGGGTGTTAGCATAAGGAAGGCGTGGCTTCTGTGATCATCAGATCTGTTAGAGGAGGTGTGGCTTTTGTGGTGTTAGCATAAGGAAGGCGTGGCTTCTGTGATTATCAGATCTGTTAGAGGAGGTGTGGCTTTTGTGGGTGTGGATTCCAACTCCTAAAGCAAACAATTTTTTTTAATGCAAAATCAAATTAAATTAAATCAAACCATCTCAAAGGTTGGCATCTCAGAAAGTCACGGTGTTCACGGCACTAAATAATGAGTTCTGGGCTCTCTGGACACTTATCAAGCAGAATTGTAGGATTTTAATTAGAGTAGAAGACGAAGTGTCCTGTCAGCACTAAACAGGAAGGAGATTAAAGCTGAATCATCAGCTCGTGTGCAACAGTGCAAGGAAATGTATTCAGTTCTGGAGGCTAGAAGCATAAAGCATCGCTCCAAACAGCTGAATCATTAGGACGAGATCCTGTTCGGTCTCTCTACAAGGATAAAACATGATTGTCTTGGTGTATCGATTGTATACGGCTCGTCACAACGCATTCTGTCAGTTTCAATCCTCCGGGAGCGAAATTTACACTCCTGCAGTCAGTAAATGATTTGTACCTGGAGTGGATTGCAGATCTGTAGCTTGTATTGTGATTAAAAAAAAAGACTGGAAGTGACACGATCACAATCGCACGGAAATGAACCGTACAGGATCCTCGTTAACGTAGAATCAGATTTCCATTTTAAACAGGAAGGCGGATTGTTTTTATCATACAGAAGATTCCATGCAAGATTAGAAAAGAGGACGGCACTGAGGACTGACCTGCAGTGTGTTTTAAAGGTTACGCAGTGCCGCTGCTTCAGGAACAGTAAATCATTGGCAGAGACGGCTCAGGGGTGGCACGGTGGTGTAGTGGTTTGCATGTCTGCCTCACAGTAAGAAGGTGCTGGGTTGAGTCCCGGAATCGTCGAGGGTGTTTCTGTGTGGAGTTTGCATGTTCTCCCAGTGCTTGAGTGTTTTTCATCGGGGTACTTTGGTTTCCTTCCAGAGGCCAAAGGCATGCACTTAAGGCTAACTGTTGTGAGTGTGAGTCTGGGGAGCTGTTCAGGGTGTATCCCACCCTCGCCCAGAGTCGGCTGAGATAGGTGCCAGCCTCCATTTGACCCTACTAGGATGAAGCAGCTTAAAAAATGAATGAATGAAAATGTTATTCACTCTGGATAATGCGGTAAACATCATAAACTTGTGTGACTGTTATAAAAAATACCTCAACACTTTCTGACCAATCAGAGTTTAGTATTCAAGCTCGATGTGTTGTAACATTAGACAGACGGTTACATGAGTGCCTTTGTACTGTTTAACACCACAACGCAAACATTCTCTGTTTAAACAAAACATCCGAACTGACGGAACGTCTTCACCACATGAAGAAAGCCTCTTTCACATATCCGCTCTCATTTCCAGGAAAAATAAGATTAACATTCGAGGCCTTGGCTTTTCTTCATATGCGTCCATTACGACCAGCTCATCACTTCCCTGTGAGATATACACTAATGAATCAGGCTTTCTGCATGCTCATGCCTTTTAGATGTTCATTAGTTGGGTTTTTTTTCCTTTTAAGAGAAAATCATTTTGAGGGTGTTTCAGCTGCAGGCCTGGAGGCATGAGACAGTCTGATTTAAACCTCAGACATCTTAATGGTGTTGAATGTGAATCAGGCTCATCATTCTGCCTCTGGAATACTGTATAAAGCAATACATACTTGATGAAAATGGAGCGATCTGATTGGTCTGCCAGCTCGGGATTGTAAATCATTATTTCGAGTGGATAATGCATGAATCGAAATAATAGACACTCACAGTTTTTCTGAAGCAGGTGGCATTATCATTATCATGCATAAAATAGAAAAACAAACCATAAAGAATCTTGTTTTAATTGGTATTTGCATGTGGTCCGTGAAACTATTTTGACTATTTTGAATAAGTATCTATACACACCTTTACAGATTGGGTTTTCCTCTGTGTTTGTGTATTTAATTTAATGTTCAATTTTTTACCTGTGGTTTATTAGTGCACATCTCATCACTGCCCTTCTGTTTATACTCGCACTAACAAGGAAATCTCTCTCTCTCTCTCTCTCTCTCTCTCTCTCTCTCTCTCTCTCTCTCTCTCTGTGTGTGTGTGTCTTTACTGATTAAATGTCCAGCAAAAATCTCATACCCTTCACCTGCACCCTCTAACTATCATAAATATTTACAGCACGCTCACCACAACACACACACACACACACACACACACACACACACAAACATAATTATCATCATTATATTATTGACATAATAATAATAATAATAATAATAATAATAACAATACTGTAATTATAAAAATAATGTTATTTAGCTTTATGAACAGTTCTGTGCTAATAAATGTAATAATTATCACAATGAAAAGCTTTTTTTTCTCTGAAAATAGAAAACAAATTGTGTGTGTGTGTGTGTAGCAGTAAACAGAGAAAGTTTATTTATATGTATTAGCGAGAGAGATTAATCAGCAGTGCGTTTGAGCTCCTGTTCGTTTAATACCGAATGTAATCGCTTTCCCCCGGAGGTTCATTACGCTGACGGCGAAGTGCTCAGCTTTATTAACACACCGATCCTTCGTTAAGAGCCAATTAAAATTATGAACAAACCGCTTCCTTTCACTGAAGCCTCATTATGAGTTATCTTCAAAAAGCATAGCGCAGAGAATTATGGGTAGTTATGTAACGCTTACGATCAACATTGTATTCAAAGGATTCTCATTGAAGTTCCTGGAACAGTGGGATTAGTGGACAGAGGCAACATGGGGAAATGAAACAGAAGGAAAAGCGCGGACATACGGTGGGTGGATGACCGATTAGCAATGGAAAGAAAACAAACCAGGCTGAATAAAGTTTTCACAGTATGTTCAGTTTAATTTCAACAAGTATCATAGTGAACTCTTTTTCTAGCTACATAACAGTCGTAGGGTAATACCAGGGTCATGGGGAGGCTGGAGCCTATCTCAGCCTCTGGATGGAGGTGGGATACACCCTGAACAAGTCGCCAGACCATCGCAGGGCCAACACACACAACCTTTCTTACTCACACCTAGGTTCAATTTGGAGCAAGAAATTACTTTAGTTTGCATGTCTTTGGACTGTAGGAGGAAACCGGAGTACCCAGAGGAAACCCACGCAAGAACGGGAAGAACATGCAAACTCCACACAGAAATGCCTTCGCCGACCACGGGACTCAAACCCAGGGCCTTCTTGCTGTGAGGTGAACATGATAACCACTACGCCACTGTGCCACCCCATTAGCCAATCAGAATCGAGTATTTAAATTAGCAGTTGTAAGTTTATTATAAATCTGTGATGTGGAGCTGCGTGACTGTCTAAGCTGATGATCTTTGAAATTAATCGATACCTTCTGACCACTCACGAACCAGAATGCTAAATCAAGTGCTGTATAAGTAAAAATAGCCGAGCCTAATAAAACCTGGGGCAGTGGTGGCTTACTGATCTGAAAGTCGGGGGTTCAAGGCCCACTACCAGGTTGTCACTGCTGTCCCCCGAGTGCAGCTAACTGGGTTATCAAAGGCCAGCCATGTCTCTCACTGTCCGTGGTAAGAGGCATGTAAAAGAACCATTGCTGTTGTTTGTAAAGAGTTGCCACCGAGTTACTGCCAGCGGAATTCAGAAAAAGAATGATGATGAAGATTAAAACCCGTTACTTCCATGAGAATTAATGAATTATAAAATATTTCTGGTTTTATGAATGCTCTGCTGTTCCACACTCATAAACTAGATGATTGTTTTCGGTAACTCTTTATCAGGGGCTTTAATTTAAATAAAATAAAACAGAGGTCACATTAAAAGAGTCTCAGAAGCAGCTGCATGAGGACAGAAGACGAAAACATTCCCTCGTCCCCAGAGCACTACGGAAGGGAAACAGACACGTCGGCAATAAACAGAGAAAAGATGGAGTCAAGCTGTTTTAGCGTCGGGAATTGAGGTTCCAGGATTGACGACATTGCAGGTTCTCTCTGAGAGCAGCCGTTCCAATGGTTTATGCGAGATATATATACGACTCCACGGAGCAGCACGGCACTCGGTATTTACCTCCACCTCGAGCCACACCGATGAGACGCCACCTGTAATTAAAGCAGTGCTGCAGTCCGCCGGCATCGATATTTATTTCCCACAGCAATCCCAACTCATTTCACTGGCCCTTATGTCCTCCGTGTCTATAAAGTGCACTCCGGCGAGGACATTTAGGATTATGAAACTATCAGGACAACAGCCCTAAAGCCGCAGGTCATCCTGACTCTTAATCAGCCTTATTGCTGCTAGTGAGGACTCCTGCTGCTTTACCCGGAGAGATACAGCCGTAAAGAAAATACAGAACTGATCGTAATGAGCTTTTACATCCATATAAACAAACCATCGACGTCAAAGGAGTTAGCGAGCTGCTAGCATAAGGTGAGCGTATATCGTATCGAGCGTACATACATTTTTTTTAGTATGTTATTTACTTATTCTGACATTTTTATTGGTTTGGATAAATCGTCTTGTTGCTAATTGCTCTACTGACTTCAAATCACAGGTTTATAGGAATTACTGCTCGTTATTACACTTCATCCTCCCTTCAGTACACAAACAGATCTAAAACATGCTGCTACTTAACAAAATGAACTGCGAGAAGGTCCTGGGTTCGAGTACCAGGCTCAGCTAGCGCTCTTCTGTGTGGAGATTGCATGTTCTCCTCATGCTTATGTAGGTTTCCTCTATGGTGTGTGTTGGCCCTATGATGGAGAGCTTGAGGGTGTAGCCCGCCTTCACCCAGTGTCAGCAGAGATCGACCCTAGTAAGATTTGGCAGAGGAGTGAATGAATGATCTGTTTCAGGGGTGTTGTAAGTCATGTTGATTAAATACAGCTGATAAAATCTTTCTGTATGTTTCTTCATTTAAGGCTCCAAATCAACAAAATATTTTGAAGTGTGTGATTCTTTTCTTTAGGGCGGTACAGTGGTGTAGTGGTTCTCACATCTGCCTCACAGCAAGGAGCTCCTGGGTTCGAGTCCTGGGGCTTGGTGAAGGTGTTTCTGTGTGGAGTTTGCATGTTCTCCCTGTGCTTACGTAGGTTTTCTCAGTGTACTCCCATTTTCTCCAACAGCCCAAAGGCATGCACATTAGGCTAATTGACTTTTCCAGATTCCCCCTAGGAGTGAGTGTGAGTGTGAATGGTTGTGTGTGTTGGAACTGTGATGGTCTGGTGAGCTGTTCTAGGTGTACCCCGCCTTCATGTTGGCTGATATTATTATTATTATTATTATTATTATTCATTCATTCATTTTTTTTGAACCGCTTAATCCTAATTGGGGTCATGGGGAGGCTGGCGCCCATCTCAGTCGACTCTGGGCGAGGGCAGATTACACCCTGGACAGCTCGCCAGGCCATCGCCAGGCAGAAACACGCTGACGGCTATGCAGCCTACTCTTGACGAAAATCAGCAATGGTTCTTTTATTATTATTATCATTATTATTATTATACACAGTACATATCGGATTCTTTAAGCAGCAGTATAAACTTTAAAAATGGTTTTCCTTTGTAAGGGTGAGTAAACTTTTGCACACACACTTAATGTCCAAGCATTATTGCCTGGGTAGATTGTACTATTTGTACTTCCACTTACACACACACACACACACACACGCAGACACAGAAACACACACACACACATACTCACACATACTCACACACACACGCACACACAGACACACACAGACACACACACACACACACACACACACACACACACACACACACACACACACACACGGCAGTTTTTCATCATGGCCATGTGAGTGATCTTTGGTTCCTCAGGCTGATGTTTACCTCCGAGGTCTCGCTCATCCTCTGGCTGTGCTGAAATAATCTCCCGACACACACTCTCAGGAGCAATATCACAACCTCACACACACACACACACACACACACACACACACACCATTCTCTCTGTGTATAAGTGTCTCAGATTTCAGAAATAAATATATACATCTTATAAATTTTGTAAAGAATAGATTCGGGATGTTTTTATATTTTGGTGGCTCTTTGGTTGTCATGGCGTTGTTTGTTTAGATGTATCCTTGGATCTGCTCAGAACTCTTTCTGGAACAGGAGTATTTATACTGAGATCACATGACACTTTAATTATCCATATACTGACTCTGGTCAGATAATCACTTGACTTTTGTGGGAAATTTAGATTTTTATAAGAAATTCATTCAGAAGTGCATAATGTGTATATGGTGTTTGTATATGGTGTTCAATTCATTTGAAGAATTGGAATTTGAATTGAATTGGCTCCACCCAATGTTGAATTGGAATTACAGGAAGTGGAATTAAATTCATTGCAATTCAGAGAAATTCCTTATAGCCAATTTAGAGGAAGGATTTCTCATGTTTAACAAAGGTTTTGGCTTAAATACTAAAAATACTTTACAAGCACTATAATTAAACACAAATTCCCTCTATTTTGAATAGTTTGTAATATTCTTTTTATTTGAAAATGAACAAATGACACAAAATGTGGTAAATGCAATAATCATTCATTACAGTTGTTAATTTATAGGGTAACACTGTTGCATCTAATTGTCATACGTTCCTCAAAGGTTTTATCATTGAGACAACATCTTTCTGGTCGGAATATCTTGCCTGCAACACTAAAGATCCTCTCAACAGGTGCAGAGGATGCAGGTATGGCCAGATATTTGCAGGCAAGTGCAGCTAGGTTTGGAAAACTGCTCTGGTTTTCTTTCCAAACCACCAAAGGATCAGCATCCTCTGTCAGGCCTGGTTTACTCAAGTAGACAGGGAGTTCATGCAAGGCTGTGTCAACTGGCACAGTAGCTGATTGGCTTTCCAGGTAGGAAAAGAGTCTGGGGCGTTTCCTTGTACTGTACTGATGTCAGAGGTGGCTTTGACTTTTGGGGAGGTGGATTCGATTTTTGGGATCAAGCGTGGCAGCCAGCTGGAAGCACTCCATGGCCTCAAATCACTGAGGATGTTTATCAAGTGAAGTTTGTAAAGTGGACACAAACTTGGGAACTTTTTTTCTGGAAACTAGCTCTGACCATCAAATTTGTCAGCAGAGAGGCTTTCAAACAAATGTCCTATAATGGCTCGGAAACCATTTTCAATACTTGGATTAAGTAAAGCATTCTGGGAAATGAAGGACTTTCCCACCATGTTCCATAATTTGAAAGTTATAATACATCAAATTGAATTATCTGTTTTATAGACGATGCTTTTTTTCTCAATTGATGATGAAAAACATTTGCTGTAGTTAAAATATGTGTACATGAAGTTCATAGTAATAATATTTGTATGAAATATGTAAAACAGTCATGTATGGAATATACTGTAAAGCATGATTTTGGAATACGCCAAAATTATCAATTGGAATTTCATGGAATTTAAATTCTATTTCCTTCCATTCAAATTTGAATCACAATTCTACTTCCTGTTTGCAACCGCAATTCAAATTCAATTCAAATTCATGGAATTGAATTGGGATTTGGGAGACATTCTCAATTCAATTCAAAGCCTGGTGTGTATGGTGTGTGTATGGTATGTGAATGTGGTGTGTGCATGGTGTGTCTGTATGGTGTGTGTATAATGTGTATATGGTGTGTGTATGGTATGTGAATGGTATTGTTATGGTTGTATATGGTGTGTGGATATTGTGTATATGCTGTATATGGTATGTGTACACGGTGTGTAGATGGTGTGTGTACATGGTGTGTATATGGTTTGTGTATGGTATGTGAATATGGTGTGTGTATGGCGTGTGTATGGTATGTGAATATGGTGTGTGTATGGTGTGTGGAGATTGTGTTTATGCTGTATATGGTGTGTATGGTGTGTGTATGGTATGTGGATATTGTGTATATGCTGTATATGGTGAGTGTACATGGTGTGTACATAGTGTGTAAGTGGTGTGTACATGGTGTGTATATGGTTTGAGTATGGTGTGTGGTGTGTATGTTGTGCATATGGTGTGTATGGTGTGTGTGTGTGTGTGTATATGATATATATGGTGTGTGTATATGGTGTTTTCTCCCTGTACCTGGATGTTTGTGTATGGTTCTCTTCTCACATGTCGGCAGTCGGTGTCGTGTGCATCAGCAACAGTTTCCACAGGTTTTCTGGTCGCATGGCAACAAACATTCAGCTCAGTGCTTTGGGGAGTTCAGACTAAATCTTTAATTATTCAGTTGAGGTTTGAGGAGCGAATGTCAGTGTGTAGACGAGCAGAAGCTTCGCACTGGATGGATGAAGATCTGAACGATGATCTCTTCATTTTCTTCATCATAAAGCTTTGATTCATTCATTCATCTTCAGGAAGTGCTTTATTCGGATCAAGGTCATGGTGGATCCTCTTTACACTTATCCTCACCCAATGGTTTCAACATCTTTAATAAGCAATTTTTGTTTTTCATTTTCACCCTCTAGACTTTTCTGCATGTTATTTTATTTTCACACATTTTTTTGTAAACAATTCATTAATTTAGATTCACATACTGTACATTTTTACACATATTTGTAGTACATGGCGAGATTGCAGGTTGTTAGCGGTGAGGTGTAGTTAGTGGTAAGGTGTAGTTAGTGGTCAGATGTAGTAAGAGGTGAGGTGTAGGTAAAGGTGAGGTGCAGTTAAAGGTGTGGTGTAGTTAGTGGTGAGTTGTAGTTAGAGAGGAGCTGTCGGTGAAGGTAAGGTGCAGTTAGAGGTGCGGTGTAGTTAGAAGTGAGGTGTTGTTCAAGGTGAGGTGTAGTCCGAGGTGAGGTGTAGT
>JAQMYF010000008.1:10486123-10498465 GCA_030014195.1 Neosilurus mollespiculum
CCCAGTTAGCTGCACTGGGGGGACAGCAGTGAGAACCCATTGATAGTGGGGCTTGAACCCCCGACCTTGGGATCAGTGAGCCAGCACCTTACCACCAGGTCACCACTGCCCGACTTCATTTTATTGCTACATTAATGTTGCTGAGCCTCGACCGGACCAGCTGGAGCAACAATGCCATAGAGATAACATGCTGTATTTAAAAATAGTAGTTTTTATTCATTATTTATTTTTTATTTTTATTAATTCTAACAGAACAGCCTCCGGTGCCCCTGCGTTTTTGCCTGAGGGTTGGATTCGTTCCTTTAAGAACACTGCTGTTACAATTTTCCCATGTTACCAAAGTGATGCAGAAGTGCAATGACCTCGGAGAAAAAGTTTGAGAGCTCTCACATAACTAAGATCATGAACTGTTTATGGTTAGCACGTCCGCCTCACAGCAAGAAGGTCCTGGATTCGAACCCCGGGCTCGGCGAGGGCGTTTCTGTGTGGAGTTTATATATTATCCCTGTGCTTGTATGGGTTTCCTCCGAGCACTCCGGTTTCCTCCTACAGTCCAAAAACATGTGTGAATGACTGTGTGTGTGTGTGTGTGTGTGTGTGTGTGCGTGTGTTGGACCTGTGATGGACTGTTGAGCTGTTCAGGGTGTACCCCGCCTTCTCCAGAGTCAACTCCCTGCGACCTTAATAGGATTAAGCGGTTGAATGAATGAATTAAACAATCAATCAATCATATCAGGTGAAGTAGAATTGATGTTCCTCCCAGATTCATTAATATTCTGGTGGTCTCCGCATGATCCGATGTGTCGTATCTAATATGATAGAGCAGCTCTTTTGGCCAGCAGCTCTGTGACATAACGAATTCATTTCGGAAAAAAACTAAATTGAAGGAGTCGATGCTATCGAGAAGCCGTCTGCGCAGAGTCTCCTGTTATCCTCCTGCAGCTGTTTGTCTGGACTCGAATCGACTCAGACATGACTCTCACACGTTTCCCCTGATCCCGGTGCAGAATGAAGCGTGATGGTTAGCGAAGGAAGTGGGTACAGCCGTCCAGCGTTTTTCAGGTCATTTGACCCACATTGGCGTCGGGAAATGACCAGCTGTGCTGGAAAAAGGCCTGACGTGACCGTGTGACCTGCGTTTCACAGCCCACTGGCTCCGCTCCTGATAGGCATGAACACATGGTCTGAAACACAGTGTGTGTGTGTGTGTGTGTGTGTGTGTGTGTGTGTGTGTGTGTGGTTCATTAAACATGGATGACAAATAAAGCTGAAAGTGAGAGTGCACTATCAGAATTTAATTACCCGAGTTGAGTTCACTCCAACACACACAACTGTTCAAACTCACGCTCCCAAACCTAGGGGCAATTTGGAACAGCCAATTAGGCGAATGTGCATGTTTTTGGACTGTGGGAGGAAACCAGAGTACCCGGAGGAAACCCACACAAGCATGCAAACTCCACAGTGAAACATCCTTGCTGAGCCCGGGACTCGAACCCAGGACCTTCTTGCTGTGAGGCGGACATGCTAACTGCTGGATCCAGGAAACAGTGAGGACATTTCTGTGTGGAGTTTGCATGTTCTCCCTGTGCTTGTGTGGTTTTCCTCCAAGTACTCCAGTTTCCTCCCACAGTCCAAAGACTTGTACATTAGGCCAATTTTTTTTTTTTTTAAGTTCTGAAGAATTCCTTAAGTAAAATTAAATAAAATAAATGTTTGAAATTGTTTGTATTTATTAAATATATGTATTTTATAGAATAATTTTCAGTATTTATGATAGAAAAGTATAATTATGTGTCTGTTAAGATGAAGATATGTTTTTTTGTTATAAAGTTGGATGATCACTCCAGGAGAAGTGTGTGATTCTGCTGGGACTGAGTCGCTCTTCTTCTCTGAATTGATTTTGTCGCATTGTGTAACATCAGAATGCATGGCCGCCAACTTGGCACCGCGACCAACGATGTAAACAATTGACGGTGAAGTGACAAACAGGAGAAGGAGTCGATACGGCCGGCTTGATAGCGTCTCACAGCAGCGTGACGGGATTCGCCGTGAGAAATGGAAATGAGTGCTGCAGGAGATGGAGGACTCGGAGTCTCAGCCAAACACGGTTCCTTTAAACCTTCTGAATTTCCTTTTTCTGTTTAAGGACAGACAGACATGATAACGTGAGCTGGAGATCAGCAGGGAGGAACCATTCGGAGGCAAATAGAATATTTCCAGGTGTTTCCAGAGGAGAAAACAAAAGAAGAACTGTAATCCAAGCTCCTGGATAAAAACTGTAAAGGTTTCTCAAGATGGACGAACCAAAGAACCTCTCCGATCAAGGGTTATACACAGAAACTTTCCAGGTTCCTCGAGAAGAACAAATGAAGAAAGAATCCAATGTAAAGTTCTGGATGGAAACTTTACAGATTCCTCCAGAGGGACAAACAAAAACAATAAATAAATAAATAAATACATTTGATGGAGGGTTCTAGATACAGTAGAACTTTCATATATTCCACCAGAGGAACCTGCACCTGAAGAAAAGAAACATGTTTAAGTTCCCCAATGAGAAAACCCCAAAGGAACACTCATGTAGAACCTTTATGATTTCCTACAGAGAACTTTTTAAGGTTCTAGAGTTACCCTGTTCATTATATTGGGCTCATCTCTCCACTCTTCATCTCAGATCTTCGCCAGGCTCTTTTTGGGTTCCTTTAGCCTAAAGAATACTTTAGAATTCTCGTTTAAGGACCTGGAATGAGAAATCTTTCTTTCAAACTCCACCACGTTCTCCTGATTAACTCTTGGGAACCTTGTGAGTGAGTCCTAATGTCTCATAACAATATAAAATCATTTCACTAAATGTAACATCTAAATCTAAACATAACAATATAAAATCATTTCACAATCTCCATAATTCACACCTTTACTGGGATCTTCCCCATCTTCTCGTTCTCTGTAACAGTATCAGAAGAAGATGGAGGAGGAGGAAGAAGGTGTGTTTTTATTTCTGTTTTTATATGAGGTTATTAAAACCCACTAATTCACTTACTGAACCCTTTAACTATTAGGAAGCTGGAGCCTACTAAGCCTATCTCAGCCGACTCTGGGTGGGGTACACACTGAACAGCTCACCAGACCATTGTAGGTCAACATACACAACCACTCACACTCACACCTAGGGACGTTTTGGAGCAGCCAATTAGCCAACTGTGCATGTTTTTGGACCGTCGCTCACTCAGCAGGAAGCTTTAATAATTATTTAACCATAAGATTCCCATCACAGTTTTGATCCTGGATTCTGATTGGTCAGAAGTTGTTGATTAATTTTCTGTGACAGTAGCTCGTCAGAAGTTTATTGTTTATACGTTTAACATGAAGTAGAGGATAAAATATTACAGTGAATAACGTTTATGCAATCCTGTTGGCCATTACAGGAAGTGATGCGATGCGGAACTATTGTTGACGTGTCCTTAGTTAGCATGAAAGGCTAAACCATGAGCGTGTAACAACAGCACTGGAGACACAACACAAGAAATTGATGCTTCCTCTGTCCTGTCCAGACCAACAAAGCTTATTAGTGTTGATGCTCTATAAATCCCTCGACTCTCCACTTTTTAATTTCCTGCTTCACTGAACAAAACACGTCAGCAAAAAGTTGCCCTAAATATCCTCGTACTGTATAAAAATAAATAAATAAAATACGCAACATTCTGTAGGGGGAAACCGGAAATACATTTTTATTTAAAGTCTGTAAAATGATAAAATGATGACAAAAATCAGAAAATGTATTAAGTACAAATAAATAAATAACGAAATAAAGAACTAAAAAAAGACAAAAAAATGCAGATCCAGTTGGTTAGAAAACCTTAACTACGATTTAAAGTTGAATAGAAGATGCTGAAAAACTAGAATTTAATCAAAACGCCAATCAAAAAACGAAACCCAGGTGAGAGTGATCTCTTGCAAAGGCTGATGGGTAGTGTAGTTCTGCACCCCTATAGCACCATCAGAACAGTTTCCTTTATTACCTTCATCACAGTATGGAGTTTTGGTGGTGGCATTATAATAACCGCCATCTGTTTGTCAGTTTGTCTGTGGACAAAATCCTGACCACACCCATTCATGGATTTTGACCAAACTTGTTGGGGACACGACCCTACCTAAGTCCCAGAGATGATTTGATTTAGGAATGTCTGGGTCAAAGGTCAAGGTCAGAGCTAAGTCACAAAGTTTTGGAGATTGATCGCTTATAACTTGGAAGTGAGTGCTAATAGACACGCCGTTACTATGGAACCACTGATAAAAAACCATGTATGGACATTTAAATGAAACGGTTATCTTTGACCTTGACTGACCTTGAAAGGTCAAACCCCAGACATTTCGTAAATCCTTTAAACAAGAGAGTTTTGTTTTGCTAAATTGGTCATGTCCACATAATAAGGAACATGTCATAAAACAAGTACACGGCTAATTACAACCAGAACCATACAGGGAATATTCACTACATGTTCCACGCTGCTTGGCGGAGGAACTTTATGAGCGTGTGTCCAATTTAGGGTTATGATATCATTCTTTTGAAGCTTAGTGAAATAGAAAGCTTAGACTGAGACATTTTGCTGCTCTGTTTGAGAGACGCTGGAAAATTACCGAATTTAAAGGTCAGTGGAAATATACTAAGGTATACATTTATAGTATTAGAAAGTTAAAGAGATCTTCACTTTCCTCCACTGTTGCGTCTCTGATCCGTTACATCACATTAAATTGCAGCACGTTGGTGTTTCGCCCAGTGACGCTGTCAGTCACGCCGCAGGAGCCATTAGATTCACACTGAAAAGGGCACAAGCAACTTATTATATCTCTTACACACACATGGAGAGAGAGAGAGAGAGAGAGAGAGAGAGAGAGATTGAGAGAGAGAGAGAGAGAGAGAGATTAGGCACATCCAAACAAATAGTTTTAATGTTATAAAATTTCATCTCACTCCTGATAAACATTATTATTTAGAAATTACAGCACCCCCTACTGACAAACAAGAGTCATCGTGATGCTTGTGTGCATCTTTTGAATTCCCGCCAGTCTTTATGCTTTCTCTCATATTACTATATTTATAAAAGAATAATATCTTAACACTGCATGTCTGAAAAATCCCCATGTCTGCTTACACTTCCTAAAGAGCTAATCTTACAAAGGTTAGCTAACGTAGCAAACCTAGCTTACCTGCTAGTAAGCAGTATTTATCGCAAGTGGACACAAATTCGATTTCAGCATTCAACGTTAAATCATAAATCCGATTTTTCTAAGACATTAAAACAAGATGTTACCTTGACAACAACCTTTTTTTATTGCTAATGATAGTTAAATTTGCTAGCCAGCTAGCTTAGCACATAGGTATTGGTTGCTGAATCTCATTTTGTGGTGCCACAGATCTCATATGAAGCTCCGCCCCAAGACAAATGAAATATTTAGAAATTGTTTAAAAGATTAAAGGCAGTAATTGCGTGAATTCCAGGAAAATGTTATCTTCTAAAAATGTTAACTAATACAATTACAGATAAAACTTTATCACCTCACACTCAAGTTTCTATTATCTCTTAATCCCATCTTTTAATATATCATTATACAGCAAAGTAATGCAGCTTTTTATTTCAGTATTAGCAGTTCTTTAATTAAACATCATGTGTGCAAACTCTAAACACCAATTTTACTCTTATACTCCTTTATCAGTTAGTAGGTTTTATATATAATTCATCACAGTGCTTTGTCATTAATTATAAATGTATTCAAATTAATGGACAGAAGACAGAATATTTAAACAGTCGGGGTTTGAATCATAATTCAGAGGCATTGGAAAACTGCACTGAGACGAACGACAGGATGGAGATCATGTGCAAAATAATATATAAAATAAATAAGAGGGATAATCCTGGAGATTAGTTTATTCCTTTCATGGCTTCTGCACAAACCCGAGTTTTAAACCTTTAGAAATGTCACAGATCTGTTTATTCATCACGCAGGAAATCGTATAACATGTACCCTGTCATCCGCTTATAATAAGCAATTAAGGGGCCAAGCATTTTCTAGCCACACTCCTGAATGATGGACAAAGACCGGGACAGTCAGCGCTGGTTTCCGATGAGATTTACAATATTTGATGTCGAAAGTTTTCTTTTTTTTTTTTAGAAATGATGGAATTAAACATGATGGTATGCGCTGAACTAATCACATCGAACCGCTAATCACATTCATGGATATGTATGTTCCTTACACGTGGTATAATGACAGTGTCTAGATGTCTAGCCACATGTGCAAATAATATCTTAATGTCATCCCATGCAGCTTGTTGGCTAATTAGGATGGCAGTTTTGCTTCACTGTAAATAAGCTCAGAATATTTATTTTGGCTGCTAATTAGCATCACTCATTTAGGAGCAAAATTCTAACTGAAGAAAATCTGAAAAGTGTAAATTATCAGTAAGAAGGGGGCGTGTCTTACAACACACTTTTAATATTCAAAGGTGGCTGAGGAAAACTGATTATTTATTTAAAAAACAACAACAACAAATAATGAGCGGTGTGTGATATTGTGTGTGTGTGTGTGTGTGTGTGTGTGTGTGTGTGTGTGTGTGTGTGTGTGTTTTGGCCTGCTAGCAAATAAGGAAGCTAGCTAAACATTATCTGCTGTTGAAAAAAGCTAGCCGATTAGCCAGTGTTGAAGACAGCTAGCTGATTAGCTGCTGCTGAATATAGCTTGCTGATAAGCTGGTGTTTTCCCTGTGCTTGTGTGAGTTTCCTCCCACAGTCCAAAAACATGCAGAGTTCCAAATCACCTGTAGGAGTGAGTGTGAATGGTTGTGTGGGTGTTGACCCTGCGATGGCCTGGCGAGCTGTCCAGGGTGTACCCCGCCCTCGCCGAGAGTCGGCAAAGATGGGAGCCAGCCTCCACGCGACCCTAATTAGGATTAAGCGGCTTAGAAAATGAATGAATGAATAAATGAATGATAAGCTGGTGCCGAATAAAGCTAGCTGATTAGCTGGTGTTGAACATAGATAGCTGACTAGTCTGTGTTGAAGATAGCTAGCTGATTAGCTTGTGAGAGTAGCTATTAGCTAACAGAATATTTGTAACATTGTATATATAAAATTGTTTTAAAAATAACTTGAAACTACACCCCAGAGTCTTCAGTCACCCAGAGTCTTAAATTGAAACTACAGTCTTTCTGTAATCTGAAACGACAGGACGTTGTTACAGTAATGTGAAGTTTTACATTTTATTACATAGCCACGTTTTTATCTCATGCTCTGATAGAGAAAACACAATTAATTCTGAAAAATCAAGAAAGGAGACTCTTCTGAACACGAACATGAATTGTGAAAATCCCAGGGAATTTATAAGTGAAGGAAAGAAACACATGCAGTGCAGCACATTCAGACTTCTGTACATGAAGGACATGATGCTGCAGAAGTGAAACGAGGTCAAACAAGAATTTTGTGTGTGTGTGTTTGTGTGGGTGGGTGTGTGTGTGTGTCCCGGGAGAAGGTAAAAGATGTTAGTGCGAAAATTTTCTGCCAGCCATCTACAGCATCCCTCGATCCCAACATCAATATCCATGAGCGCTTCCATCTCTCGCTATAAATACACAACACAGCACCGGAGAGGCAGCGATCAGCCGGACACACCATCTGTCACACACACACACACACACACACACACATATTAAAAATACCAACTAACACCAGTGCAGAATTTGTTCAGTCAAAGAGAGAGAGAAAGACACACACTCACTCACACAACCAGACAGAGAGAGAGAGAGAGAGAAACAGAAACAGATAGAAAAACAGAGAGTGAGAGAGACAGAAAGACAGAAAGAGTGAGAGAGAGAAAGAGAGAGAGAGAAAGAGAGAGAGAAACAGAGAGAGAGAGAGAGAGAGAGAGAGAGAGAGAGAGAGAGAGAGCTCACTTAGCTATGTAGGGTTGTTCTGCTTTTCAGAACACTTTGCACAGAGAAAATGGAAGGTTATGCATGGAACCATCAGAGAACCCCTTTCCCCCTTAAAACTGTTCCTCATTCATTCATTTGCTGCACTGTTTAATCCTATTAGGGTCAAGTGGAGGCTGGCAGACGATTCTGGGTGAAGGCAGGGTACACCTGGACTGCTTTGGACTGTTGGAGGAAACCGGAGTACCCGGAGAAAACCCATGCAAACACAGGGAGAAACATATTCACCGAGCTCGGGACTGAAAACCAGGACCTTCCTGCTGTGAGGCAGACATGCAAACCACTGCATGCGCCACCGTGCTTATGAAGTGATAAAGAACGAGTTCCACCCTATGTTATTAAGGGGCAGAGTCAAGTTAGTAATTTTGCTCCTGCCTGTGATGCAGGTTTGAAGCTTTAAAAATTAAACTTATGAAGTACCAACATCTTCATAATGGGTTTAATGGCCAGTGATGAAACATGAAGAATAAACAAGAGCAAGAATTATTGAGAGGCATGAAGTCGAGGCTAACGGCTAGCGTTGATTTCCACGGAGTGGTTGTATTCGTTGAAAGTGTGATTGTGTTTTGATGATTTTGTGACTGCATAGTCATGAAGATCTGCTTTCCTTCCTGAATGAATGAATGAACATGTGTACTGTACACGTGCTGGGTCACTTCTCTGCTTCTCTCCCTACAGTTACAACGTCGGATACCATGACCAAAAATAAGACTTTTTTCATTTTAGATGAAGACGGGAATTAAACCCGATGTGCGTTTATCTGTGTAGATTTTCTAAAAGTTTCATGCTGAGACGTAATTTATTTTTTTTAAGTCATCCTACTGAAACCACCAGATTGGAAGCAGAGAGAGAAAAGAGAACATCAGTAAAACCAAGAGAGTCACACACACACACGCACGCACACACACACACACACACACACACACACACACACACCCATCCCCACCCATCTGTGATGGTGGGTCTTACGAAAGGAAGAAGACGTGAGCGCTGGAGTGGAGAGATGGAGGATGAGTTTGTGGAACTTCAGCTCACACACAGATTCTTTCGTAATCCTTAACATCCCCACCACCACCACCACCACCCGCACACCTCCACCCCCGCTCCTGTTCAGCATTAGTGACTTGCTCATCCTCACAAGTCCTTTCAAAAATCCGTTTAACGCTCAGGGTAAAGTTCAGGACTCTTCAAGGAAAAAAGCTCAGGCATGTTTGGCTGAGAGAGAGAGAGAGAGAGAGAGAGAGAGAGAGAGAGAGAATTCTTGTGGGGTTGGGTGAGTGGAGTGAAAAGTGAAGGTTCTCCAAAGTTCTATTTTGTAATTTTTTATTTAGTTATATATATATATTTTTTGGACGCAGACAAGAGTGAAATTTTGTGAGCAGATGCTCAGTGTTGAGGAGGAAACCAAGCGTAGGAAGAAGTCTGAGAAAGTGCTGAGGAGTCAAGAACGTTTATACGCACCGAATATTTCCAGCCTTGTGGTGAGTGGATTGGCGCTAATGGCGACCTCAGAGTGGCGTGTGCTGAAATCAAACAGCTGGAGGAATTGATATTATTATTACAATTTTTGTACTCGAGGCAACGAGAGGGGATTAAAGAGAGAACCAGAACATTAAACAGAATTCGGGGGAAATGACGCTGCAGGGAAGGAGGATCAGTTTAGTTTAAAAAAAAATTTAAATGGCCTCTTGTTTAATCAGCGTTTCGAACCTCATGTGAGTTTGAATTGTAGCTTCTGATTGGTCAGACATCTGATTGGTTGATTGATTGTGTGCAACTGCAGCTCTTCTGACTGCGAGGAATTTAGCATACATGTGACACCCACGTGGGATTATTCCTCTTCTTCTGTGGTTCTTGACTCTCACTTTTAACATCAGTCCCAGATGTGATGGATTTAAAGAGTAACATTTGAAAACGGTGAAAAAAAAAAAAAAAGCAACATGGCGGCACAGTGGGCAGAGCTGCGGGGAGCGTTAATGCCATCTCAGTGGTCGAGGATTCAATCCTGATCTAATTTTACTATCCATCTTGTCTCTCGTGCAGCATGTCAGAGATAAGATTTAAGTCATGTGCAGTGGCATCATCACGGTATTACGGGCGTGGCTTATTTTAAGTAACGCACTGTCCTCATATTGATATTTTCCATAATAAATTAACAACCGATTACACTTTCACATCATCGATCATGTCATCATCCTCTTCTTCAACTGATGAACTGAGCACATGTTAATTACACACATTTTATTAAATTACATGCTAATTACACACATTTTAATTAAACACGCGAGGGAAATGACCTTCCCCTTTTCCAATACAACGTCTGAACTTCCATGAACATCTGAAGTCGAGTGAGATTTTAATCTCTGTGGGGTTTTTTCCTCTCTGTAGCTTTGATGTGCCATGAACTCTGAAGAGATGATGTAATTCATGTTGAATTAGCTGCGGTGCAACACTGCCCCCTGTGAGGTCAACGCCGGTACTGCACCGATTCTCTCTCTCTCTCTTTCTCTCTCTCTCTCTCTCTCGAAATGATCATAAAACCTGTTTTTATTTATCTGGAGTTTAGCTCAATATCTTTATTTAAAATTATATTTTAAATGTACGATAATATTTAAACTGTACTGTATTATATATTTTATACAAGCCATGGATGGACGGCACAGTGTGGCCCCTGCTTAAAGCCCGAGACGCAGTCTACGGGCCAGGAGACAGGCTGGCTTACAGGCCTGGAAAGAACTGAAAAGGGGTATCCAGCTGTCAAAACTCAGATACAAACAGCACACTGAGGAGCACTTCAACAACAACCCATGTAGCACGTTAAGAGGTATAGGGATCATGACGGACTACGAGCACAGCGACCAGTAGGTCAGCCGTGACCCCACTCTGCTTGACACGCTGAACAGCTTCTTTGCGCGCTTCGACTCATCGAGCAGCAGGGAGACTGTACATCTTTCCCCACCAGAGGAGCAACAGCAGCCCCTCGTCTTGCAGGGGCACCAAGTGTGTTCCACCCTGAGGAAGATCAATATCAACAAGGCTGCATGACCACATAAGGTGTCGGGCCAGACCCTGAAATCATGCACCGACCAGCTGGCAGTTTTCCTGAACATTTGCAAACTTGTCCCTGCAGCTCGCTAAGGTCCCTGTCTGCCTCAAGTCCTCCATCATTGTGCCTGTGCCCAAAAAATCAGCCACTACCTGCTTCAACGAATATTGCCTGGTTGCCCTGACCACGGTAATCATGAAGTGCTTCGAGAGGATCCTCCTTAACCACATCAAGGATGTTATTCCTGCTGGTCTAGACTGCCTTCAGTTCACCTACAGGGAGAACTGCTTTACGGAGGATGCTGTCATGCTAACATTCCACACAGCCATGACTGACCTGGAGCAACCCAACACTTAAGTTATGATGCTATTCGTGGACTTTAGCTCAGCTTTCAACACTGTTCTCACAGACAAGCTGGTACTGAAACTCCACAAACTGGGATTGTCAGCATCACTGTGTTCCTGGATCAGAGACTTTCTCACCAACCGACCCTAGGTGGTGTGGATAGGGAACTCTACATCTTCCAGCCTGATTCTGAACACTGGAACACCGCAGGGCTGTGTACTCAGCCCGGTCCTTTTCAGCCTTTTCACACACGACTGTTCTGCTGTCCACTCCACAAACACGCTCATGAAGTTTGCGGACGACACCACCGTGGTGGGTTTCCATATCAGATAACGATGAGACCCACTACAAAAAGGAGATCCAGCACCTGATAAACTGGTGTTCAACCAACAATCTCATTCTGAACACCAGCAAGACCAAAGAGGTCATAGTGGACTACAGGAGGACCAGGAAGACAGAGACTGCTCCTCTTTGCATTCATGGGGAGGCGGTGGAGCGTGTGGACAGTATTAAGTTCCTTTGTGTCCACATTTCATCTGACCTGTCCTGGTCTATTCACACATCACACCTGGTGAAGAAATGTACTGGACTCTCCTCTCAGCTGCTCAAAAACTTCTACAGCGCTACAATAGAAAGCGTACTCTGTCTCAGTGCAACTTGTGGTACGGCAGCAGCACTTAAAAGGACGGAAAGGACTTGGCCCGGGTGGTGAGAACTGCTCAGGGGATCGTGGGCTGCCATCTACCAGATCTGGATACAATATATGCTGTCCAGGTCCAGAAGAAGGCCAGCCGCATCACGGTGGATTCCACCCACCCGGGAAGAGGACTGGCACAAACAGCTTCTTCCCCAGAGCTGTGAAAGCCATCACCCCTCCACCCTCCATGGTGCAGTGGTTAAGGCGATGGGTTACTGATCCAAAGGTCAGCGGTTCAATCCCCACTATCACCACTGTTGGGCCCTTGAG
>JAQMYF010000008.1:10512473-10526959 GCA_030014195.1 Neosilurus mollespiculum
TGATATGATACTAATGATACGATCCTGATGATATGATACTAATAATACGATACTGATATGATACTAATGATACGATCTTGATGATATGATACTAATGATACCATCCTGATATGATACTAATGATACGATCCTGATGATATGATACTAATAATATGATACTGATATGATACTAATGATACGATCCTGATGATATGATACTAATGATACGATACTGATATGATACTAATGATACAATACTGATATGATACTAACAATACGATACTGATGATATGATACTAATGATATGACACTGATGATATGATACTAATGATACAATACTGATATGATACTAATGATACAATCCTGATGATATGATACTAATGATATGACACTGATGATATGACACTGATGATACAATCCTGATACGATACCAATGATATGATCCTGATATGATACTAATGATATGATACTGATGATATGATACTAATGATATGACACTGATGATGTGACACTAACGATACGATACTGATGATACAATATTGATGATATGATACTAACAATGAGATACTGATGATATGACACTAAGGATACCATACTGATATGATACTAATGATACTGATGATATGATACTAACGATACTGATGATATGATACGATAACAATGATACGATATTGATATGATACTAATGATACGGCACTGATATGATACTAACGATATGATACTGATGATATGATACTAATGATATGATACTGATGATATGATACTAACGATACGATACTGATGATGTGATACTGATAATACGATACTGGCAATATGATACTGATGATACAATATTGATGATATGATACTAACAATGAGATACTGATGATATGATACTAAGGATACGATACTGATATGATACTGATGATATGCTACTAACAATACTGATGATATGATACTGATGATACGATACTGATGATACTAATGATACGATACTGATGATGATACTAATGATACTATACTGATGATATGATACTAATGATACGATATTGATGATGACACTGACGATAATGATATGATACTGATAAGAAAATGATATGATACTGACGACAGGGTACTGAGGATATAATTTTGATATGATACTGATGATATGATACTAATAATAGGATCCTGATGATATGTTACTAATGATACAATCCTGATGATACTAATAATACAATACTGATATGATATGATACTGACAATACTGATGATACAATACTGATGACATGACACTGATAATACGATACTGATGAAATGATACTGACGATACTGATGATACAATACTGATGATACGATACTGATCATACGATACTGATGATAAGACACTAATGATATGACACTGATGATACAATACTAACGATGCTGATAATATGATACTGATGATACAATACTGACGATACTGATGATATGATACTGATATGATACTAATGAAATAATACTAACAATACAATACTGAAGATATGACACTGACAAGACGATAACAATACTGATATGATACTGATGATATGACACTGATGATACGATACTGATATGATAGTGACGATATGATTCGCTTTCTTTTCAGAGCGACATCTTCAGTGTTTTATATATATTTAAACTAATAAAAAAACTAAACATTCTGTACTTTATAGAATAAAAACAGACTTGTTGAAGAATTGCTGTGGAAATAAAATTAAATAACAGTATTCACAGAATATTGTGTCTTAATTATGTATCTGGGCGGCACAGTGGTGTAGTGGTTAGCATGTCCGCCTCACAGCAAGAAGGCCCTGAGTTCAAGGCCCAGGCTCAGCAAGGGCGTTTCTGTGTGGTGTTTGCATGTTCTCCCTGTGCTTGTGAGGGCTTCCTCCCGGTACTCTGGTTTCCTCTCACGGTCAAAATTTGGCTATTCCAAATTTTCCCCAAGGTGTGAATGGTTGTGTGTTTTGGCCCTGTGATGGACTGGTGAGCTGTTCATGGTGTACCCCATGTCAACCCAATGTTGGCTGAGACAGATTCCAGCCTCCCTGCAATTCTAATAAAGGATTACGCGATTCGGCGAAAGAATAAACTAATTTAGATATCTACTATAAGATAAGCAGTAGAAACTACTAACTACTAACTTGTCATATCAAAGGTCAACACTATTGTTAGGATACAGATTTCAACAACAATATAAAATAAAGTCCTTTTCCACCATGTTTCTCTGAAAACTGCTCAGGAACGGTGAAAAATATTTGTGATCAGCCTTGTGAAGGTCGAGGAGGTGGTGGTGTAGGAGGAGGAGGTGGTGGAAGAGGCGTCATGGCAGGTCAATATGACATGGAGACATGGATGCTAAGCGCCATGTCGTTTTTCCTGCTCCGCTCCATTTATCTGCGAGAAGTCGATATGATGTCTGTGGAACGTTATGAAAGTCTGCGGGGAAATAAATAACCGCCGTGACGCCGAAGGACGAAGGGATGGGCACGGCGCCGAGCTCAACGGGACCGAGTACAGAGATTAACGTCCCGCACGTCTAAAGCGGACAGACATTACGACGAGCGCGAGTCCATTAGTGGCAATGCTGGAGTGAATACACAGGGGTAGAAGTGATGGGTACAAGAACTCAGGTGATTATTTCCTCTTTCCACCCTGATGCTGATTATTCTTCTCTAACAGCACGACCCTGAGGGTTTTATTCCTCTGACACCACAGCAATTTATCAACAAGGTCCATTTTAAACATTCATTAAACAATGAAACCTCTCAATTTTTATCAGTTTAGAGTTACAATTTTAACATCGGGAACAGGTCCCTTCCTGTTCTCACTCATGACTCAGCAGCTAGAAACAAAAATCACAAACAGAAATCAACAATAAACAGAATCCTGGAACTTATTTCAGTTTTAATTTTTATTTTTGATTAAGAATCAAATTTTATAAATGAATCTAGTGCGGTATACCGATTATAATATTAGGGTCACCAAAAGGTTGGAGCCTATCTCAGCCGACTCTGGGTGAAGGTGGGGTACACCCTGAGCAGCACACACACACACACACACACACACAATCACACCTAGGGGCGCCGAACCCAGGACTCAAACCCAGTACGTTCTTGCTGTGAGAAGAAAGCACTAAACACTATACTTTACATATAGCGAAAAGTAACTTCAAGTTCTGTATTATGTTTAAAACACAGTGTAATATCATAAATTATAATAAATTTCAGAAATTTCCATGTAGGACAATTTTACAAACACAAATTTCACATTTCTTTAGGAAAAAATATAAAAAAATTATGGAATAAATGAATAAAATACAAATAAAAATTTCATGCACAGTCACAAATCATACACAAGTACAGAAAGCAAACACACTGTAGGGGGCGCTAATCACTCACAGGAAGTGGAAAAATTCATTTATAAAGCACAACACACAAGGCTTTATTATCTTTATTGATAATTTAATAAATTATTTATTTTTATTATTGATAGAATTTTAATCAGATCAGCTCTAATCAATTCATCAAATCCATGTTTAATTACAATTTTTGATTCCGCTTCATTTTTTGACCTAAAAAAACAAAAACTGAATCACCCGGAATCGTGGGTGAAAATTTTGGCACCCTAGTGTGCACACCCTACCTGTGACTGTATGTTAGCGCCCACCTGCGGCGCCGGGTACGAGTCCCCATTCAGAGACTGAACGCTCATGAACAAATCGCCGGAGTGAGACATGTTAAAAGATGCAGCAGAACCTGAGAGAGAAACAGACGGAGAGAGAGAGAGAGAGACAGAGACAGAGAGAGAGTGTGTGAGAGAGAGAGAGAGAGAGAGAGAGAGAGAGAGAGAGAGAGAGAGAGAGAGAGAAAGAAAACAGAGGGGGAAAGACAGGTGAGACAGACAGGCGTCGTGCTCATGCAGCAGGTGCAGACAGGGAGGGGGTGAGACAGGTCACACATGGTTTTACTGTTAACAGCCAATAAATAAAACACGGCACAGAAAATCTTTTATTTTAGTTCAGTCCATAAAAATGAGAGAGAGAGAGAGAGAGAGAGAGAGAGAGAGAGAGAGAGAGAGAGAGAGTTCCATCCCTTTATTAAATACTAAATAAACATTTCACTGCATAAATATTTAATCTTCTACAGTTTTATTTCGGCCCCAAGACACACACACACACACACACACACACACACCATGTTATAAAATATACTAAATATTTATGCAGGTTAGTCACAGGTAGAAGAAAGAAAAAAGAATCATTCTTTTATTTTCCAAACTGAGTAATTCCACTAGGGTCGTGGGGAGGCTAAAGCCTGTCTCAGCCGACTCTGTGCAAAGACGAGGTACACACTGAACAACTCACCAGTCCATCTCACACACAGTCATTCACACTCACACAATTTGGACAGCCAATTAGCCTAACATGCACGTCTTTGGACTGTGGGAGAAAACTAGAGTACATGGAGGAAACCCACACAAACATAGGAAGAACATGCAAACTCTACACAGAAACGCCTTCGCTGACTCGAACCCCGGACCTTCTTGCTGTGTGGCGGATGTGCCACCATGCAAAATAAATAATTACTATACATTAAAACAAAAAATATATACATATATGCAACACATATTACAAGTAAAAAAATGGTAATCAGTTAATCATTAGTCTACAAAAATACAATAAATTAAATTCATTTTAAATAATTAAATGATCAAACATGTAAAAAATCTACACTAATCAAAAGAAGAAAAGTAAAAGATAAATAAATAAAAGAATTGTATCCACACACTATATAATTAGTTATTCAAAAGAGAAAAAAACCTAAAATAAAATATATTATAAACAAAACTTAAAAACATCAATGTGTGCAATGTTATTAAAAAGTTTTTTTTTTTTAAGAAAGGACAAAAATACAAAAAAAGGATTAACAAACAAACACAATTACCCTGGGTTAAAGGTTTTTTGACATCATCTATTTAAATTTCAGGAATCTAATATTAATTTTAAAATTTAAATTTGCATAAACAGATTTCAGGTCATGTTAAGCTTTGTGTGTGCTCTGCTTTATAATTGTTTTATTGGAAAAAGGCTAGATGTGGATTCATTAAACAGATTCTGTGAGGTGATGTCACTATAAATAAAAATAAAATAATGTGTTAAGTAAATTACTGGAAAGTCGAAATAAACAATCAAACAAACAAACAAACAAACAAATAATTAAACATTACTGTTAGTTAAACAGGAAAAAGACAAAAGAAAAATAAAATATACCTGTAACACGGCATAACCATAATTATACACACTGAACGACGGCATTACGTGTTAGTTTAATCTGCTAACTCAAAAGAAGGAATAAAAATAGATAAGATTGTTACTTTATATAAGTGAGTCACTTCCAATTAATTATTAAAACACTTACAGTGCACCTCATATAAGTATTACTGTGACATTTGGCCTCAATATATTACGATAATGTGTGTGTGTGTGTGTGTGTGTGTGTGTGTGTGTGTGTAATAATGAAATAAACTAGGGCAATGTGTGTGTGATCCTGAGTGTGTATTAGCTTAGCATCCATGAGTACTACATTCTCAAAGAAAAAAAAAAAAAACACGCCAGAGTGATGGATGTCGGTGTTTCAGTCATTTAGGAAGCGCTAATCGAGTCACGCTAGGAATCAAGGAGAGCTATTTGTGCTTTAATGGAGGACGAATCCCCAGATGTTTAAGGGACCGGGACTTTAACTTAATTTGTCCACAAAAAGCCACAGAGCGCTAATCGAATGCACGCAAGCCGCTAATCACTTTCAGGACCGTAATGATGAACAAGAGGTCACGTCGGACACAGCAGGCCATTTACCTGAAGCGTTGTTTACTACTGCTAAAAACACACGCTGAAAACAAATGCTAACACAAACACCAGGAGATTTATTAATGCAGAGTTAATGAGCATTTAATATAAATAGAGCTGAGGGTGAAGTGTAAGGACTCGGGGAAAAACTTGAGCAGTAATAACGCCATCAATTCATCAGAGTTAAAAATAAAATGTAAAAATAATTTAAATCGATATAATGATTTATTTTTTTATGCAAGGAGATGTTTATGTTTATAAAACTTTGATGGAAGGAGTCTCCAGTGTCAGCGCTTCCGAACAGTCGATGTTTTTGTGTTCTAATCCTATCACAGAGCACAACATGCGCCTTTAAAAGGATAAAACTGATGATGTTTCTTTAATAAATATAAACTGCTGTAATATGAGAGGAATGAATCACTTCAGCGATGTGATTTATAGGGAAAATAATCAACCCCAGGGTGCTGACTGTAACTTCCACAGCTACTAAGCACTCGAGTATTACCCATAATGCACTGCACGCATGCAGCATATTAGAGTAGACTCCTCTACAGCTGTGAGCATTTCTAAACCGTTGTGTGAAGAAATAAAGTGTGAAGTTTCTCGTTTAATGAACACTGATCTGTGTGTAGCAATAAGAAAGAAGTCACATGAAGTCATTTGGAGTAATAATACTGTAATGAGTGATGACTCACCGGCGGAGTTGGGCGTTGAGGGCGAGTTGGCCTGGCTGCCCTGAGCAGAAGCACTGGCTGCGTTAACTGCTGTTCTGGCTGCGTACATGTTCGCTTCCTCCTGGAATTTTCCAATGTTTTTCTTATATCTGATCCGCTTGTTCCCGAACCAGTTCGACACCTGGACAGCACCGAACATGTTACACATCAAAGGCCTTTTCATTTGACGAAACTGCATCATACAGCGTCTGAAATATCCGTTTTTAATATTTAATATCTTTTACATACTTTACATACAACTTTTTAGTGGCTGCAATTCAAAATATATCCACTAGGGGGCAATGATGATGTGATAACACCAGTTCATAGACCAAATCAACGGAACTCGAGTTATGAAATAACACATATCATTTACACATGTATAGATTACAGAGCAAACAATTTTCCAGAACCCCATTTACTAAAACATTTGTTTCATGATTAATTATTTATTGTCTACACAAGGTATTTATTTTTTTAATTTTTAATATTTAAAAATAATGGAAACTTTAAATCAGGTTCCAAATTGTACTGGAACTTGTTTCTTACTTGTACTTGTTTCATAACTTGATTTACAAACATCATCGTCAAAAGTAATGTTTTTTTCTTAATGTAAAGCATTGTTACATTTAAAAACTGAAATAAAACATAGGAATGTTATTCAAGAATATTAAAAATCAAATACACTGTATAATAAGCTGAAGGTTATGTAACTCCTGGAGATTTTTTTTAATAAGTACTGCTAAAGCTTGTATGTGATGTGTGTGTGTGTGATGTGTTTACTGCTAATGCTTGTGTGTGATGACATCATCAGAGCTGTTTAATCTGAGGAATAAAGAATAAAACCTGTGAGACGGTGATGGAACATTTCTTGGCCAGTTCCTCTTTCGCTTCCTCGCTGGGATACGGGTTACTGAGGTGCGAGTAAAAATATTCGTTCAGGATCTCCGTGGCTTGCTTGTTGAAGTTCCGCCGCTTCCGTCTGTCAGAGTAAAGACAGTTCGAGGACAAGATTAAACACACAGCATTAATTATTCATTAATAATATAAACTCCATGAGGCGTATTGAACTCTGGGACAAGCAGTTGGGTGAACAGAGTCTCCTATCAGATTTATTCTAACCCTCAAAATACTTTCTTGCTCCTATGTTATTTCATCACATTTACAACAAATGACATCGTCCTTCAGTCCGTATTTTCTATCCCTAAACTTTTTATCAGGGTCTAAAGGCATGTGTTTGTGTTTTGATGTATATAATGTATGATAAAAACTCTGAACGCTTTGGAGGCGTGGACTACACGCTGCTGATCCTGGACAATCGGCCAATCACAATACAGCTTTACATACAGAATATTTTCCTTAAAATAAACACAGTCCTCAGATGGACAGATACTCTAAGATGTTCCTGTGTGTGTGTGTGTGTTTGTGTGTGTGTGTGTGTGTGTGTGTGTGTGTGTGTGTGTGTGTGTGTGTGTGCGCGCGCATATGTGTTAGGTGTGAGGAACTCACCTGGCGTCGAGGAAGCGTGAGCGTAGGATCATGACGGCTTCACACGTGCTCTGTTTGAGCTGCATCTGTATGGAGCTGAATTTGCGGTGGATGATGCTGACCATGCGCTCGATCTCTTTGGGTGAAATGGGACGCGTGCGAGAGTGTTCTCTCAACAGTTTGATCACTTGGGTGGTAAACTCTTTACATGCCTAACACACACACACACACACACACACACACACACACACACACACACACACACACTAGTACTGAAATATTAATAATGAATAATAAAGAGTACTGAAAGGTAAAACTGAGATTACTGTTGTGGTATGCTGTGCTTTTCTGACCTGTTCGTATTTCTCCAGCTCTGTGTGGTAGATCTGTCGTATCTGAGTCAGTTTCGCTCTGTAGTCCGAATGCTCCACCGAGTTGTCGTTTCCGGTTCCGCCTACTGCGGCTGCGGCGGCAGCGGCGACCGCCGAAGCTCCGGCCCCTTTTTCAGGTCCGGACACACCCTCTGCTAAAAGCATGTTGTCCAATCGCATGAGCTGAGGATCGGGAGGTTCCTCGTCCTGTGCGCCACGAATACTCAACACTGAGGAGACAAACGAGACGAAACACCACATTTTTTTAAAAAAGAAGAACTGCTTATTACCTCACAGTGCTACAGAGTTCTGGATAGTGATTGGTCAGAAGAGAGGGTATTATATATAAAATGATGTTTCACTGGAGCATGTTAGCATTGCTTGTTAGCTACATTAGCATCAAACTATGCAAACATTTTGGTTAAAAGAGACATTGTGAGTATGTCTAGGTGTTTTTCAATTAATTTTCTGCAGTGTTCCTTCAAACCCTCAAACCCAGTGAGTTTAATGTAAATATATAAACAACTGTCTGATATCTCGTACCGTAATTCATGACATCAGAACTGAGAAGCCACAACGTTTTAAAAGCTCATACAAAATGGATGAATACGTGTAGAACCTCGACGGAAACGCCAACCCGCCAGACTTTAATGGCATTAATATGAGACCGGAACGTCAGTGTGAGTGATGTGAGCTGATCCACGGCCTTCATTATAATCGCTCTTCACCGCGATCAAATCGCAGCTCGAACACCGATCCTGGCAGGAGTGAAGATAATAAAACCGTCATTTCATCACTTCACGCTGTAATCTTGGGTAAATAATTTGCCCTCACCTCCTGCCAGAGCTCGTTTTTCTTCGCCAACGTACCGACTCACCACACACATCAGCAATACATTACATCGACTTTATTCCATCATTTATCAAAAACTCATACGCAATATTCCTCCGCTGATCTTTATTATACACGAATCCATTATTTCATCCGAACACTAAGATGAAACCTCTGTGGCTCCAATAAAAAAAACAATATATTTATACACAGTCCACTAGGAATAAAGTGGACACAGTGCTGATTATTATTAAAATAAAATCATTAAAAATGCACAAAATTAATTCCGACCATTCACAAGTTTTAGAAGGAAATTACGTCTGAAAATTAGGTTTAATTGTCCAGAGGAACTTTTAAACATGACATCAATTAAGCTTTTCACAAATAAGCTGAAACAAATAAGTCTTTAATTTTCAAAAACCAATAAAAAACAGCCCAATGCGATAGCTAGATTTGTATAACCATAATCATCTTCATCTTAATGCCCAGGGGTATAACCATAATTAAATACATTCTTTTATGCACATTCTTTTCTGCAGCTGTAAATGTTTCCACTAGGGGGCGCTGAATAATATTGTTATTAGTATTGAGAGTATTAAGGGTGAATATTAAAATAAAAATCGTACGGAAGGATCAATGATTCAGTAAAAATTCGGAGACTTTGCATCTGACGGACATACAGGATAAAATCTAGAGAAAAAAATTAGAGATCTATTTTAATTTTTTAATAACTTTTAAACTCGTCTTTACTGTGAAACTGCATTTTACTCAATGATGGGAATAAAATACATTAAATACAGCTTGATTTCTTGGTCCCAAAGCATTTCCTGTTTTGTTTTTGTTTGTTTGTTTGTTCTTCGTTTTTTTGACGTAGCATGTTAAAATGATTTTCCACGATGTAATTCATATGAGATGGATTTGCTTTAGCTAATTTTTTCTGATCTTTTCTTTCATTTATTATTAATAAATCAGAGCATGATTTTTGGTCACATGGTCAGGGTGTTATCTTAATTTTGGTGGTTTTCAAATCCCAGGGTTAGATAGATGTAAATTCTATGCACTACAGTCGCTAAATAGAATAAACTTCAGTTTCTGTAGTCAATCTTTAATTTTGTTAGAAAACGTATTTATTTTTCTCTAGAACTAGAGAAGAGGAAAAGAAGACTGTACTTCACTGTCTACACAGGAAAGTAAGGTTGAAGCTTCTGAATAATAATAAACAGAGTAAATACGACCAACATAACGGTGATGCAGGTCAGCGCTATATATTATTGTGGATTTTTGCGCAATGTAGTAACGTATTTATTGTTTTTAGCCTCGTGTGATTTAAACGTTTTCTGTTTTTATGATCTTTTAACTTCCTGTTTAAATGTGATCTTTACTTTGGGGTTCTTTACTATGGGGTCTTTACCTGAAATTAAACCCAAAAATCATGTGCAGGTGTGTCTAACAGTGCAGGAGTGATCCATCCATAGTGCAGATATGATGCACACCACCTGCTCTGTTTTTCGACTCCCACAAGATGTCCCTATCGTTCTTTACAGATTTAAAAACAGACCAGAAACACTCTCCTCCAAGTGAAACACAAATTCCTCGCTATACAGGACAACAAGCTCATCAACGATCACTGTGTGTGTGTGTGTGTGTGTGTGTGTGTGTGTGTGTGTGTGTTAACGCTATCACATTATGTCACATCACATCACAGCAAACTCACATCAACCACCACCTCAATTCACAGCTAAGCAAATAAATAAAGAGAGAGAAAGAAGAGAAATGAGAGAAGAGATCTTAAAATATATCGAAAATAATCCTGAATTCAGGTAATATCACCCGACTAATATTACATTTATATATACATCACAAAACCAGCGATAAAATAATAACATTATATAACCCAAATTATGGAAGATCATGAATTTAAAAGAGTATAGACCGAATTATAAAAGCATTTTATCCTACTATACGATTATTTAGGTCTAATTCTGGTGAAATTAACCCTGAACTACAGTAATCTACCCTAACTTATGAAACCTGAAACAATCTCAGACCAGAATAAACCAGGAACATTTCAAATAACACAATGTAGGAAAAAAATTCTAAAATTAAAGACAAACAGTAAAAATGGAAAAAGAAAAAAAAATTCAGCCTTAAAAGCATAAATAAATAAATATTATATAATACTAGAACAATAATACCAATTCATATATATATATATATGAGAAAAGGTTATACAAATTATTAATAAATGGTTATTTTTAAAAAAATCCCTCACTCATTTGCCGAACCGCTTAATGGTATTAGGGTCACGGGGGAATGCGTGAAGCCTATCTCAGCCGACACGGTGCAAAGGAGGGATACACCCTAAAACAACTTGTCAGACCATTGCAGGTCCAACATACACACACATACACACACACACACACACACACACACACACACACTCACAATCACACCTAGGGGCAATTTGAAACAGCCAGTTAGCCTAATGTGCAGTTCTTTAGACTGTGGGAGGAAACTAAAGTACCCAGAGGAAACCCATCCAAGCACAGGGTGAACATGCAGACACCACACAGAGACTGCCTCGTCTGGAGTTGAACCCAGCACCTTCTTGCTGTGAGACGAACTTGCTAACCACTACACCAACATGCCCAAAAAAAAAGGCTAAATGAAGGTAATATCGCTTTAATAAGCCCAAACATTAATTCATAAATCATTATGTCACTATTAAAGAGCTAATATTGACATATATTTATTTATATGCTACACAGAACCGAAAACAATATTTTTTATAATAATTTATAGTTATAATTATAATTAGAATAATTAAAATGAATAAATGAAATCAGATTTAAATTCACAGAAAGACGTTTCATTCCGGTGATGGTGTGTGTTTGTGTTTAGAATAATAAATAATTAATGAATAGAGAGAACTGCAGCACATGAAGAGAACACCAGATCATGCTCTGCGAGATTTTCTGTACGAGAACATCGATTAAGGCGAACGCTGCGCAGGTCAGGAGTTCAGCGTCAGGGTTGGGATTTCTCCAGAGAGAAATGAAACCTCCTGCTTCATCAGTTACTCTTAATTTCATTCCAATTCATTTCATTTATTTAAATCTCGGCCAAATGCATTAGGCCTCGGGGCCTCGTTTATAAAAGCGCAACAGACACAGAGTTGTTCATCAGAGTTCGTCGTGAACCTGTTTTTTTTTTTCTTCTTTAGAGTAACTGATGTGCGTGAAGCAAGGGTGTGTTTCAGGTTTTTTATGAAGTGTGTGTAGTTTCTTTTGCCTGAACATCCAGCAGGGCTACGCTCATCTGGAGATGAACTCTAATGAGGCAAATAATGATTTGTGTCTTCCAACGAGATCCTCCAGTGAACGAGTAAATGGATTACGTAAATACAATAAATACAGATAATCGTACAATTCCCTTCGCCGTGGCTTAATTACCCCAAACCGACGCCATGCACTTTATTTATTTTGATTCGGTAATGGCATGGCAATCAATTAGGCCGTAATGCTGCCAGCTGCTTTCTGTGTGTGTGTGTGTGTGTGTGTGTGAGTGTGTGTGTGTCCTTTATTTCTGATTTCTTCCCAGCCAAGTTTCTTAGCACATCCTCTATTTTGATCTTATGAAGCAACACAAATTGGACGGAAGGAAACCGCGGTAAATTCCGGTTCTACTGACAAACTGCGGCTGAGACGCCATTTTATTTCGGATTTTACCAAAGGAATCCGGAATTTCGGACTCTGGTGTTTAATCATTCTGTAAACCGCAGAAAAAAAGTGTTTTATTTAGTACATCAAATGTCTGAAACTAATGACGTCATCCATTTATTTCAGCAGTTAATGAGTTAAAACAGAGAAGAAGTGGAGGACATCTCCGGTTGGGTGAAACAGTAAAGTGAAACCAAATCCTATCTGTCTCATTCACACACGGGAAAAAAACACATTACAGTGGCGCAGGAAAACCTCCCAGAATTCCCATGGATATAAAAACATAACAACTTCCCTTTCTGATAAAGACCTCGCATGTTCCCACGATGATCGGCTCTAATTCCCATCATACTCAGACGAAGACCATGAAGACTTCTGCACTGCGTCCTGATAAATTTAGATGAACAAAACTGAACCGTACATTTTTCTGCACTCACATGATTTCTGAAGCCGTTGTGCAAGGCAGACACCGTAGTGGCCACTCTTTCCTACCGTAGTCTCGCCTTCTGATTGTTTTTTTTATTGATTTGAATTCTCATTTATAATATCGACTCGTGCTGATTCACCATCAGGCAGCACAGCGGGAAGGTCCTGGGTTCAAGTCTCGGGATCAGCGAAGGGGCTTTCGTGGGGAGTTTGTGGGGAATGTTCTCTCCGTGATTGCATGGGATTCTTCCAGGTACTCCGGTTTCCTCCCACAGTGCGAATACGTGTAGATTAGGCTAATAAGCTGTTCCAAATTGCCTCTAGGGGTGAGTGCAAGTGGTTGTGCGTGCGTCCCTGTGATGGACTGGCGAGCCACTCAGGGTGTACCCGCCTTCGCCAGGCAATCAGGCACGTTAATAACAGCTCCATCTAGTGGTGCTTCCGTGTATGACAAGGAATAATGATGAGACTTCTCTCCGTAGATCATTAAGAGATCATCTGTTTATTTATTTTTGTTCATTTCCATCTAAACAATGGTGATAGATATATTTTATTAAAAATTATCATCCAATTTTCTGATTATTGATGCATAAAGTCATCAATCCCAGTTCACATTTTTACACACCTGAAATCTTTTTGATAATAATTTTGATTGTCGCTCTAATACTTAATTGTTAGCTTTTAAATCAACTTGTCCATTCATACCATCGTATCATTACACACAATCCCGATACTCATCCAAAAAACCCTGTTCAGCTTTTAAACGATTTCGTATTGCTGGTGTTTATACGAAACCGTTTAAAACCTGAACAAGTGTCACGTATCTGTTCTCCATCACTGTAAATATCTAATGTGTTTAAGGGCACACACACACACACACACACACACACAAGCAGGCTCCCTGCGAGCGGCTTTAAATGAAAGCATGTTTAATTAATGATGCTGAAGTTCTCCGTCACAATTAAGAAGATGAACGGTCAAACAAGGCGCCGGAGAAAGCCATGACAGCCACGATGAAAAGTTTGTCTTCCTAAAGTGCTGCCGAGGATACAGTAACCTCTCACACACACACACACACACACACACACACACACACACACACACACACACACACACACACACACACACACAC
>JAQMYF010000008.1:10528761-10540349 GCA_030014195.1 Neosilurus mollespiculum
CTACACACACACACACACACACACACACACACACACACGCACGCGCACACACGCACATGCACACACACACAGCTGAAAGTGGATGCTCTGGTGCCACAGTTATTAGCGTTGAACCCCTGCAGCTATCGCTAATAACAGTTATTAGCATCTGCAGAGTTCAGGGAGAGTTTTTACACTCAGATCAGGTTTAGAGCTTCAACAACCACAAAAATTGCTGCACAACCACTCAACAACCCCTGAACAACCCCCCAGACATGAAGCATACACTATACAAACCCTGTACAACCCTTGAAAAACCCCCGAGACATGAAGCATACACTATACAAACCCTGTACAACCCATGAACAACCCCCCCAGACATGAAGCATACACTATACAAACCCTGTACAACCCCCGAAAAATGAAGCATACACTATACAACCCCTGAACAACCCCTGAACAACCCCCCAGACATGAAGCATACACTATACAACCCCTGAACAACCCACGAGACATGAAGCATACACTATACAACCCCTGAGACATGAAGCATACACTATACAACCCCTGAACAACCCCTGAACAACCCCCGAGACATGAAGCATACACTATACAACCCCTAAACAACCCCGAGACATGAGGCATACACTATACAACCCCTGAACAACCCCTGAACAACCCCTGACAGGGATGGAATTTAGCAAAGCTAAGCTACTGGCCAACAGGTCTAGTGAAATGATTAAACTACTAGTGCTCCTCCGTATTTACTGGTCAGAATCACTTCTTTGCCTGTTGGATTTATCAGGTCACCATAGCTAGGATGACCTGCTGGCTAATTTTACTCACCCTACAGATTTTTGACTCACCACAGGCCAGCGAACTAGTGTTACTTTCCACCCCTGCCTGAGCCATGGAGCATTCACCAAACAACATTTCCAGGAAGTGTTTAAAAACTTCTTAAGTGTTATTTCATTATTAAGTATTTATTATTTTTATTATTTTCAATGAATGATTGTTTTTTATTTTTTTTTTACCTTTAAGTTTTAAAGATATATAAATATACAGTGATTAGGGGAGCGTACAGTGTCCTCTATTAACCCCTTGAGGATTGGCTCTTTTTGTCGTATGGCCATATTAGCAAATTGTTTATAAATTATTTGAAACATTTATTTTTTTGAAAAAAAAATTAAAACAGGAAAAAAAGAAAGAAAAATAAAGCTCAATCATTATCAATAATTTTTTTTTTTTTTTAAATCACGCCACAGCATGCGGCAGAAACTCCTCCCACATGCAAAGCACAGATGGAGAGGACGTGCAATATTTATATTCATGTCAATAAAACGTGTGTGTGTGTGTGTGTGTGTGTGTGTGTGTGTGTGTGTGTGTGTGCGCGCCTGTGTGTTTGTTTTACTGCTTGCCTCCAGATAACATGCTGTTTAACCTGACACGAAAACCTGAGTGATTAACAGGACAACAAAATCGGAATGAATAACGTATGACCTCGCTCTGTGTTTTTCGTGAATAAGCGATAATCCGTGTGTGTGTGTGTGTGTGTGTGTGTGTGTGTTTGGCTCTTAAAGATGGGAAACGATTCCTCTGAGACAGTGACAGTGATCACGGTCAGAATTAATTATGCACGCTTTGCTTCTTCCCGCTCCGCTCATACTGAATCTTGCTAATCTAATCCGGCCGGCGCGCCATCATTTCTTCCCCGCCATGTGTGCGTGTGTGTGTGTGTGTGTGTGAGCGTATGTGTGTGTGAGTGTGTGAGAGTGTTTGGCGCCAGCAATAATGTGTCTTTGGGGAATCTAAATCCGGTGTGTTCCATACGTTGACGGCGAATCCCAACTCGTGACACACTACAGAGTTCGCTAAAATGGATTACGGCAGAAATACGGCAGATTAAATCATTAAACGCAGCGAAAAATTATTAACAATAACATCTGATATCAACTCGGACGATCCGAAAGTCTCATCAAACCTGATGCTGTTTCATTCAGCCAGTGACATCAAACATTCACACAGTATTTTACAATTATAGTAAAACTGAGACAAATGAGTGTTTTTCATGGCAAAATGGCCGTGGAGGTTCTTCCTGTTACATCATTTCCTTCTGATAATCTAGAGATTAACATGAATTTCCTGTTTGTCTTTATCCGTTCATATTTACATGTACACGTTAGTTTCTGTGTTGACCAACGTTACGTTATGGCAGTTATAAACAGCTGTTTCTCTTTATTCGCCGACAAACGCAAACCAATTCATATAAACGTCTTTGTTCTGAGGACATCAGGGGAAAATAATCCACTCCGCTTGCACTGGAGACTCCTTCTCAAATCCCTTCAAAACATCAACAAAAAAATTCTGAAACCGTAGAAAAACAAAAGCGCTGTATCTACTGTAGTGAACATGGTGTTGCTATAGAAACGTTAACGTTTTTAAGAGAAGAAGCGAAGTTCTATAAACCTGCCTGTTTTTCAATCAACAAAGCTTCTGACCAATCAGAACGCAGAACTCAACAGCGCTGTGCCATAAAGGATATCAAGTCCAAGCCATTTACCCATAATAACGGCAGGTGTGTGTGTGTGTGTGTGTGTGTGTGTGACTCAGGGGTGTGATTGAGCGTAAGATTGACGGCTCGGTTCCGATCTCGGCCGTGTCGAGGGTCAGACTCCGTGACCGAGCGGCCGTGTTAATCCTCCTCTGGGTCGCCGTGACGTGTTTAAAGACGTGACACACTTCACAAAGCGCCGCTCTCTGACTGCTGACGAGTTCATGTGCAAGTAATTAACGGTAATTAATCCTTAATTACCATAATTAGCCGAGTCGCAGTAGATTAAACCACATCTGGAGGAAGACAGAAGGGGGCCGGCGAGCGAGGCGACACAGTTTTATTTCATCTTTCTTTATTTCATTATTTTTTCCTAGAGGAAGTGGATTTGGGCGCTAAAGCTAACACGTTTAATTTATTTTGTTTTTAATTTCCTGTTCCATTTTATCAAGAATGTGTCTAATCCGATTGTGTGATACGTCGGAATATTGCAGCGTAAATATTTTATCAGAACACACTGATGATGTTCATGTGATGATTATGAGGAATAATTCGTTTATAAACTCACTTTGGAATTTTTATTTTAATAAAGACTTTTTACTCATTAGCATTTTCACATCAACTTCATTCATTCATTATTCACTTCATAAATTTTTTACACTGCTGAGTTCAAGTAGAAATTATTTATTAATTTATTAACTTTTTAACAAATACTTTTTTTTTATTATTTAAAAATAATCATAAAATGCCAGGAATTTTAAACCTAATTAGTGTGTACACACAACCAATAATATTACAAACAAACATACAAACAACACACAGGTAAATATATTACACACACATTTTGTTGATTTTATTAGTGTTAAAATTTAAATTATTAATCTGATCTATATTTTTAATAGATAATTTTTCTTGTCTTTCATAGATGTGTATTTTTTTTCTTTTGATTATTTATTTATAACATCACTCACCTGTAACTAATTATTTAATTGATTATGACAGTGTTAATGAGATTATGAGAAATAATTAGTTTAAAAACATATTATTTCATTTATTTATTTATTTTTTACATTTTACTTTATCAAGCTGAGAGTTTAACATGAACAATAAACAAACAAACAAATAAATAAAAAAATTACATTTGGAAATAGTTAAATTCAAAATAAACTTTAACATGACACAAAAATATATTTTCTTTAATATTTTTTTTTTTTGTTCTTAAATTAGATTTTTTGTATTTTTTATGTTAAACAGATCACCATTTAAATGAACGAATTAATTCCCCTGATTGTTAATGTGATGATCATTTTTTTACAAACTATCATTTATTATCATCTTTTTTTAATGGATGACAACTTGATCATGTCGAGTGCCAACAAATACCAAAGCAACATAAACAGAATAAATGTATAATATATTTTGTATAATATTTTAAGATATTTGTTTTGTTGTTTTTGCTGACGTTTAAACAGAGATACAAACAAACTCCCTGCACTTTATTCAAATTCAATTAAAAACGAATTCTGTGTGCAGTGTTGGTGATGGTGTTAGTTGTGGTGTTCATGGTGTTGGTGTTACTCGTATTGGTGGTGGTGTTCATGATGGTCTTGGTGGAGTTGGTGGTTGTGTTAGTGATGTCGGAGGTGGTGTTCAGGGTGGTTTTGGTGGTGCTGTTGGTCTTGAAAATGGTGTTCATTATGGTGCTGGTGGTGTTCATAGTGGTGTTAGTAATGTTGGAGGTGGTTTTAATAATGGAGTTGGAGGTGTTGATGGTGGTGTTGGTAGTGTTGTTCATGGTGTTATTGGTGGTGTTCATAGTGGTTTTGGTGGTGTTCATAGTGGTTTTGGTGGTGGTTCCTCTGATCTGAGAGATGAAGTTAATGTGAATAAATTGCAGAGCTCCAGTCATGTGTCTGCAGGGAAACTTCACCCTTAAGCTACATCACAAGGACGCACACCATATGGCCACACACACACACACACACACACACACACACACACACAAACCAATCGCCCTTGGTGTTTATCTGTGAAATGTCTACAGATGACATCGCGGTCAGTGAGGTCACAAACACTCACAACTCTGCGCACTGTACGACCGCGAGAAATGAAGGAAGGGAAGAAGTTCACAAAGAAAAAACAAAGAAAGCAGTTTCCGTAAAGGTTAATGAGCATCAAGAACACTAAGCACGGCTACAAAGCCAACGCACGGCTCACAGGATAACTTACAGAACACAACAGAAAAACTCACTGAAAGGAACATGCTACAGGCGTCACTAATAAAGTAACAAGCACACAGGAAACAGTTGCCATATAAGGAAAAGTATCAAGCTAAACGGGAAAAAAATATGAGTGGATGACAAAATTTACACCGTTATAAAATTTTTGCTTTGTTTATTTTAAACATTTGTAACCAAGTGTAACCACAATCCTAAAACTTTTACTGGTAACTAGAATTGATGTTTTTAAATGTGACTATTAAAAAATTAGAATTTATTATAACAGTGTATGGGAATTTCAAGTGTTTCAAGTGTCTTGCTATTTATCCCCCCTTCTCTAAACCAATAAAAACACTCGATTTATGGATTCATATTTACATTTATAATAAAATTTGGCAGAATGTCGGATTCGCATTTATTAACTTGATATGAAGAAAAAAAAGCACCTGGTCTAAACAGATGTATGTTTAAGCATATTCTTTCATGTTTTTTCTAAACACACTCTAAAATAAACACACAAGCGGATGAGTGATGTTCATTTCACTGCCGAAAAACAAACAAAAAAAAAACAACGCAATTTTTGGCAAACAAGAACATGTTTAAATCTCAAAATAACTTCTCCGCTCACGGCTGTTGGCCTATAGTGTGTGTGTGTGTGTGTGTGTGTGTGTGTGTGTGTCATAAAATAGAGTTTTGTACAGATGAAAGTAGGATTAGGCCAAACGCCACACCCCGAGGCCTGATGTGTACCACTTAAATCCATTAAAATAAAAATAAACACGTAACGGCTGTTTTTTTTTTTTTTTTTGGGTGCAATTATTAAAAAACATCAAATACACGACCTACAGGAACTGAACGGTTTGTTTAAATAACAAATACTTTAAACATTTTAAATAATTTCACCAAAAAGTTATAAACTGGTTGAAGATATTTATACTTTGTGTTTTATGTTGTTGTTGTTTATATTTATTTTTATTATTTTCTCTATTAAATGTTCAAAAACTTTCATCATTACATTCTGACCCGTAGCATCAAAAACGACAAAAAGAGAAAGACTGAGAATTTAAAAGACTCGGTTGTTACAGGTAACACAATACACATGTCACTAATAAAGTAACAACAGGAAACAGAAAACAGAGCTTTACAATAGTGCCACAACATCAACAGAAGTTTCAAACATTATCAGGACAAGTGTGACATTTATAAAATTTGTGGTGCAATGAATCTTCTTTGAAGAATCTAAACATGTATGTTTTTGCAGATAGATAGATAGATAGATAGAAGGATGGAAGGATGGAAGGATGGAAGGAAGGAATGAATGATGTTATAGGTCGCTAAGAGGACATTTTTGATATAAGGATTAAAAAAAGAAAAATAAATAGAGAAAATAAGATAAAATATCAAATAAATCATGTTTTTAAGTCATTTTGTAGAAAATCCTCCATTTTTAGAAGCTCATTATTTTGCTGTGAGGATTAGCGCCCAGACTAATCTCACTAATTAGCAACATTAGCGAGGTTCCTAAACTCGACCCCCCAGCGTGAGGAGAAAAACCTCCTGCAGACCGACACTCAGCTTTCATACAGCCTGGGAAAGAAAAAAAAAAAGAATAATAACGACTCTTGGGCGCATGAAAGAAAATCGCAGGTTCGAGGTTGACGCTGCTTCAATCACCCGTCGACGGCGGTGTATTTAGGTCATCGCAACAGATGCAAATGTGGGTCAGAGGAACCCCTGCTGTCAATCAGGAGACAAAAACACAGCCGGGGAGGTCATTTATACCCGAACCCATTAGAGGAAGTAGCGGGGGGTCACTTACCGTCTGTCCTTGAGGCGCGCAACATTCCGGAAATCTTCCAGTCACAAGATCTTTTTTGATGGTATTTTAATTCAAACCACTACATCAGTTAATTACAGATGTGCAGTTAGCTAAAGTTAGCTTATGTGTATGGCTTTGCTAATGGAAACACAAATTGGGACACCAAGTCTAAATTTTCAAGTTTAGATAGTCAAAGCCATCCCTCAAAATGATACACGTTTTATTTACTAACTTTGTGTACATTAAAACTGGCAGGCTTCGTAAGTTAGTCTGCTCAACATTTTTTGTGAGTTTCTGAGTTTTTGAGAGTCGAACTGCACAAAGGTTTTTAGAAAGCACATAATTTTGGGACGTATGAATGTGGAACAGACTGAAATTTGTTCAGTCTGCTAGAAGTGTTCTGTAACATGTGCAAAATCCTAAATCCCACGTCCACAGTGATAGTTTTAGAGGGTGTTTTTGTAGGGACACTAAAACTCACAAAAGCAGAACATAATCAGAATTAAAAAAAAATTATTTTGTGATACTCTATTAAACACTGCTTATATATCATTTCCGTGTTTGTCCCGTTTTGGAGCCTTTTTTTTCCTATTAGTGAAGCCATACACTTATAATATAATAAAATTCAGGAAATTTTAGCAGAAAAAGAGACAATAAATAAAGAAAATAAACAAATGGATGAAGGGGAACAGTCCACTCCAGCATCACAGCAGGGTAGAATTAGCTTAACGATAATAATGCTAGCATGATAATTATGCTAACAGACAAAGCCACAGAAGGTAAAACAACAGAAAATAAATAAACAAAGACAAAAAGGAAACAGAAATAGGGAGTCTCTTTTTGTGACTGTTATCTCTTCTTATGCAATAAATCTCTCGAAGGTTTAACAACCAAACACTTTACTTCACACCATTCTGCACTGTGATTGGTCAGAAGGCGTGGTATAGTTTTTTGTAAACTGCAGCTCTGATATTATCGTTTCTACAGTAATGGCTGCTTGCACAGCAAATCCATATATCACTCAACTAATAATGTATGGATTTTAAAAAAATCACTGCATTCTTAATTATTTTTGGAAGGAGTCTCCAGTGTCAGAGTTAAAGCTGTTACTGTTTTTTCAATGTTTGTGCTTCTTTAAGGATCCTCAGAAACAAAATATGAAGAGCTGGAGTTTTTTTATTATTATTATTATTAAGTTCATGAGGACAGCATGGTGGTGTAGTGGTTAGCATGTCCACTTTACAGCAAGAAAGTCCTGGGTTCGAGTCCTGGGCTCGGTGAGGACATTTCTGTGTGGAGTTTGCATGTTCCCCTCGTGCCTGGGTAGGTTTTCTCTGGGTACTCTGGTTTTCTTCCACAGTCCAAAGACATGCATATTAGGCTAAATGTCTGTTCTAAATTGCCCCTAGGTGTGAGTGCGAATGGTTAGGTGTGTTGGCCCTGCGATGCTCTGGCAAGCTGTTTGGGGTGAACCCTGCCTATGGCCGAGAGCCTCCCCATGATTTTAATGGGATTGAGCAGTTCGGCAAGTTATTGAGTGAATTTCATGAGAAGGCAAACTGAGTAAGAGGGATAAAAAACTCGAGGACATGCTGTCACAGGAAAATAATCAACCTCTGAGGGTTAGGTGCAGAGCTCCACAACGGAGACGAGCCCAACAGAGTCGAGCATGAAAACCCTCACCGCAGGAGGAAAAACAAACACAGAGGATAAAAATACAGCCAGCAGCTGTGTGTGTGTGTTTGTGTGTAGTCTAGCTGAGAAGCCAGGTGTGTGTATGAGCTATCGACGTGTCTGTTTTCCCATCATCATCATCATCATCATCATCTTCGATGCAAGTTACACTTAATAAAGTTACTTTTTGTGATCAAATCCTTCAGCGACAAATAAAACACTCCGTGTGTCCAACTGTTACAGTGAAATAATCAACAACATCCTTTCTCTTCGTTTTCACGAGGGCGTAGCTGATACGCAAGCATCACTGCTCGCACACACACACACACACACACACACAGACACACACATGAACACACACTTTAGGATTAAAAGAAGTGGTCACTAGATGGCACATTGGACCCAAACCATCTTCATCTGTCTGCTTTCCAAGTTTTAGCGTTTTAGCGACGTTAAATACACCGACCCGCTCCAGTTCGCTTTTTATCTTCTTTATGATGCTTTTCATGATCCGACTCTTGAATCTTCGCTGTACATTAGGAAATGTTCACTAAACTATAAACTCCAGGGCAGTATGGTGGGACAGCAGTTAGCACATCCGCCTCACAGCAAGAAGGTCCTGGGTTTGAGTCCCAGGCTCAGTGAGGGCGTTTCTGTACGGAGATTGGATGTTCTCCCTGTGCTTGTGTGGGTTCCTCCCACAGTCGAAAGGCACACATTAGGCTAACTGGCTGTTCCAAATTGCCCCTAGGTGTAAAGATAGGCTCCGCGACCCTAGTAGAATAAAGATGTTCAGAAAATGAATAAGTGAATGAGTAAAATCTAGACCAATGGTGGAGAACACAGAACTCTCAGTAGGTGTAAGAGGTGTTTAAGATTTAACACAGTCACTACACTGCCTCTAGTGGCAATGTTGGTATTACACTGAGCAAAGGTGACGCGTTCATTTCTGAGGACCAAATGAACACAGGATACAACCGGCATGCCCGTTACACACACTTCACATGTTTTTAAGGTCTCTAAATTTTTATTATTATTATTATTATTATTAATATTATTATTGTCTCCCTTTGTCCCAGTCAGTATATTTATTTATTTACCCCCCCCCCAACTCTTGGAGTATTCCTGTGTGTGTGTGTGTGTGTGTGTGTGTGTGTGTGTGTGTGTGTGTATGTGTGAGTGTGTGGGTGCTGCGTGTATAAGGAGGATAACATTCATCAGGCGGTGGAGAGGCGCGGCAAGCGGGTGAATTGGTAAGCGAGGTAGAAACAGGAGGACGACCCATGAGCAGCTCTGCTGATTTTTATGGTAATGTATTCCATGCTCGCCGCTCCTCAAACATCTAGTCCTACTTTTCTTTTTTTAAACGAGAACGTGAAAAGCGCTGAGGGGTGTTTTCTCTCCGCTCCTCGCCGTCTCGACCGGATTTAGCTGGTTTTAGATAAGAGGAGTCGGTGCTGTGCTTCTTACACGTTCTGATAACCAACAAAAAAGTAATCTTCAGCCTCCAGTTTGTGTCTCGTGTATTCAGTGAGGAGTTTCATTCACAGGATGGGATCAACCTCCAGTTTCTTACCAAAAAACTTTAATAATAAATGAAATACTTAATAATCAATCAAATAAAAATAACTTAATTAAGCAATAATTAGGATTTACTGAAGAAAGTAACTAATAATTCATTATTTAATATAATTTATTTTATTAACTGTAACTGTTTCAATCCAGTTGTGTTTTGAGTTCAAATCATACAAAAGTAAAAAATAATTATTCTTCATATTTGTGCTTTTTTAAGGTTGATGTGCTGAAAAAAGTGCAAAACTAATACATTTTTAAAATAAGTACAGTATATTATTAAATTAATAAATAATTGCCTTTTAGCAAAAATCTGGGTGATTTTGGGGAATTTCTGAAAATCAGCAAACAAATCAAACAAACAAACAAATAGATAATTACTATTATTTTTTTTATTAATAATAATAATAACAACAATAATAATAATAATAATAATAATAATAATTCATTAATTTATTTTACTTTAAGGTTGAAAAAAAAATAAATCAATCCAAGACATTTTGTGTCTAAAGTTGAATCTGTACACGTCACTTATCTAATATTATTTAAATGAAATGAAATAGAAAATGAAGAATTTTCTAAGTGAATTTTTTTCTTGGGGCAGTGGTGGCCTGGTGGTAAGGTGCTGGCTTACTGATCCCAAGGTCAGGGGTTCAAGCCCCACTATCAGCGGGTTGTCACTGCTGTCCCCCCAGTGCAGCTAACTGGGTTATCAAATGCCGGCCATGTCTCTCACTGTCCGTGGTGAGAGGCATGTAAAACAACCATTGCTGATTTTCGGAAAGAGTAGGCTGCATTGCCAACAGCGTGTTTCTGCGAGCTGTCCAGGGTGTACTCTGCCCTCGCCCAGAGTTGGCTGAGATGGGCATCAGCCCCCCTGTGACCCTAATAAGGATTAAGCGGTTCAGAAAATGAATGAGTTCTTTTCTTGTATTTTACTGTTATAATCCTTGCGATTTTATTGCAATTAAGAAATACCTGTTAATTATCTGCAATAAAACCAAACGTGGCCCGATGATTAAGTTCTGATCTGCAGACCTGCGCCGCCATCACCGCCATCACCGCCATCACCATCATCGTCTCACAGTCTGTTCAAACGTATAAAACTTTATTACACTCCACAGTAGGAAGTGACATGCTGGCAAGGTTGAATTTTTTTTTTTTCAAGTTATGGCCCCCTGGTGACATTTTAAACTTTATAGAACAAGACTTTAAAAATGTGAGAGTGGTTTATAAAACTCTGAGTTATTTATCGTTCCTCCAGCAAGCGCGCACTTCAGAGTTTCTTACAACGAGTCACACTTCTGTTTATTCCTATTTGTATTTTTTTCTTTTTCTTATTTTAAGATCTTCTTTCAATTGCTTGCTTTATATTACAGAGACGATGTTGCCATGGCGACTAAGGCATAATAATATAACTAACATAATATCAGCTTAACACGCAGCCGAACCTTATGTCGGCTTTTATCCCTATAATTTTGTATGTTTATTGAATTCCATTTAAAAGTACGACACTCGTTTGCATAAAATTTGCAAAGTCGGAATAAGGTGATAAATATTGTTTAATTATTAGGGGTGCCGGAAAAAAATCGACTGACGTCTGAATCGCGATTCTTATTTATTAGCATTCTGAATCGATCCAAATTTTCAAGAATCGATTTTTAAGAACAAGTTTTTTTGAACATTTCCAACCTTACTCACAGCGCGTACCGTTTGTCCAGACACGGCCTCTGTCGTGAATTGTTCCAGTGAGTGGCGGCTCCAGAACTAGCTT
>JAQMYF010000008.1:10560266-10573854 GCA_030014195.1 Neosilurus mollespiculum
GAGAGAGAGAGAGAGAGTGAGAGAGAGTGAGAGAGAGAGAGAGTGAGAGAGAGTGAGAGAGTGAGAGAGAGTGAGAGAGAGTGAGAGAGAGTGAGAGAGAGTGAGAGAGAGAGTGAGAGAGTGAGAGAGAGTGAGAGAGAGTGAGATAACTCCTCAGGGATAAAAACGTGTAAATTCATGCACCCTTCAATTTCTGTGTGATGTGGTAATATCATCTTCAGGACCATTACAGTAAAACAATATCTGCTCTCTTATCAGAGTAAAAATCACTTTTTGTCTGGCGGAGATGAGCAAGTGGGACGTGGCCCAGAGAGAGGAATGAAAAAAAAAAATAGATTACAGTAAAAGGTTTTGCAGATAATGTTGTTTTCTCTGTGGAGTCTCAACTTAAACAGAAGAGTCAATCACACACACACACACACACACACACACACACACCACAATATTTCCATCATAGTTTACGATATAATCACAACGCTGTATTACCTTTCACTTCGGGTGGCCAGATTAAAGCTACGGTATGTAATACTTTAAAATGAAGAGGATAAAATGCTTTGAGGCAGTCTGGTCCTGCAAGGTCCTGTACAGCATCATAAACATCACACAGCTGCAGGTGTCAACATGTGTAGGGGTTGTAGAAAAATATTTAAATTCCTTTTTAAATTACTTTTACTATGTAGAGCTGCTTTGCGACAATGTCAACTGTAAAAAGCGCTATACAAATAAAACTGAATTGAACTGAACTGAACCGAACCGAACTGAACATGTCCACCAGCAACAGCACCAAATCTGCAGAAGTTACATACTACTGCTTTAAAGTGAACTAAAACACCGATTGTAAGAGAACTGAGAAAACAAATCTGATTTGAAAATACGGTACTGCGTTACAGCTGGACAGCGTAAACAGCGTAATCGTCAACATTTCTAACAGAGAAGGTGCCACATTTCCAAAACTTACGTACTGCTGCTTTACAGAAAAAGATATCAATTTTAAAAATGGTTAAATGAGTGGAAATGACATGACAAAGCTGATTGTTGTGGGAGGAGTCACGCAGACACGTTATACACTTCTATTTAAATTTAAAGTGAAATGAAGGGGAAGCCTTCCAAACTCTCCTGTTACACATGAACATATGTACATTTTCAGAATCAGGTGGTTTTTACTTACATTTTCAAAGTTGGAATCTGCTAAAATCCGTTAGATAGTTTGCATTAACCTGTTTGCCGTTTCACTCTGGTGAGAATAGGACATGAATTTGTCAGTTCATAAAGTGCAAGTTAATGACAATAATAACCGTATACAGCGATTAAACTAACAAATCAGATATTAACAAATATATAGTGAACTTCTGAATAAAATACAACTAGGCACATCTACACATCATACGCGATCCTGTTAATGTATTTATATGCAAATTAGTTCTGTATTGCTGACAAAAACAAGGGGTGATCATGTGACTTTTCGCATTACAATGTCGCCCCCTGTGTGCGGCGAAGCAAACATAAACTATGCATCCAAGCTTTTATTAAGTTTGGGTTTAATTTCCATTTTATGCATTTTGCTAGATAACTGGCTCATATTACACTGGTATATTAACCTTTAAAAAGTCACGTAATAGTAAATTTCTTAGTTGTGTCTTTCACTTGCTGCAAGTTTCGTGAAGACTGTTGAAGTTATTCATGAACACTGTGTATACAGACGGGGTGAAAATGACGCGGTTAAAATCGAGCTAAAAGCTCAGATTATAACATGAACACAAGGAGAAAGATGAGAAACTTCTTTCACAGTAAAGTTAAAATAATTTCCACATTTTCATTCATGCACCAAGGGTCACGGAGTGGCTCGAGTCTATCTCAGCCAACTCTGGGCAAAGGGGTGGTACACCCTGAACAGCTCACTTGTCCATCACAGGCTCAACCCACAATCATTTACACTCAACACTCACAACTAGGGGAAATGTGGAACAGCCATTTAGCCTAATGTGATGTGTGGACTGTAGGAGAAAACTGGAGTTTCCGGAGGAAACCCACACAAGGACAGGGAGAACATGCAAACCCCACACAGAAATGCCCTCGCCAAGCACAGGACTAAAACCCAGGTCCTTTTTGCTATGAGGAAGACATGCTAACCACTACACCACCATGCCACCAACATTTTTTTTTTGTCTCAGAAAATGAAGGTGTGAGAGGATTGTTTTTTATATAAAACATTTACTTTATTTTTGCAAACAGCATTACATCCCAAAGAACATGACACTTCCATCAACTACTGAAAGAGCAGCTATGACATGACATCATCAAAATGCGCCAAAAGTGACAACAGTATGAGGAACGACGGTAGGATAGAGTGTTAAAAAATTCTTATGTTAAATGTGATCACTGCTGGGTTTTTTTCATTGACCTTATTTTTGTAGATGTTAAATAAACATATAATTTTAATTTTTTCAGGCTTTCATTTTTTTAAAAGGTAAAAAACCTTCAAACTTACAGTACAAACTACGTCATACATGTCATAAAAACTATCTTCAAATATCACGATATATTGTTGCGATATATCGTCACGCCTCTGGAGCAGATGTTTACTCAGAAATCAAATTTTCTCTTCACTTTAAATCCGAATCTATTTCATTCCTTCTTTCTATTTATTTACCGTTCGTCTCTTTACCTGTCCAGTCCTTACTGACCGGTGGTTTCAGCCTCTGTGTGTGTGTATGTGTGTGTCGTCCTGATCCGGCTCTTGGCGCTAATTACAGCCTCCCACCTCCGTTATACACTTCTGTAATTAGGCTCTTAAAACATGATTAACACGTCTCAATTACGCCAGTCATCATTTGCATAATTTATGAGGCGTTCTAATTGCGAGCGGGTTTTGGACTCGAAGGCTGAGCGCTCTCATGAAAAAAAAAATAAATAAATAAAACTAAAATAAGCGCGGAGGGAATCATTACGCCGGCGTCGAGGCGAGTCCAAGTCACGCGCTGTTAGAGATCATGGACTGAGCGGTGGGATAAAAAAACAAAACAGTGGGATGATGATACGTTACAGGATGATACTGAAGATAGTAATATATAAATGTTATTGTATATAAATGTATATATGAATGCATGTGTGTGTGTGGGGGGGCGGGGGGTATTACACTGTAATGTGCATTAAATTCTGAACAAAAGATGAGAAAGAACGAAAGAAAAAAATGAAAAGACAGAGAGATGTGCCCGTTCATTTGCAGTAAATGTCATAGCAGTCGTACAAGCTATTTTCTCTGTGTGTGTGTGTGTGTGTGTGTGTGTGTGTGTGTGTGTGTGTGTGTGTGTGTGTGTGTGCAGTGTGAAATTACACCCCTGCATTAAACAGAGAGGGAAAGAAGCAAGAGCTCATTCCGACACCGCCGCCGCGGCTGCTGCTGACTGCGCTGAGCACGTTTCACATTAACATTCCACTCACTCTCTCTCTCTCACACACACACACACACACACACACACACACACACAGTTTTTTTTAAAGAACAGGCTGTAACAACTACAAAAGATTTGCTTCCACTTTAATAGAGCTCTTATTTGATTTAACACTCAATACTAAAAGTGCACAGAGCAACGATGCGTGTTATAACACTGTTATAATCTTTGTTATTAACCTGTGTTATCATGGTATAATCTACACCACGACGTCTGTCGTTAAAAAGTGTTAGACAGCACCGCAGGTGGGTAAAAATGCTCACTTTTGATTGGCTCCCCATCAAATTATTCATAATCAGCACAAATCATTACCGTTACATCGCGATATGAGTGACATCAAATGTTAGAGTGTTACCATGACAACGGCAGTGACAAAATAGAGGTTTACCTGAAATGCTGGATCACAGACAAATCAATTAGTTTACGCTATGAGTGTCTGGAAAGGTTCCAACTTTTTATTAAAACAAAAACAAAGATTACAGAAATAAAATATCAATAGTGATTTAGATTGTACTTCCTTTGTTTCACCAGTAGGTGGCTTGTGAGTGTAGATTACAGTGTTAAAGAAAGCTAGAAACAAACAAAGTAGCCTCAAACAAAACGTCAAGAGGCTTTTAGTTCTGTGATTTAGTTCCGTGTTTCTGAGGCAAGTAACATGTACACTGGAAAACCTGTTGAATTTAATTTCAACATTTTTCAATTCACTGCAGAAATGTGTCTACATGCAGGTGTATATTTATTGTATTTATTTCCTTTTTATTTTAGATTAACTGCATTAAGAAATAATTTCAGCTGTTTGCATTCACTGTTGTTTTCAAGTACAAAATGTGATTTTCAGGCGAAGGCGAGAACAGGGTGCCAAGTTGCAGCAAATGGATGCTGTCTTGATAAACGACGTCAAGTGCGCGCAGGCTGAACCTCAAGCAGCGCATCACAGGTATAAATAATTATTTACATCCAAATTGTATTAAGCTTTTTTAGAGTTTCTACTCTCAATGTTTGTGGTATATACATCATCTTTTATCAACACTCCTGTCCTACTCGTGCTGCTGTACATGGGCAAATCTATCATATAACCTGCAGAACTTATCGCACTTTTACATCCGATTCAAATTTACAAAATTACTCATTGACTCCGCCCCCTCACACCCACCAACTTACAGTGCTTTATCTAGAGCTAGCATACCTAGCATTCATGGAGAGTTATGTAAGTATAAAACAAGAGGAGAAGACAGCCCTATTATTCTTTATTCCCTGGAAGAGACGGAGACGCCGACCCGCCACTGAGCGCATTATTATTCATTTATTACGCTGTTATAAACAGCCCTGATGTGATATATATGCGTCTAGTTAGATCGGTTAAATATTTTGGACAGTGTGATCTGGAACACGTCGAGCTTTTTGTACGGCCGCTTTCTCTGCTCCAAAAGCAGCTGTGAATTATGGGAAGGAAAAAAAGGAGTCATGATGAGGACGAGGTCCAAGTCACTTTGTTGTTGGTGTTGGAGACGAACTCTGAATGAACTCAGCTCAAAGAACACAACCGGCATGCTCAAACACTGCTCTGAGCAACACACACACACACGCACACACACATACACACACACACACACACACACACACACACACGCACGGTACGGTGAAGTTTAAAAGAAAGACAAAACATGAGAAAAGTTGCACAGAAAGATAAAACCAAACAGCGAGTGTGTTAAACTCTCACAAGCTGTGTTTAAACTCACACGATTATAAAAGTTTATATTATTATTATTGTTATATAGGAGTGGTGAACTAAGTTTCATATTATTATTATTATTATTATTATTACTATAAAATATTTAAATATTAATTATTACAGTCTTATGTTATTATTATTAAATGTTAAAAATATAATTTGAAATAAAAAGCAAAATTAAATATTAATTAAATTCTTACCAAATAAAAGTTTTAAGTATTATTAAACCTTATGCATATCATTTTTTCTAAATTCAAATTTTTGATATGAAAATATTTCTTAAATAAAATAGACTATTTTATTATATATAGACTAACACTGGCTATACTGGGTATAAAAACAGTGTTTCTATAAGTAAATAAAAATGTATGTATGTATGTATGTATAAACAAACAGAGAGAGAGAGAGAGAGAGAGAGAGAGAGAGAGAGAGAGAGAGAGAGAGAGCAGACAGGGTGACTGTTAAATGAATGAGCTGATTGTGTAAACACTCCATAAATCCACTGCATGGCTACTTCATTTGAAGATTCCGATATTTCCATTATTTCTGTGAATCCTCAGCGGGTACTCAGAGGAGACAGCACTCACCTGTTTTCTCTTTAATTTCACACAGCACGTTGAAGAGCGCGGGTTTCATGCGGTGACAGTTCAGAGCGTGTTTCCTGCAGAGACAAAATAAATAAACTTCAGAACTTTACAGAGTAAACAAACACAACCTTCCAGACGTCTATCACATCAGGCCCATTCCTCTCACCTCTCTACTTCTTCATACCTGCAAGACAAAAAAGGGGGCGTGGTCTTTATACCTATCAGTCAAAGTAAATGAGACATTACTCCTGTGTGTCAGTGAAGCAGATGTAGCTGATACACCAGTGGGTGTGACCTATATCTCTCAATCACAGGTAAGGAGGCTTAGTAAGGTGTGGCCTCTGTATGTATCAGTTACAGTGGAGGGAAACTGGCTTTATACCTGCCACTCACAGTAAATGAGGTGTGGCCTATATACCTGCTAGTCCTAATGAAGAAGGCACGGCCTCTGTGTGTCAGTCAAAGTGAAGGGGAGTGGTCTCTGTGTGTCACTCCCAGTAAACAAGGCCTTGTCTCAATTTGTCAGTCCCAGTAAAGGGGGTGTGGTCTATGTGTTACTCCCAGTAAAGAGGGCATGGCCTTTGTGTGTCAGTCACACTGAAGGAGGCGTGGTCTCAGTTTATCAGTCCCAGTAAAGGGGGTGTGGTTTGTGTTTGTCAGGTACTCCAGTTTCCTCCCACAGTTCAAAGACATTCACATCATGCTAAGTGGCTGTTCCAAATTGCCCCTAGGTGTGACTTTTGTGTATGTTGGCTCAGCTATGGTCTGGCAAGTTGTTCAGGGTTCGCTCAGTGTCGGCTGAGATAGGCTCTAGGCTCCCTGCGACCCTAATAGGATTAAGTGGTTCAGCAAATGAGTAAGTAAGAGTGATATATTACACTCTGATCCCACGTTGTGATGATTAAACATTTATTAAACTTTGTGATACGACACTAATTTAAACTTGTCTAATACATGGCACTTCACTGAGACACAAATTATTTCTGGAGTAAAAACATTTTCTAACACAGCGCTGCACTCGCAAACCGATTCCTGATCATATCGATAAACAACAACAACAACAACAACAAAGTATTGTATTATGTAATTAATAATAATCATGGGTTCATATAAATATTATTGTCTTTATTTAAGTAACTTTAGAGAGATTATGGGGTGAAACGTGACACGATGACAAATACTGAAAATGTTCACATTATTTTAACTAAAAACAAGAAAACTTTCTGACCCTGTTGGTGAAATAAGTAAAGAAAATATACTTAAAATTATATATAATGTAAGATAATAAAACTATATATAATAAGTAATATGTAAATTCATCACCGCAATATTTAAAACTATTTAAAAATATTGCGTACATATATAATTAAATATAGAATATAAATAGAAATGCAAAATGATATAAAAAATATTGAAAACAATGTGATAAAAATATAAATCATAAATGATATTCTAATCAAAAGTGTTGTTTTATTTATAAATATCTTATTAATATGTTGTTTATTTAAACAGTGATATGTGTTACACTTTTTATTTATTATATAATTAATGTATTAATATTATTTTAATTTAATTAATATTATTTTAATTAAACAACAAACTATCATTTAAAGATTGAGATTAATTTCACTAAAACTTATAAAAATAAATATATTCTACTAATATTAATAAAACATTTATAGATATTATATGTATTAATAATATAATGATATTATGTGGATAAACAAAATAAGCTAGTTTCATTCACAAAATAAAATGTATGTCAAATTTATAAAAACATTTAAAATATACAAAAAATAAAGTATTATAATATTATTCTGTAAATAAAAATTGCTTAAATATGAGAAATAAACTGATAAGTATGATTATATGTATTTTAATTAAATAATGTGTGATGTTTTTAGATTTTGAATAAAACATGGATGAAATGAAGTGATGAAGGGATGAAATGAAGGGAGGAAATGAAGTGATAAAGTGAAGTGATGAAATGAAGTGATGAAGTGATGAAGGGATGAAATGAAGTGATGAAGGGATGAAATGAAGGGATGAAATGAAGTGATAAAGTGAAGTGATGAAATGAAGTGATGAAATGAAGTGATGAAGTGATGAAGGGATGAAATTAAGGGATGAAATGAAGGAATAAATTGAAGGGATGAAGTGAGGGGATGAAATGAAGGGATGAAGTGAAGGGATGAAGTGAAGGGATGAAATGAAGGGATGAAGTGAAGGGATGAAGTGAAGGGATGAAATGAAGGAATGGAGGGAGAGAAGTGATGAAATGAAGGGAAGAAATGAAGGAATGAAGTAAAGGGAGGAAGGGATGAAATGAAGGGATGGAGGGAGAGAAGTGATGAAATGAAGGGATGAAGTGAAGGGATGGAATGAAGGAATGGAGGGAGAGAAGTGATGAAATGAAGGGAAGAAATGAAGGAATGAAGTGAAGGGAGGAAGGGATGAAATGAAGGGATGGAGGGAGAGATGTGATGAAATGAAGGGATGAAGTGAAGGGATGAAGTGAAGGGATGAAATGTAGGGGTGAAATGAAGGGATGGAGGGAGAGAAGTGATGAAATGAAGGGATGAAATGAAGGAATGAAGTGAAGGGATGAAGTGAAGGGATGAAATGAAGGGATGAAATGAAGGGATGAAGTGAAGGGATGGAGGGAGAGAAGGGATGAAATGAAGGAATGAAGTGAAGAAATTAGGGAATGAAATGAAGGAATGGAGGGAGAGAAGTGATGAAATGAAGGGATGAAATGAAGGGATGAAGTGAAGGGATAGAGTGAAGTGATGAAGTGAAGGGATGAAGTGAGGGAATGAAGGGATGGAGTAAAGGGATGAAGTGAAGAAATGAAGTGAAGGAATGAAGTGAAGTGATGAAGTGAAGAAATGAAGTGATTTAGTGAAAGGATGAAGTGAAGAAATGAAGAAATGAAGTGATGAAGTGAAGGAATGAAGTGAAGGGATGAAGTGAAGGAATGAAATAAAGTGATGAAGTGAAGGAATGAAATGAAGGAATGAAGTGAAGGAATGAAGTGAAGGGATGAAGTCAAGGAATGAAGTGAAGTGATGAAGTGAAAGGATGAAGTGAAGAAATGAAGAAATGAAGTGATTTAGTGAAGGAATGAAGTAAAGAAGTGAAGGAATGACGTGAAGGAATGAAGTGAAGGGATGAAGTGAAGGGATGAAGTGAAGGGATGGAGGGAGAGAAGCTCGGTTTGGAAAACGAGCTGAAGAAGTTTTCTGTAAACAAACCGTTGGTGTTTTTTTTAAATGAATGAATGAATGAATGAACGTGTGCGGGTGTAAACGAGTATAAACGGAGAGCTGTGTGCGGTGGAAGTCACCTGGCCTGAGCTTCATCCAGACTCTGGTCCGTTATGGTCATAATCTGCTGTAAAATGTCTCCGATGTCCTGCTTCCGTGAGTCGCCGTCGTTTCCCGCTGTGACGTCCGGGGGACGGTGTGTGAGGCCCGGGTGACCGGCCAAGCCCACCCCGTGAGGGTGCATCAACCGCGGCTGCTCCTCCATCCTCCCTCCCTCCCTCTCCCTCACACACACACACTTTCTCTCTCTCTCACTCTCTCACACACACACACACACTTTTATTTTAATTTCTTCCTCGGGTCGGAAATCTGTCCCCTTTCCCTCTGTCCCTCCTTCTTTCTGTCTCTTTTCTCCGAGGAAAGACTGAGGGGGGAAATCTCAGAGCTGAGGTAAAATAAAAGCGGCGGGAAAAGCCGTGCGCTCGCGGACAGTTGTGTGGTTCGGTTCGGACTGGTTTGGTTTGGTTTTTCTCATAGAGGAATGAAACGCGATCCGTTCTGAGAGGAAAAGAAAATTGGGAAAAGCACAGGCCACTCCTGCTCCAAACCCGGAGTGGAACAAGAAACAAGTTTAAAAAACCAGGCGCTGGAGGAGGAGGAGGAGAAGGTGGAGAAGGATAATCCCGCGGTTTGACGGCGGTTGACAGGAGGACTCCTTCCACTCCTTCCACCCCGAGTGTGGGTCTGACCGAGGCTCAAGCTTCCGCTCGCGAGCGACTCCGCGCTCTCAGAGAGGGGAAATAAATAATCAAGTGCCGCGCGCACTGCTTTTGTTTCAGAAGTGACACATGAACAGGAGCTCGCGAGCAGCGCAACACCGCCCACGGGACGTGATTGGGCGAGAGAAGAGTTATGACCACGCCCCCATGTGCCCGTCTGTCACGTTCCGAAGTGGGCGGGGCACAGTGAGAGTGGACATCGAAGAAGTCGAGATGAAATGTTTCTGTTTTTATTTTTTATGTCAAACTGCCAATCAATCTGTTTCAAATTCTCATCTTTTTTTATCAATCATTTAATTTATTTTTACTGCATTTATTTTTTTTCTTTTGCTTGATCGTTTTTTTCTCCTTCTTCCTTTTTTATTTTCCCTTTTTGTCAATATTTATATCTTTCTTTTGTTTTTATTGCTTTTTTTTTCTTTTTCTTTTTTCTTTGTACATGTTTATTCTCCCTATTAGCATCAAACCCTTTCACTTTCTTTCACTTTTTCTCTGTTTTTCCTTCTTTCTTGCTTTTTTTCCTTTTTTCTTTCTGTTCATGTATTTATTTATGTTTCTTATTAGCAATCAAATCTTTCTTTCTTTTCCTTCTTTTTATTTTTTGACATCTTATCTTTCTGTTCCTAATTCTGAGTTCACCTTCACTTCGTCTTTATTTATTCTATTACTTGTCAAAGTGTCAATCAATTTATTTCATGTTTTCCTCATTACAATCTACTTTACATCCAGTTCCATATTTCACTTTCAATAAATCACACCACTCTCACTTTTTTGCCTCTTTATCTTGTGCAGATGTCGCTGTGTCTCTTGTAATTGTTATTTTATTTATTTAGGATCAACACCTCATACATTTAATCTGTTTATCGCCAGAGTTTTAATTGATGTTAGAGCGAATATAAACAGTCGTTCCATCTCCAGCTACTCTTTCTGGGTACTGTTCAGTTCTGGATTCTGATTGGTCAGAATAGGAGGTGTTGATTAATTTTCTATAAAATCAGCTCTGTCAGTAGTGCATCTACAAATTACTGCTTTATATTAATGACCTTAATACATTATCGTTTCCATAGCAACAGCTCATTCGCTGGGACTTGGAAAGCAGATGCTGGCAGAATAATAAATAGACTCACAAAGCATGAGTTGAAGTGTAGTAAGCAGGTGATCAGTGATAAATGCTTGTGGAAGGAGTCTCCAGTGTCAGAGATAAAGCAACAGGTTTATGTTTTCCCACATCCTCAGTACCGGACAGCGGTTTGCTGGTGTATTTTCTTGTATACTGTAGCATATATATATAAAGAACAGGAAGACTTTATATAGACCTGGGGCAGCACAGAGGTGTAGTGGTTAGCACATCCACATTACAGCAAGAAGGTCCTGGGTTTGAGTCCCGGTTTGAGCTTGGTGAAGGTGTTTCAGTGTGGAGTTTGAATGTTCTCCCTGTGCTTGCAAGGGATTCCTCCAGGTACTCTGGTTTCTTCCCACAGTCCTAAGACATGCACATTAGGCTAATTGGCTGTTTCAGATTGCCCCTAGGTGTGAGTATGAGGTGCACATCCCTTTATTTCTTTATAAGCGAAGTAAAACCCTCTGAAATCCAGTAATCCTCTGACTCCACATCATCACACCAGCCTGTATTTGATTGATTTTCTGTAACAGCACACCTACCACTAACACATACACCGTTTCATTCCCGAATAGTTAATATTCAATCTTCAGACAATATTGACTCCATACCTATGAGAATATGTGTTCTTTAACACCTAGTGCCTTCGTGTTGGTTATTACTTCTGTAATTACCGTGTAACATGTATGTAATAACACTAAAGCACTGATGACTTTCTGTATTCTCAGCGCCCCACGATTTGTGATAGCAGCAAATGGTTCCATGTGAGTGTTTTAACCCTGGTATTCCTCTAACTAATCCAAGTAAACAGTTTCCCAGATTACATGTGACCGCGCGAGCCGCTGTAATTCATCTTGATATTTCCAAATTGACTTTTTCAAGACGCAGGCTGATCCGGCGCTTCCACGTATACCGATTCCGGTCATGTTTATTGAAATATAAATGTCACAAGCACACGTTTCAGACGGTGCGCCCGGGTCACGAAGGTTCACCGAGGATTAGATCGAATTCGGAATCACGAGCATCAGGTGCACATTTCATTTAACCGCAGGTCAGAATGTCATAATGAGAAAGAAAGAAAAAAATCCCCCGAATAATAAATATGAAAATATTCTGCTGTAAAATTCGCCTGACGGAGGCTGACGAATGGAGCGGGATCGACGTCCGCGCCAGTCCGTGCCTTCATTAGCCGCTCTCCATCTTAACTGTAGCATTAAGGTCACGTCTCATTAGCGCAACACGATCCATGCAGTCCAGGAAGTAGTGGCCTTTTCTGTGTCAGAGTTAGGGTTAAATCAATCTATCGGATTTCTCATTAGGGTTAATCACAGGGCGAGCTGCTTAATGTCACTGTGAAAAGTCCTCACTCCTGAGCTCAGGGTTTAAAGAGTGCTAGTGTGGAACATACACACACACACACACACACACACACACAAATACGTACACGAACACCCCCCCCCACACACACACACACATGCACACACACACACACACACACACACACACACACTTTTTAGTGTACTTGATACTGAGTGAGTATCAAAGCCTGATCTGATACTTCAGACTGGAGGGTCCCAAGGAGGGTGGAGTCTATCCCAGGGGACTCTGGGCGAAGGCCGGGTACACACTGAACAGTTTGCCAGTCCATCTCAGGGCCAACACACACAACCATTCACACCTACACTCACACCCAGGGGCAATATGGAACAGCCAATAAGCCTACTGTGCATGTCTTTGGACTGTGGGAAGAAACAAGAGTACCCAGAGGAAGTCCACACAAGCACGGGCAGAACATGCAAACTCTACACAGAAACGCCTTTGCTGAGCCCAGGACTTGAACCCAGGACCTTCTTGCTGTGATGTGGACATGCTAACCACTACACCACTGTACCATTCTAAATGCATTATTATTTAATAAATAAATTTATACTATTAAAAAATACAAATTTTGATTTCTTTATATTATTGTTGATTCTAGCACTCAGTTCTGTCTTTCTTTCTTCATTTATTTCTTGTACCTATTTTTTTTAAATCTAATTTTCTCTTGCTTTCATTCTTTTGGTTTCATCACTTTCTTTCATTTTCTTTTTTCTTCTTTTAAGTCTCCCATTAATTTCTTTTCTGTTCCTTTCCCCCCTCTATCACTTTATAGCCCATCTATTCTGTTTTTCATGGTATTGTGGAATATTCTCTCTCTCTCTATTCACTCTTTCACCCCTCTTTTTCCTCCTTTTGTCTTTACTTTTTTTTACCCTGCAATAAAAAAAAGTGCATCGGTCTGAGAGTTTGAGGTTATGATTGTTGAGTGAGTGCGAGAGAGAGAGAGAGAGAGAGAGAGAGAGAAAGGGACAGCAGGAGATCATAAACGCATTCCTGTGACTTTTTAATCCAGAAGCGCTACATCAGCTAATCCAATTAGCCCCGTTTCGAAAATTAGCCATCAGAAACGCCACTGTCTGTAATTTGAGAGTCGTGAGCCAATCAGTATCCCTGCTGAGTGTGTGCAAGAGTAAACACACGGGAGTGAGAGAGTGAGCAGAGAGGATTGTGGGTATAGAACTGTTCCTCTCTCAGCAGTTCTACAGTCCCAACAGACAACACGCGCATACACACACACACACACACACACACACACACACACACACACACACA
>JAQMYF010000008.1:10600943-10613443 GCA_030014195.1 Neosilurus mollespiculum
TCATTAACATACCATTAAAAAAAACTAAGATTGAAAGCAGTAGTGAAAAAAATATTTTGTTAACTGAAATAAAAATGATAAAATATATTAAAATAAACAAATAAATCAATCAATAAATAAAAAACTACAGCCAAATTAATAATTTCCCCCTTAATTTGTGCTATCGTTGCTAAACCCTCATGAAGATGAAGATGAAGATGAGGCAGTAACGAACTTGTTCCAGAAGGTGGCAGTAAAGTGTAAACTAATTAAACACCGTACATTTAAAGCTACTTGCAAATAAGCAATTAAAGGTAAAGTCTGTTGGGTTGTTTACACCCGAGCCCATCACAGTGGCTTATCATAGCTGGAGCTGATCTTGCTTTCTGTAGCATGAAGCAATGAGGAGTTCAACTCCTCCTGTATGTGGCGCTAGTAACCATCGCAGGTTACCTTCCCATTTTTTTTTACTTGTACCCATTTATACTGCTGGGTGAACAGAAGCACACTCGTGGTTAAGACTTTGCCCAGGGGGCACTGTGGGGGTTTAACGGTAGGCCAGCACCCTAACCACTGCACCCCAGGATCCACTTACATGAACATAAATACTAAAACTAAAATAAAATTTAACAAAGTTCAAACTGAACGGAGAAATAAAAATAATCATGATTAATTTAAACTGTAATAACCCTGGGACTCTGTGGATGTTTCAGTAAAGCTTATAAACATGTAATAAAGATGTAACGATATGTGTACAAACCTGTGATTTATCTGCACCGCGTGGTGGAGTGAAGACAGAGAGTGTGTCGCGTTCTCGTGGTTTTATTCCACAGTTGGTGTATAAAGAGGGAATTATTGTGAAACAAACACTGACAAAAAGAAGGCAGCTGCAGCTGCTACATGAGCACCATGTGTGTGTGTGTGTGTGTGTGTGTGTGTGTGTGTGTTCTGTTGCTTTGCCATCATATCAGTGTTTGTGTATGGTACAGGTGTCCTGTGTTTGTCATCTCACAGCTGATTACAGGCTTTTAATCTCATTAACTTCACAGTCATAATACACACCTTCATCTCTCTGTCTATCTATCTGTCTGTCTGTCTGTCTGTCTATCTCTATTTATCTGTCTATCTCTTTTTCTGTCTGTCTGTCTGTCAATCAATCTATTTAGCTATCTATCTGTCTGTCTGTTTCTATCTATCTATCTATCTATCTATCTATCTATCTATCTATCTACATGTCTGTATCTGTCTATCTATCTATTTATTTACATGTCTGTATCTGTTTATTTATCTATCTATCTATCTATCTATCTATCTATCTATCTATCTATCTATCTATCTATCTGTCTGTCTGTCTCTATGTATCTGTCTGTCTGTCTATCAATCTATGAATCAATCTATCTATATTATATATCTATATGTCTGTCTACCTATCTGTTTCTATTTATCTGTTTGTCTATCTGTCAGTCTGTCTATATGTTTGTCTGTCCATCCATCTGTCTGTCTGTTGATCTATATCTGTCTGTCTATCTATCTATCTATCTATCTATCTATCTATCTATCTATCTATCTATCTATCTATCTATCTATCTATCTATCTATATGACTGTCTGCCTGTCTGTCTGTATGTCGATCTGTTTGTGTAGAGGTTATTAAGGGATAAAAGAGGAACATGAAGGAAGTGAGAAAGAAGAGGTGGGGGGGGGTGGTAAAAGTTCAGACGAGATTGCTGAGTGGCAAGATTATTATGATGTCATCAGGTGGCTGGTGGAATTCAAATTTAAAATCCAAAATGGGAGCTGTGTGCGTGTGTGTGTGTGTGTGTGTGTGTGTGTGTGAAGTGTTCCAACTCACTGGTGTGCGATAACTAAAGCCTTTAATCAGACTGAAAGTGCTGCGAGAGCGACTTTCTGACATGATGGACCCAAACGCTCCTTCGCAGAGCCGAGTTCAGAGATCAATAACGCTCGGAGCGACGGCGAGGAATAAACCTCGGAGCCTAATGTGGCTGAATTCCTCATTTAAGACGTGGTGTGCTAACCTCCTTAGCTCATTCCCTCGAGGAAACCGGGGATATGATTAGGAATTCGTTAGCGAGATTCTATTTTTATGCTGATGACACACTTTTCGGTCTGCCATGCATTTCTTCTTCTCTTCCCTCTCTTTTCTGTTCTCACTCCTTTCATGCTTCTTTAATCTCTTTCATCACTCTCTCCTCTTTCTTTTATATCCTTCCTCTCTTCCCTTTCTGCTCTCTACTCTCCTTACTCTCTCTCTCTCTCTCTCTCTCTCTCTCTCTCTCTCTCCCTCTGTCTCTCTCTCTCTCTCTCTCTCTCTCTCTCATCTCCTCTCTTTCCCTACTCTCTCCTCTTTCTATCATATCCTCCCTCTTCTCTCCTTATTTTATCCTTTCCTCTCTTTCAATCTGTTCTCTTCTCCCTCCTCTTTGCTCCCTCTTTGTCTTTCTTTAATTTCCTCTTTCCTCTCTTACCCCCTTTTATACTCTATGTCCTCTCTCTCTCTCTCTCTCTCTCTCTCTGTTCTCTATTCTATTTCCTTTCTGTCGCTCTCATCCCCCTTCTCTCATTATCTTTCCTATCTCTTTTCTCTCTCTGCTTTCCTCTTCTTCTTTCTCTCTCCTATTTCCACTACTTCTCTCTTTATCCTCTCTCTCTCTCTCTCTCTCTCTCTCTCTCTCTCTCCTCCTTCTCTTCTTCTTCTTCTCTCCTATTTTCTCCCGCTTCCCTTTCTCTCCCTCTCTGCACTTACCTCTCTGTTGTATTCTCCTCTACACTTTCCTCTCTCCTCCTTCTGCTTCCACTTTCCTCTCTCTCTCTCTCTCTCTCTCTTTCTCTCTCTTTCTCTCTCCCAACCACAGATTTGAGGCGTGGTGTCGCTTGCCGAGTTTGATTTTCCCTCCACTCACTATTGTATCGGACACGTTTAGATTAGATTAAAGTCAGGACTGTCATGCGGTTGAGCGTATCTGCAAGAAATACTTTATTAAGTTAAAAGAAATCGGCGCCTCTGAGTTTGATGAACTCGCCGGAACTGACAGTGATATTAGGGAGGAAAACATAACGCAGTGTTTTTGGACGTGTGAGGATCACACAGCCGGAGGGAAGGCAGCGAAACGCAATGAGATTACTGCACCATTCATTATAATATCTGTGAATATCTGCGTGTATGTTCTCATATACAGCACCATATATAAGGAGAACATTCAGAAAATATGACATTGTTAGTCTGCTTTCACGACGTAGTGTGTTGGGGTAACGACTTTGCTCCTGTCAGTTACGTCACTGCAGCGATAAACGTTCGTTCCTTTGCCAGCCTCACTTTATTCTTGTGCTCTTCACTAGCTCTTACAAAACTCTAACACAGGAGACCTCTTCCATGAACATCAACTAAATAATTATCTTCTTATACACCATATTAACAATTCTTTACAATCCTTGTTGCAGTCCCCGTTCATGAGCTGTCGCTATAGAAACAATACCGTATCAGAACTAGCGCATACATTAATATGAATAAAATTTGCAATTTGCAGCTATGCATCTTAGCTAGTAAGCAAGCCAGGTAAGAAATTGTGTGTATCACCATGAAGATCCACCTCACGTCTTCCCAGCTAGCTTGCTAACACTTAACCAGCTGCTTAGCTAATTTTGGCTCGCTGGCAGGATAGTACAGACATAGACATTCCTAATTTGCATATTCATGTATATTTTAATGAGGATAAAGCCTCAGGTCTTAATTTTTTAGGCATTAAAGCTGATTATACCGTAGATAACGTGGTCATGTTTATCTGCTACTCTTCTAAAAAAATGTAGAGTTTAATAAAGAGCATCACACTAATAGTCATGCGTGTTATGTAAATACGGCCACGGTGTTCTGGCTCTCTGTGTTTATATTAAGAGCGAACAGAGAAGGTCTCTGAAACAGTGACGCTTGGCTCGGTCGCGTTATCAGGTATTGTGTCTGTCCAAACAGGGCTCGGATCCTCTGGACAGAGGCGGCTCGCGGCTTTGCGTTTGTTTTCCAGTGAAAGCGAAGGGACAAGGGGGGAGATTACGCATCCTGACGGCCGTGATTAATCACCACTCACCAGACATCTGAATAGAACTTGGGGAAGGTTTAACTTTTTAATTCATCCCACACGCAATCTATTCGAACCAGCTGCTGCCTCGCCTCGCGCCGCCTTCTCCCAGTGACCACTGCTTCAGTTCTCTCTCTCTCTCTCTCTCTCTCTCTCTCTCTCTCTCTCTGTTTGCTTGGCTTCCATAATTATCTGGGGAACAGGGGACGGTGAGAGCAGTTGTTCTTTTCTGAGAAGGTTTTGGCCGCATCGCTCCGGCTCTCGTTATGCTCCGATTGTCGGCCGGCTTTTATTGTGGAAATTATTAATTTCAGAGAACAATAAGGAAATTGGTTATTTTCTACAAAAGAAAAAAAGAAAGGGTGAATGAAAAAGAAGGAAAAAAGCCTATTTTTTGAACATGGCTGATCCCTTTTTCCTGTGGAGGGAAAATAAAAAAAAACAGAGCACATGTCACAAAGAGGATGAAAACCTTTTTTTTTTTAAATGGCTCCATCTCTAACGGCCTTTATTTTCCCTGCTCACTTCCAAGCCACGACGATATCTATCTCTCCAGAGGAGGAAAAGACGGAGACACACTCATCACAAGCAACTGGGGCTCTCTCTCTCTCTCTCTCTCTCTCTCTCTCTCTCTCTCTCTCTCAAAACACGTCCCCTCAAATTATTCTTACAGCATAAAAGCCCAGGGCAGCACAGTGGTGTAGCGGTTAGCACATCCACTTTCTTTCTGAGTCCCTGGCTCGGCGAGGGCATTTCTGTGTGGAGTTTGCATGTTCTCTCTGCGCTTGTGTAGGTTTCCTCCGGGTACTCCGGTTTCCTCCTACAGTCCAAAGACATGCACATTAGGCTAACCGGCTGATCCAAATTGCCCCTAGGTATGAGTGTGTGTGTGTGTGTGTGTGTGTGTGCTTGTGTTTGCTTGTAAAGAACTCATGAGCTGTTCAGGGTGTACTCCGCCTTCACCCGGAGGTGTCTGAGATCCAGTCTCCTCGTAACCCTAGTAGGATGCAGCGGTTCGGATGAATAAACCTGGAGCCTCACCAGTGGGTTCCTCACCAGCCACTCTCTCTTTCTCCCTCAAGAAGTTATTAGGATAAAAATAAGGAAAACAAATGCAGGTTGACTTTCATGCTTTTATCCAAGCCTGTGATTTGCGGCTGCACTTTTTACATCATCAGCCTCTCTTCTGACCAATCACAATCCAGAATTCACCAGAGCTGTGATGGAATGTGCACAAAATCAACATGGGTAATCATCACCGACGTGAGCGGGTGTATTAGTGAGGTACAGCGAGCTGATTCAGTCATTCATTCATTCATCTGCCAAACCATGTAATCCTTTATCAGGGTAACAGCGAGGTAGGAGCCTATCTCAGCCGACGCTGGGTGAAGGCGGGGTACACTCTGAACAGCTCGCCATTCTAACACAGGGCCACACTCACACTCACACTCACACCTAGGGACAATTTGGAACAACCCGTTAGCCTAATGTGCATGTCTTTGGACTGTTGGAGGAAACCGAAGTAAATTGAGGAAACAGACTCAAGAACGGGGAGAACATACTAACTGCACACAGAAATACCCCAGGACTCGAACCCAGGGTCTTGCTGTGAGGCCAGCGTGCAGCAAGGCTGACTGCGCCACCGTGCTTCCCAGTGAGCCGGTTGTTATCACGAAATAAACTCTGACAGGGCGATCAGGACCCCGGCACACACATGGATTTAATGTTTCTTCTAATGACGAGCTGCATCACAATGATGCGTTATTAAAAACAAACAAAAAAGCCTGTATTCTGTAACTCATTTATTCATTGATTCATCTTCTATGCCGCCTAATCCTAATTAGGGTCGCGGGGAGGCTGAACAGCTTGCCAGCCATCGCAGGGCCAACACTCACACAACCATTCGCGCTCACTCTCACCCCTAGTGGTGATTTGGAACAACCAAATAGCCTGCTGTGCATGTTTTTGGACTGTGGGAGGAAACCAGGGTACCTGGAGGAAACCCTCACAAGCACAGGAAGAACATGCAAACTCTACAAACTCCACGAGCCCAGGAACCAAACCCAGGCTTTTTGCTGTGAGGCAGACATGCTAACCACTGCGCCACTGTGCCACCCCCAATCAAAACTGAGTATTCCAATGAGTCATGTAATGATGAAATATAACATACACATTATTATTATTTTTATTTTTTTGTAATCTTCTTTCTTTAATTAAATCTGAGAATTAAATATTTGGTTTGATAGCGTGTTAGCATGTTTCCCGCAAGCTTCAAAAGAAAAGAGATAATTGAAGAAAAAAATTCCTGGTCGTGTTTTTGTTTTTCGGCACAGAAAGCAGCGAGCGTTTGTGAATAAAGAAATGTTTCATGATGATGTACGACGAAGCCGAATGAGACGCAGCCTGGGTTCATTATGCAGCCCAAAAAATAAATGGTTCGGTGTACGTGCATTAATTTTTTATCATGATAATATTGCAAACGGTGATATTAAAATTTAATATCCACACACGCTTAGAGTCACGTCGCCCTCTGTGTGTGTGTGTGTGTGTGTGTTCATTTAAAGTCAGCACACTGAGACCATCTGCAGTCAGTGTGTGTGTGTGTGTGTGTGTGTGTGTGTGTGTGTGTACAAAAAGAAGAACAGGTCTTTCGAGGCCACTCTCACTCCTGAGACAAACCGCGTGTGGAATTATTTACCTGCGGATCCCCTCTTCCTTGTCGGTGACATTATTCAGACCTGATCCTTTAAACAGCTGCTCGGGTTTTGCTTAGATTGGACTGGATCCAGTCACAAAGACAGAAATGCAAGGAGTCGAAGGGGAAGTGTGTCCACATTCTGTTCTCCCAGTGTGCAGTATGGATCATCTCCTCAGGATGAGGCTGTCTGAAATGTAACCCTTACTCAGGTTTCCTGATATATACAGAATACACTGACACCCCAGGAGTCTGAATCCGAGGGAAGGATTGTTCTTTTTTATATTTCGGATCCATGACAATTTTGAATCTCACAGTAGAAGAGGGGATAGAACGCATGTACGCAAGATGTCACGTCATCAGGAGCCAGAACTAGCACAAGGAGCTAGCACACCAGTCTCACAGCAAGAAAATCCTGGGTTCAAGTCCTGAGGCTGGGCAAGGGCATTTCTGTGTAGAGTTTGCATGTTCTCCACGTGCATGCTTGGGTTTCCTCTGGGTACTCTGGTTTTCTCCCACAGTCCAAAGATATGCACATTAGGCAGATTAGCTGTTCCAAATTGCCCCGAGGTGTGAGTGCAAGTGTGAAAGGATGTATGCTGGCCCTGAAAGGCTCAGTGTCTACCCTGTCTTTGCCCACTATCACCTGAATTAGGCCCCCCTATTTCATTATGTTATGTTTCCATAGCAACAGCTCAGCATAGTGATCAGCACGTTCACAGCAAGAAGGCCTTGAGTTCGAGTCCCGTGGCTGGGCTATGGCATTTCTGCGTACCGTTTGCATGTTCTCCCCATGCTTACATGGGTTCCCTCTGGGGACCTTGGTTTCCTCCCACAGTCCAGAGACATGCATATTTGGCTAATTGGCTGTTCCAGATTGCCGCTAGGTGTGAGTGTGAGTGGTTGTGTGTGTTGGCCCTGAAATGAACTGGCGAGCTACTCAGTGTCTTCCCCATCATTGCTCAGTATCAACTGAGACAGGTGACCCCACCCCGCCCCCCTGGCCACATACATACACACACACACACACACACACACACACACACACACAAACTCACACACACACACACACAACCGTAGTAGGATTCAGTGGTCTTACGAATAAATAAATGAATAAATGAATGAGTTTCTTATATACTATGAGTTCTATGGATTTCTAATATTCAACAAATTCACTGCTTTATTTTTAATTAATACCTGTGTTTCACTACGCTACGTTTTCATAGTAACAGCTCATTCACAGGTATGAGTCCGTGTATCGCGGACGAACCGCTGATTTATAGTTTTTATAACGTAAGTGAAAGGAGATACTAGCTGCCTTCACTGACCTTCAACATGAAATGCAACTATAAATATATGAAAAGTCAAATGAAATGAATTGTTGATTTTATCTGAATCATAATCTCTGAGTCAAAAACCTTCCTTTTTTTGTCTGAATTGGCGTGTATGTGTGTGTGTGTGTGTGTGTGTGTGTGTGTATGTATTTTCCCTCCCACCTGCTCGGCTGTCACATGAGTCAGAGTGGTGAGAAATCCCAGAGCACTCAACACACATCGGAGTGGAAACGCCACTGATTAGAGCTCGAGCAGAGAGAAAGGCGACGCCCGCAAACTGGATAAAGACGTCAGATACCCCGAGCAGGGGTAGAAATCTGTGTGTGTGGGCGAGACATGTGGCGTGTCAGGAGCGATGGTGATGAATTGTACAGTTTGTTGTCAGATGTATGATGTCACAGTGTTGTGTTTATACACTCTTTTCACAAGTGTGTGTGTGTGTGTGTGTGTGTGTGTGTGTGTCTGGATCAGGATTAATCTCTAGACCACTCAGATTCACTTTCTTTTCTCAATTTTTTAAATAACAACAGAAATAATAATAATAATAATAATAATAATAATAATAATAATAATAATAATAATAATAATAATAATAATTAATCTGAAAAAAAATTGTTTATTTACTCATGTCTTGAACCACTTAATCATACTAGGGCATGAGGAGGGTGGAGCCTATCTCAGCCAACTCTGGGCGAAGGCAGGGTACACCCTGAACAGCTCACCAGTCCATCGCAGGGCCAACACACACAACCATTCACACTCACTCTCACACATGGATCGTAGGGTGATTTCGAACAGCCAATTATTCTAATGTGCATGTCTTTGTACTGTGAGAGGAAACTGGAGTACCCAGAGGAAACCCACTCAAGCACAGGGACAGCATGCAAACTCCACAGAGAAATACCTTCACCGAGTCCGGGACTCGAACCTTCTTGCTGTGAGGTGGACGTGCTAACCACTACGCCACTGTGCCGCCCTCAGCTGAATCATTTACCAACTGAACATCTCTTTTGACTTGTGTAACCTGAATAAATGTGTTAATTCGTTATTTATTATGAAAATGTATTATTTTTTATTTTACAATAAAAATACATTCCCAATAATCATGTGAACAAGTCATTCCTTTTTGAGTTAGTCAAGAAGGTGAACGGATCAGAGTTGTTCTTTTGTTCGTTTCATGCTGCCAATGGAATTCTGGGTTATAGACCGTAATCAAGCATCAGTGAATCAGGGACTCAGGGAATCAGTGAATTAGAAAATAGCCATTGTTCACTTCAAACATCTGTCAGTACTGTTTGTTGTATATATCACTAAGTGTGTGTATGTGAATGTACTTTTTCATCCTTTGAGTCAATGAATCATTTAGCTGTGACTGAGATTCACTCTTTTCTCATTTAATGAATCAGTGAAATGAATCTGATTCAGTCAGCGATTCAATAATAATAATAATAATAATAATAATTATTATTATTATTATTATTATTATTATCATCATTATTATTATTATTACTATTATTATTATTATTTATTGCTTGTTATTAATAGTAACAATAAAAATAATAATAATAGATGAATTCTAAGACTGTGAGGATGTGATCTGAAAATCTAACTCTGTGTTTCAGTTCAATGTAGAATAAAAAGTTGCCTCACTGTGACACAAACATGTTTTCACTGTGAGACTCAAGAACGGGGAGAACATACAAACTGCACACAGAAATACCCCGGGACTCAAACCCTGGACCTTCTTGCTGTGTGGCTGGCGTGCTGCAAGGCCAACTGCACCACTGTGCCACCCAGTGAGCCGGTTATTATCACGAAATAAACTCTGACAGGGCAACCAGGACCATAAATCATTCGGCTGTGACTGAGATTCACTCTTTTCTCATTCAATGAATCAGTGAAATGAATCTGATTCTGTCAGCGATTCAATAATAATAATAATATTAATAATAATTATTATTTTTTTATTATTATTATTAATATTTTTATTATTGAATCGCTGACAGAATCAGATTCATTTTACTGATTCATTTCTTTATAATGACAATTATTATTATCATTATTATTATTATTATTTATTGCTTGTATTAATAGTAATTATAAAAATAATAATAATAGATGAATTCTAAGACTGTGAGGATGTGATTGGAAAATCTGTGATTAACAGTGAAAAACATGTTTTCACTGTGAGAGTATTTTTATTAAATTGTTTTTATACAAACTGTGAAATGATACTGAACTAAAACTTGAGGACTGAATCATATAGATGTATGGGGAGTGAGAAAGAGGAATGTGAAGAGAGGGGGGAGAGAGAGAGAGAGGGAGGGAGGGAGAGAGAGAAAGAAATGGAGAGGGTGAGAAAAAAGAAAGAGGGAGAGAGAGAGAGAGAGAGAGAGAGAGAGAGAGAGGGGGAGGAAGAGATGATTTAGACGAGTCAGGAATGTAGAGGACTGAAGGTGAGGTCAGGGTGATGGATAGGAGCTGGGTCAAAGGTCAGTGTCTGTGAAACCTCCATCACCTCCATACATGGTGTTTTCCTCCTCAATTACTGTCTGTGTTTATGACCCATCAACAGAGAGAGAGAGAGAGAGAGAGAGAGAGAGAGAGAGAGAGAGAGAGAGAGAATGACTAAGAGACTCTCTTTTACAATCCCATATCAAAACGGCAAACAATGTCGTTGATAAAAATGGAGATATGACGATCATAGCACAAGCCCTGAAACCACTGCCGTCGTATTGATAAGGGATAAGATTTGAATAATCACCATGGGAAGAAAAAAAACGGCGCTCTTTAAAGGAAGTTCATTTCAAATATAGCGAAGCCTCTCACTTTAATCAGCTCCTTTCAGGCTTTTCATTAAAAAAAATCAATTACGTCGAACACCTGAACTAACACTGCATCCGAGCCAATTTGCCGTGATAGCAAACTGCCTAGCAGAGAATTAGCAATGGTAATAGCTGCATTGATTTGATATTTTTGGCCAGGCAGGAGCACAAAGGCGGCGTCTCGTCCCTTTTTTTTTTCCCCCCCGCAGCTCCTTTTGTTGAGTGGCGAATGAAGGCGCGTCAGCTCGATCACAGAAGGAAAATGTCATTTCCCCTTTCATTAAGGCCGCCATTATGCTTTCCATTTGTAGCCTAGCCAAGCGTGCTATTGTCTCGCTAATCAGAACGAGGATGAGTTCGTCCTAGCGTTCGTATGAACAAAGACGCTCAGCCTTGCAGAGGGGGGAAAACACCTCGAAAAACATTCTCTCTCATCACAATTCAATCTGTACCCCAGAGTTTGCCTTGAAATTACTGAACCTCCAACAATTAGTGAGGCACAGAACAGCGCGCCGGCGACAATGAGGCCTCGCGAGCTTTTTTTTTTTGTTTGAGGAAATGCAATTACCGCAGCCGCTGATTGGGCCGTGGTCCAAGTGTCCTCACGGTAAAAAAGCAGCAGCATAAGCAGTTATCTTAAAGAGTGGAGTTATGAATCCCCTGACCCAGTCCAGTCCCGGAGTGGAGTATATTCATCATATCGCCGCTCGCCGGAGCCGGTCTGCTGGGAAAACGCAGTCCATAAATCTCACAGCGCTCACTTAATGAAGCTCGCTGTTCCCTCGCGAAAAAGCACACAGAGACTCACGTCTGCTACATGCTCAGGTGAAAAAGGAGGACCTGATACACCCACACACACACACACACACCCACACACACACACACATACACACACACACACACACACCTGACACCTGGCATACATAACGTAACATAACATTACACAGTAATAAAGCACATCACTTCATATCATAATAATAATAATAATAATAATAATAATAATAATAATAATAATAATAATACATTTGCCAAGCCGATTAATCCTATTAGGCTCACGCCGACACTGGAGCCTATCTCAGCCAACTCTGGGCAAAAGCGGGGTACACCCTGAACAGCTCGCCAGTCCACGACAGGGCAACACACACACACACAGCCATTCACACTCACACCTAGGAGTAATTTGGAACAGCCAATTAGCCTAATGTGCATGTCTTTGTACTGTGGGAGGAAACTGGAGTACCTGGAGGAAACCGATGCAAACACAGGGAGAACCTGCAAACTCCAGACAGAAACACCCTCGCCGAGCCTGGGACTCGAACCCAGGACCTTCTTGCTGTGAGGTGGATGTCATAACCATTACGCCACCGTCCTGCCCAGCAAATGTAATATAAACCTTTAAATGATGGTGAAAAATGAATCTGATCAAACAGACATTAACTCACACAAGACTGAATCACAGCCAGGTCACGTGTGATGAAAGGATGTCAGGGTAAGTCCTAGCGAAAACCACACAGGTTATATTACAGTGTTTTGAGTTGTAAGGGATGCTAATCCATGGTGCACGGATAGTTAGC
>JAQMYF010000008.1:10618443-10619809 GCA_030014195.1 Neosilurus mollespiculum
AACGATAACGTATCTGAACAAGCGCATTAATATAAACCTGTCAGGGCTGCTGTTATAATTAGAAAGTTATTCAGCACGTTGTGACCAATCAGAATGCAGAGCTGGATGGCACGGTGGTTGGTAAATATGCATTAATTGTCGCTCGCGCTTGTCCCTGCTGTTTTCAGTCATTATAACGCGCAGCACTGGACTGATATTAGTGAAGAATGATGGAATTTTGAAATACCATTCAACAAAATTGTGTTAACGTTGGAGGAGTGATTAAATGAGCAGCGGTGTCGGTAGCAGACTGTACGACTGAACCTGATTATTACAGTCAGTGATGTACGGATATGAAAATAAACTGTACGTAAATGCAGCCGCGAGATGTAAAGTGTATAAAATAACAAACCTGTAATAAAGGGTGAAATTATTTACAGCCTAAAGCTTCATATAATCATAAATTTACACCAAAACTCATCTCAGTTCACTACATTTATGAGTCACACGTTCAATGTTTAATGAATTGTTCCCTATATACTGCATACTGCTGTATATTATTACCCATAATGCACCATAAATCCCATATACAACCTGTACACAGTATCTCTAGATTAAAGTAACATGTACAGAGATGTGTATTGGGAAATTTATCTCTTAAATCAGCACAACGTTCACACACAACAGACAGACAAAATTAAACCTTTACGAATGTATAAGTTTTACTATCTTGGATTTACTATAAAATTGGAAATTATGATCTGCATAAGTAAAAATATATTTTCACTCAAAATGTGTTCAAAATGTGACCCACCACAGCAAAGTGGATATTGAATTGGAAATTATTAAATACTTAGTTGAATTTTTAACCCAATTTTATCCAAAGCTGCTTAAAAGGCTAAAAATTCCTGGCAGATTTTGGTTCATTATGCCAAAACTATCAACATATGTTAGAAAATTTGGTATCATTTTAAAGTTTAGGAAATCAGCTACAAAATGGTACAAATAACTCAAAATAAATAATTTTCGACTAAATACTCACTGGGCGCCAGCCTCCCCGCGACCCTAATTAGGAATAAGCGGTTCAGAAATGAATGAATGAATGAATAAATACTCACTTTACTGTGATGGGTTATAAATAAACTTTTTCAACTGAATGTAACTTTATGTATATTTGCAGAAATATAAAATAAAAATATATTCATTCATTCATTCATCTTCTGAACCGCTTATTCCTACTTAGGGTCGCGTGGAGGCTGGCGCCCATCTCAGCCGACTCTGGGCGAAGGCGGGGTACACCCTGGACAGCGCGCCAGGCCATCGCAGGGCCATCAGTCACACAACCATTCACACTCACACTCACACCTAGGGGTGATTTGGAACAGCC
>JAQMYF010000008.1:10629509-10642911 GCA_030014195.1 Neosilurus mollespiculum
TAGTTCTGCTAGCAAGTCAGAAATGCCGCTAATGGTGGTTTCTTTTAGACTAATTCCACAAAAAGCTATGAGATATAGAATTAACGTATTTGATAGTAAGAACATTTTTTTAAAAATTACAGGTTTTTCCACTCAACATCCCTTTATTGGACTGCTAACTTAACAGCCCTTTACCTAACAAGCTATCTGTCTGCTAACCAGCTCTTCTGTAAAGTAGTTTGTGGTTATACTACGTATATATATTTTAATTTTTCAAGAATTCAAATATAGTAATAAAAATTGTATATTTGTTACAATCCAGAGGATAAAATAAAAGTTATTCCACTCCCTCTGATCAAATATGATTAACAGCCTGCTCGGCCAAAGCCTTGTGAGCTATGAGATCATATCCGATCCCAGGGCACAGAATAACTGGTAAATATATTGTATAGATGCAGTGACTGGAGCTAGGAGTCGGATATTAGTATTCGTGCTGTGTTTTTCATCATCAAATTCTCAGGTGAAGATTTCTTTCTTCATTAATAAACATAAGTGAAGGGAGCGTGCTAACCTTTTCATCAGGGATTACGAAACGAGGAAAGTAAAAATAAAGAAAGAAAGAAAGAAAAGTAAAACAAAACATCTGCCCATGTGTCAAAAAAATAAAAAAATTATTTAATATTCCGAAGACGTTTGGCAATAAAGGCTTCTGTCTCATCACGGGAATAATAAACAGGCGGTTATGAGTTTGTCAACGAACAGATTTTTGTGGTTGTTATTGTTGATGATTACTTTAATGAAACTATGCCCCAGTTTAAAAATAAATAAATAAATAAACATCCTTCAAGAACTCACAGTGACAGTATCAGTACATAGACAAATTAAACCAAATACATTAATAACAATTTATTAATATATCGACCCCGCCCTCACCCAGAGTCAGCTGAGATGGGCTCCAGCCTCCCTGCGACCCTAATTAGGATTAAGCGGCTTAAAAAATGAATGAATGAAGCAGTATATTGATTATATTGTTAGTGTGACTGTGACATCATCACTACTTCAGTAGCTAGTGCACTTGTCATGTGTTTATCCTGTTTCCTGTTTACTGCATAAAAATATTAGAAACATTGAGGGGGGAAAAACACAACATGAAGGACACAGGTTTGAAATCTGATCAGTTTTTTCCTTCCTTCCTTTCTTTCTTGCTTTCTTTCTTTTGTCTCCCACCTGCATTCTCCCACCTCACAGAACATTAAAATGTAGAAAAGGAAATGAAAAGGAAAAAAAGTGTTTTTTTTTAATAATGAGAACATCACAATCACCCTCCCTCTTCAGAGGACAATACTATAACTTTATTAGCAATTTATAAAATAAGATTTTTATAGATTAATAAATGCACTTCTGAGAGGAAGAAAATCAAAAGAATGTATTTTGCTAGTAAAATGGGAACAGATATATTTTTATACAAATTTTTCTGGCTAATAATTTTAATACAGATAAAGGACATGAGTGAGCGAACAAATTATTTGTATTATTTCTATAAATAGTTCTATAAATACACGAGGACATCAGAAAATGAGACAGAATTATTGGGAACAACAACATTTACCTCAAATGTGTTGATAATTAAAAAAAATACATTTTAACGCAGCTAGAATTCCACTTACACAGTAGTTACGCTAAGCATCAATCACTAACACGGTTTTATGGATCGCCAACGTTGTGTGAACATGAACATGTGAGTCATTTGTTGAGTTTTTGCTACAAAGTCATGAAGATCACAGCAGTGACATCATTAATAATTTTATACAAAGCTAACTGTACCACAGTTCACATAGTGAGCTTGAGGGAATCCTTTTCTTTCAAATGCACTTTTGTAGGTTTTCCAGCACTAGGGTGTGATGTTTTTCATATTATTTTGTACAAAATGGTTAAATTATCGGTTAATTGTTTGATTTCAGCTCAATTAACATATGCTAATCATTGGTTAAACCTGCCACATCACTAGAGTTACACAAGCCAAGTGTTTACATGACTTTAGGCCTTTTCTAAGAAGACTCTGTCTTCAGCTGAGTTTTTAATCTTACTACCCTTAAATGAAACCAATTGTTTTTAATAAAATAACAACCTGCTATTGCTATAAAATACACTTCATCCCAAATTTGCTAACTGATTCAGTGAGTTGTGGGTTTGTGCGGCTCAGGTTCTTTCTGTGGTGAACAGCGCCATCTGCTGCCTGGTGATGGAAATGAAGGAATGAGTGAATTCATTGTTTAACAACCCAATGCCAAAATGAGTCGTATTGATATTTTTCCCAGTATGTTTTCATATATATTCATATTTCATATATTCTTATTGTGTAACGTGGGATTCTATAATCACATAAAATATTGCCTTGAGCTTAAACTTAGAGCAATAGATCATTGATTTAATTAGTCATTGATTCAGTGGTTAAGCAATTAAGTGATGAGAAACTGTTGGAATCTTGTGTAAAGTACTGCAAGAACTGTTTCGTTAAAACATCTATTTGATGCATTCAGTGTGTCTTGGTGGTCAACAGCACCAACTGCTGCCTGTAATGTTGAAGTACAGGCTGAAATTCATTACGTTTTATTAAATTGTTTGTGCTTTAACATCATATAAATCTTTAAATACAGGTAAACATGTATTATTTATAAAATTATTTATATTCTCCTGTTGTAAATGTTAAATAATTTTAAAATTAATCTTAAATTATTTATTTGTTTCTATTTGCATACCCGATTTCGTATTTTGTATGAATATGTAAGAATTATTCTGCATTTGACGCAAAGTTACACCCTGTAACTCTCCACCTACTTAATATGACGTTTCAACTTATCAAATTGGGAAATTACGTAATTACAGCATGCAAATTACTATTTACAAAGAACTATGGACATTTTTTATCCTCCTCATCTGCTGCACCATCACGCTGAATCCACCAGAGGGCGCCATATTTACACAGATCATTTCACCTCACACCTCCACCTGCCTGTGCTGAGAAAATATTACATTTCAGTTCTGCTTTGAGTGGTTTGAATCCTGGGCTCAGTGAGGGTGTTTCTGTGTGGAGTTTGCATGCTCTTCCTGTGCTTGCGTGGGTTTCCTCCGGGTACTCCGGTTTCCTCCCACATTCCAAAGACATGCACATAGGGATAATTGGCTGGTCCAGATTTTCCCAAGGTTTGAGTGTGAATGTGAATGGTTGTGTGTGTGTGTGTGTGTGTGTGTGTGTGTGTGTGTGTGTGTGTGTGTTTTGGCCCCGCACTGGTTTGGTGAGCTGCATATGGTGTACTCAGCCCTCACCCTGTTGGCTGAGATAGGCTCCAGCCTCCACAACCCTAACAGGATTAAATGGTTTAGCAAATGAATAAATTAATGTGTGAGTGAGCCCTTGATAATTATTTTTAAAAATTGCTGGGTTTATTTTCAATATTAGAATTTACAAAATAGGCCCTGCGATGGCCTGGCAAGTTGTCCAGGGTGTACCCCGCCTTCGGGCAGAGTCGGCTGAGATGGGCGCCAGCCTCCCCGCGACCATAATTAGGATTAAGCAGTTTAGAAAATGAATGAATGAATTAATTTGCATAAAATAAATTTTTTTTAATAACCCTGTTTTTAAACCAGCAGTGTGAAACACAGTCTTTGGACTGTGCGAGGAAACTGGGCTACCCGGAGTAAACCGGATGGGGGGAACATACTCCAAACAGAAACACCTTCACCGAGATCGCAGCTTGAACCCAAGACCTTCTTCCTGCTGTGGGGAAATGGTGAATCTGGCAACCCTAAATCCTGAGGAACTGCGGTGTGATACAAAGTACAACCACAAGGTGGCGTTTCCTCCCTCTCTCATTCATTTACTACTGTATATATCAGCTGTACACACACATACATACATACGTGTGTGTGTGTGTGTGTGTGTGTGTGTGTGTGTGTGTGTGTGTTTTCCAGTTTCCTACATTTGTACTTGTTTTGTTGTTGTTTTCTCTTCGTTGTCCTGAGGCGAGTTGGGGGGAGGGGGGGGGGGTTTACGCGCTCGTGATTGTGAGGCCACGGGCTGAAGGCTGTCTCGCGCTCGCAGGAGGAGACTTCTGAGCGCCAATCACATCGTAGCTCGAGCCTTTTTTCCCCCTCAGCCTGTCTGTGACCAATCAGAAGCGACTCAGTGCTCGCGCCTGTATATAAAGCAGATGGAACACAGTGTGGGGCTCAGAGGATGAGCACAGCAGCTGAAGTGTGATCTCTGTCTCCCTCTCGCTTTCTCTCTTTCTCTCTTTCTCTGTCTGTCTCTCAGTACTGGAGCAGCGCTCTACTTGTTTGAACTCATTACTGCACAGGTATGGAATTTATTTCATATATTAACCGTGAAAAGCTTGTTTTTTTTACTTCAACAGCATGTTTATTCTGTGTAATTCTAATTTAATTTCTGTTACATCTTCCATGCATTATGTGGTTTTCATTTTATAACCAAATTTTATATAATACTTTCAGAAATAGGGTGTTTTTTAAACCTGGAGATGTTTTTGGGAACCATGGAGGATGCTGGTGATGTGTCTTTATTTGTATTTCATATTAAGGACCCAGTGAAAGGAGGAACCTACAGTTTAGTTTCTTCCTCCATCCTAAAGTGTCCATCCTACTTCTTCTGGATCTGGATGTGTTGCTGATTAGTCCTTTTGTAAGAGTTAATATCATGAATCCGGGTCCTTCAGCCCCGTTTGGTTTGTGTGCACACAGTCGTGGTGTTATTGTGATGATCTGAAAGCGCATCCATCAGCAGCTCCTCCTGTTCTCTATGATCACCATTTTATTAACGCAAAAGCGACATTACACATAGTTTTGTTGGTGTTTTTTCCCCCGAATACAGCACGATTCACCCCTCTCCAAAACGAGGAGCTTCCTACAAATGAGCTTTGCCTTCTTCGTGTTATTGATGAGCAGGAAAATTGGCACGCAGTATCATGTTGCATCGCTAATTGTACGATGCATCTGTTTTTTGAGCTGTAATGTTTTGATTATTGCTTGTCATTGTCCAGTAATTACCTTCAATCCTGGCATGTCATTACCCATGCACGATGTGGTACAACACTTCACCTGTGCCGTTACCATGACGATGAGCCAGGGCCCAAGAGGTGTTTACGCACAACATTGCAGAAAGGTTTTTACAGGAAAGGAACCTCCTGGCCGTGCACAAGGCAACACGACATCAGCCTGGACGTGATTAGCAGTCAATGTGAATAGACAGTGTGCCGTTTTATCATATATTTTGTACGCTGTATGAGCTACAACGGCTCTCATGGTGCTTGGATCCTCCTGTCTGTTTGTTCAGGTGCTTGATAGGAATAAACATGGCGACGTCAGCCAGCTCACAGCTCAGCAAGATGGTGAAGCGACAGTACATGGAACTTCCTCAGGGGGACAAAGTGCAGGCCATGTACATCTGGATCGACGGCACAGGGGAGGGACTACGCTGCAAGACCAGGACGCTCGACTACGAACCGAAGAGCATCGAGGGTAAAGCAGTGCATGGTTATAAACCTGTATTATAGCATTATAGCTACACGGTACTAACAATGCTCTTTAAGTCTGACCTTTTAACTTTTATCTTCAATTCTATTTAAAAATACATTTGTTTACTATTGATAAACAATAAATTTATTATTATTATTATTTTGTGCATTTGTACTCTGAGCGTGTCAGTTCAGATACTCAATCCAGTCCTAGACTCTCCTTCCTGTGTGTGTGTGTGTGTGTGGTTTTAATCTTTTGTTTCGAAAAAAGCTTTCAAGATTCTATGGAACGTGTGTTTAGTTAGCTTTTAAACGTGAATTAGTGCTCCTGATAGAATTCATGCGTTTAATTCGCAAGTGTAAGTGAGTATATGCATAATAAAGGTACATGTGTGTAAAAGTAATGGCACCGCAATGATGAATTATTTATTACACTTTAGTCCACTTTACAGTTTTATTTGATCCTTAGCAGTACCCTTCCTTATTGCTTGAAGTGGTACTCTTATCTTTTGTACTCTTTATCATGTACAGTGTATTGTACTCTAAGTCTGTATAGTGTCATCGTGTAGATTTAATCGGACGGTGAACTGAAAGGTGTACTCTCGAAGGGTTCACCCCAGTGATGGGGTCCCAGATAGTTCCAACACACCTTCATCACATTGTCATGGATACTGAATGTATAAACAAAAACCTGGGGTTGGGGGCGATGCCTATTACATCTATCAAACTGTTAATTTTTCATTCAGATCTTCCCGAGTGGAACTTTGACGGTTCCAGCACCTACCAGTCGGAGGGTTCCAACAGCGACATGTATCTCATTCCCTCGGCCATGTTCAGAGATCCATTCCGTAAAGACCCCAACAAGCTGGTGCTGTGCGAAGTTCTGAAATACAACAGCAAACCCGCCGGTAAGCAACTGCTACTATTTGTTTAATTTTTTAAAGATATGACGATGTGGATATTTCTGTATGGTGCAGGCTGTAGTGACGTTCTTGTCATGTTCTCCACCCAGAAACCAACCATCGCTTGACGTGTAAGAAAATCATGCAGATGGTGGAGGAGCAGAGCCCATGGTTTGGTATGGAGCAGGAGTATACCATCCTGGGAACAGATGGTCACCCATTTGGCTGGCCTTCCAATGGCTTTCCTGGTCCTCAGGGTAAGATTTCACTCTACGATCAGTGTCAAAGGTGGCGCTGGTTGTGTTGGCGGTGTTGATGGTGTTTTATCTGCTCCTTTCAGGACCTTACTACTGTGGGGTCGGAGCAGACAAAGCGTACGGCAGGGATATCGTCGAAGCCCACTACAGAGCATGTCTGTACGCCGGCGTGAATATCTGCGGCACCAATGCTGAAGTCATGCCTGCTCAGGTACACCATGGTTCATTCTGACTGCAGTTAGCACAGTCATCTGCGGTTTTGGTGCAGATTTTGTGTAACTCTTGAGTTTCTGGTTCTACTGTGCAGTGGGAGTTCCAGGTAGGTCCGTGCGAGGGCATTGATATGGGAGATCACCTGTGGGTGGCTCGTTTCATCCTGCACAGAGTGTGTGAAGACTTCGGCGTCGTCGCCTCATTTGACCCCAAACCCATCCCCGGGAACTGGAACGGTGCGGGATGTCACACCAACTTCAGCACTAAGGAGATGCGGGAAGAAGGCGGCCTGAAGTAAGTGCGCATCTCTGAAGCAGACGTTTAACACAACGTACAATTTAAAGGTCAAAGGTCAGCATACAGAGCAGAATGTTATGAGTTATGAAGTATGTTATCCATTTTTTTATTATTCGAAGGTGGTTTGGTTCATAGTTACTCTCCATGGCAATAACCCCATGCCCTCAGAACTTGAAAAGGGTTAAAGCTTAAACGCACTCGTCCGTCCGTTCCTCTTTAAATATTTTAATTATATTTTGTCAATATGGTCTGGTCTGATGAACTGCCTTTAAGTAAATATCTTAAACGAAGGCATCTGATTGGCTGAAACTAAAGACAGTTTTGTTTCATATGTCTATCAACTCTGCTACAGAATATTCTAAGCATATCTCCCTCTCTCTCTCTCTCTCTCTCTCTCTCTCTCTCTCTCTCTCTCTCTGTCTGTCTGTCTTTCTTCTTTGTCAGGTGCATCGAGGAATGCATCGAGAAACTAGCAAAGCGACACAACTACCACATCCGCGCCTACGACCCCAAAGGAGGTCTGGACAACGCTCGCCGTCTGACGGGCCGCCATGAGACCTCCAACATCCATGAGTTCTCCGCCGGTGTGGCCAACCGCGGTGCCAGCATTCGCATCCCTCGCTCTGTGGGTCAGGAGAAGAAAGGGTACTTCGAAGACCGTCGTCCGAGCGCTAACTGCGACCCGTACGCCGTCACCGAAGCTCTCGTACGCACGTGTCTGCTCAGTGAAGATGGAGATGAACCTGTGGACTATTAGATATTAAAAAAACATATATTAAAATGGTATGTTCCTGTTCCATCATTTCCAGGACTGAACTCCCTTCCGCTCATCACTTATTAAGAGGCCAAGTTTAGTACTGTATTCTTTCGTTTTTTTTTTTTTATTTCCGTATCTTTAAAATGTGTCTAACCACGCATTGTAGCAGGTTTTAAAAAAGTTGGCTGGTCAACTTAACATTTTAGGATTAAACTTGATGTTAACCGGGGACGTGATGTTGCGGCGCATATCTCACTCTTCTGTTTCCTTCTCTTCTTTTCTTGATTGGATTTTCGCCGTTAACTCGTCGATATACAAGACGTTCCTCATGATGAGGTCGACGATGATGAATAAAAATGAGTTGAGGCTCATGAACACGCTGGACTCGAGCTGCTCAGGCTGCACGATACGATGCGTTATTTCGACAGTCGCTAGCATGTGTACATGAGCTGATGTAACGTTTCAACTGTGTAATGTTTTATTGTTACTAACTGTATGCGTAGGTGTTGAATGATGACATCATGTCTGTTTTCGTACTGGTTCAGGTTGTACGGTACACGCTCAACTCTCCTGATTTGTTGCACCTTGGTTTTTTTTTTGTTGGTTTTTTTTTGGGGGGTTTTTTGTTTGTTTGTTTGTTTTTCAAGAGAATTTGTGATTATAAAAGCTTTTAATGCTTCATGTTGTGTGACATCTGTTCTGGTTTTGGTTAAAATCCTGAAGTTGCTGAACCTAATTTTTTATTTTTATTTTTTTTTTTAAATGAGACACTTTAAAAAAACAAAACATTATTTTTACCACAGACTTCTTGACTTTGTGTCCTTTTTTTGTGGTTGGATTAAAAGCTACATACAGCACTGGTTGTGATATAAACTGAATATAAAACCACAGAAGTGAAAAATAAATATATATTGTTTAGGACATTCACCCACCTGTAACATCAATATCAATAGACCTAGTGGTCGAAATTATTATTTACTTAAATTTCACTTTAGATTAATTTAGACCTACTTTTATCAAATGTTCCTTTTTTGTAAATAAATATATTTTATATTTAAAACATCTTACATTACCATGTTTTTATATTGTTGATTGAGTAAGCTGACCATTAAATTAGCTCGCTCATTTTGAAAAATGCTAGCTATCTATAGAGAATGTATGCTAAACCTAAATATTTAGCTAACTACAAAAAAATTGCTATATAATAAAAATAATCTTTGAATAGCATGCTGTTTAGAATTACAGCACTTCAACATATTCATCTAAGTTAAATAATTATTACCTTAATGTAAATAATTTGCATTTTCATCTGAAACTATCAGTGCTATATAGCATTACACTGAGTGGCTGCTGTGGGATTAGCGGAACTAGAGCAGTGTTGTTTTGCTATTAGCTATAAAATAAATAAATGATACCAGGAGCTAAACTTCCATCTTGAGATGATGTGTATATGATGTAACGCGTCCTCAAATATCACTAAGCTAAGAAACATTGGCAGTAAAGGATAATGCTAATAGCTGTAATGGATTTTTAAATGAATCCTGAACAGGATTATGGTTTATAAACACAACAGTGACAAATTATTTATTTTGAGGAGATTATGTTTTTCTGCTAAATAAAACTAAACCTAAATATTGATAGCAAAAAAACAAACAAACAAAAAAAAAATCAGCAGCAGCCATTTAGCATACTGCTATCTGTGCATTACAGTTTGACCTATAATTCTAATCTCATATCCGAATTAGCATGCACTGAGCGCATGATAACAGAATGCATAGGATTGGATTAGCATTAGCACATGATGAACTCAAACACCCATAACTGTTCTTGAAAACCCCATCATAAACCAGTGACCAAAGTGCACCTGAAGAGCAACAACATTGAAAAAAGCTTTCTGGACAAAAAAGCTAACACAGAGTGATTCTTCTTGACGATATTGATTAGCACCGTGATTTATCAGCATTAGGAGACAAAGATAAGAGGACAAAGATTGTGTGTTTGACACGTCAGCTCAAGGCTGTGAATGTTTCAACGACTTTCAAACTTTTAACAAAATGAGTTTAAAATTACCCTAATGTTAAACCTAAAGGGTTAAACACAGGGTGGAAAAAGGTTTCACTAGTTCTAAGATAAGATAAGATAAGAGATCTTTATTGTCAACTGTTGCATGAACAATGAAAATTTGTTTAGCAGCTCTCTGTTTAGCAGCAATTATAGAAAAGTTCTCAAAAGACAACTAAGGTAAGTACACTCGCTATATATGCATATACCTACATACACATATATACACATACCAATATGTACACATATAGACACATATACATACATATATCCTGTATATGCAAACACATATATATCTATCCACATATTTACACATTTAAAGACGTACACAGAAGGATGCATGACATGTCAAAGGTGCATGGTATACACATGGTGAGAGGTAGAGCTTTTTAATCATAAGGTGCATGATACTAAACTGTTATATGATGTTCGAGACCTGCTCTGAACATGAGTATTGCACTTAAAAATGAGTATTGCACTTAAAGAGTAGTATTGCACTGTCCAGGGAGATGGTCTGAATGATGGTTATTCAGTCAGTGTATGTGACCTTGGTGGTGGTGGAGTTACACGTTTAGCAGCTTGTGGGTAAAAGCTGTTCTTGAGCCTGTTAATTTTTGTTTGTAGTGTCTTGTACCTTTTTCTGGAAGGGAGAGGGGAGAAAAGGGGGTGTCCAGGGTGTGTGGGGTCCCTGATAATTCCACTGGCTTGCCTCTAAAGTCTGCCAGTGTATATGTACCTGGTGGGGGTGGGGGTTTGGGGGCAGTGTAGTTCCAATTATCCGCTCTGCCGTCCTCACTCCCCGCTGTGGGGTCTTCCTATCCACTGCAGTACAGCCGTTGAACCATGCTGTACATCAGTAGGTCAGGAGGCTTTTGATGGTGGAGCGGTAAAAGTTTGTCAGTAGGGGTCGGGGTAGGCAGGCTTGTTGGAATTTTCTGAGGAAGTACATCCTTTGTTGTGCCTTCCCCACCTGGTGAGAGATGTTTGTGGCTCAGGTGAAGTCAGCAGAGATGTGGACTCCTAGGATCTTGAAGCACGCCACCCTCTTTACCGACTCTCCATCAATATAGAGGGCAGAGTGGTCTGGTTTTTTGGATCTTCTGAAGTCCATTATCATCTCCTTTGTCTTGGATGTGTTAAGGTCCAGGTTATTGTTGTCACACCATTTCCACAGATGCCAGACCTCCTTTCTGTAGGCTGACTCATCGTTATCTGTTATCAGACCTATGACTGTGGTGTCATCTGCAAATTTGACGATGGTGTTGCTGGTGTGAATAGGGGAAGAGTCGTGTATTAAGAGGTAGAAGAAGAGGGGGCTGAGGACACACCCCTGTGGTGTTCCGGCGTACAGGATGAGAGTGGAGGAGATGTGGTCACCTATCCTGACATTCTGAGGTCTGTTTCTAAGAAAGTCCAGTATCCAGGTGCATAGTGAGCTCCCTAGACCCAGGCTGCCCAAATTCTGAACCAGTTTATGTGGTAGAACTGTATTGAAAGCGGAGCTGAAGTCTACAAACAGCATCCTCACATAGAAGTTACTGCTGTAGTGTGTGAGGGCTGTGTGGAGGGCTGTATTGATTGCATCCTCTTTAGACCTGTTTGCTCTATATGCAAACTGCTGTGGATCAAGATAAGCAGGGATGGCAGCCTTGATGTGAGACATCTGGTGATGATGCGGGTTAGGGCAACTGGTCATTTAGGTAGCTCACTTTGCTCTTCTTTGGCACAGGAATGATGGTGGCTGATTTGTAGCAGGTGGGTACCATACATTGTAGTAGCAAGAGGTTGCGCATGTTTTAAGTACCCTTCCAGTTACTCCATCTGGACCAATAGCTTTCCTCGCATAGACTCTGCGGAGGGTGGCTCTGATCTGGTGCTGCTGCAGCTGGATGGGGTCATCACCCTCCTTCATTCTCCTGAAGAGCAGGGCAGGTGCGTGCCTCTCTGTTATACTGGTCGAAGCGAGCAAAGAACTGGTTCAGGGTGTCTGGTAGGGTTCTGTCCAAGGAGTTCACTGATGTGTGCGTGTCCTTGAAGCCAGTGAGTGGCTTGATCCTCTTCTACATATTCCTGGTGTTGTTATTGTTGAAGTGTTCCTTGATGAGCTGTTTATATTTGCGCTTGGCTTTTTTGATGCCTCTTTACAGGGCCCAGTGTGCCTCTTTGTAGGCTTGCTGGTCTCCTGACTTGAAGGCATCCTCCCTTGCTCTAATCAGGATGCGCACATCACTGTTGAATCATGGTTTCTGGTTTGGGAACACTTTAACAGTCCTTGTTGTGGTCATATTCTAAGGGCAGTAATTTATGTAGGAGAGCACAGCTGATGTGTGACCCTCCAGGTCTGTCTCTACTGCGAATATTCCCCAGTCTGTAGAGTCAAAACAATCCTGTAGAGCTGCGATGGTTTCCTCAGTCCATACCTGAACTGTTTTACCTGCTGGTCTTTGGCTACAGATTTATAAGCAGGAATCAGGGACAAAGAGAGATGATCTGAGAGTCCGAGTTGTGGCAGGGGTTGGCTTTATAAGCATCTGGAATCTTGGTGTAGACCTGGTCCAGTGTGTTTTTTTCCCTCGTCGGAAAACTCACATTTTTTGTAAAATCCAAGCAGGACAGACTTCAAGTTTGCATGATTAAAGTCTCCTGCCGTGATTATGACACTAATAATTCTGTCTGCGCCGCTAGCTATTTGTTAATGGAGTGTTGTAGCAGCTCCATGGCCAGCTTAGCATTAGCTTGGGGTGGCACATAAACTGCGGTTATGACTACAGACGTAATCTCTCTCGGCAGGTAGAAAGGTCTACACTGTATCAGATACTCTGTGTCCAGACAGCAGTGAATATCTTTCATTATAGCGTTGGAGCACCAGCTGTTGTTAATGTAAACACCCAGGCCTCTGCGTTTCTTACCGGACATGCTGATTCTGCCCGCTCTGAAGTTAGCATGGCCCGCAAGCTCAATTGCGGTGTTCAGGGTGAAAGTGTCCGACCAAATCTCAGAAATTACCATTACAGAGTAATCCATGCAGCATGAATTAAAGCACAGTTGTAACTCATCCATCTTGTTGTTGAGTGACCGGGAGTTGGTGAGAAATAGGCTCAGAATGGCTGGTTTGTAGGGGTTAGCATTTAACTTAGCCCTTAGGCCCCCTCCACTTCTGCTGCCTGTGTTGCCACTGCCTGCGCCATTTCAGCGGCGGGATGGAGAGAGAGAGAAGTCCGCAGGCTTACGGCTCTCTGGTGGAATGAAGTCCCAGTTGCTATTATTGTCGTATGTGGAGCAGTAATTGTCCAAGACCATGAGCATCTCGGCCCTTCTATACTGCACATGTGCAGCTGCCAGGGACTGAGCATGGAAAAGAAAATAAGAGTATACAACATATAATAAGACGTAGCTTTATATATA
>JAQMYF010000008.1:10652680-10684877 GCA_030014195.1 Neosilurus mollespiculum
AGTATTCGAGGTATCACTAAGCAGCCTGCACCTTTTGATCTAAGTGGGCGAGCTGGATCATAAACAACAACAAGTTCTAAGATAATGTGGTACAAGATCATTAAGTGCTTTATAGGTTAAAAGTAGCAATTTATATTCAATTCTAAATTTAATTGGGAGCCAGTGCAGTGTAGATAAGATCAGAGTGATATGCTCATGTCTTCTGGTTCTAGTAAGAACTCTTGCTGCTGCATTCTGGACTAACTGGAGCTTGTTTATGTACCTATTAGAACATCCAGACAGTAACGCATTACAATATTCTAATCTCGAGGTAATAGATGCATGAACAAGTTTTTCCGCATCATGCAATGCCATCATATTTCTTACCTATTCAAGTACCAGAACGTTATCCGAGTAATATTATCTACATGAGCTTTAAATGAAAGACCAGGGTAAATAATAATAATAATAATCACTCCAATAATAACAATCACTCCAAGATCCTTTACTGCTACACACGACGAAACTGAAACACCATCCAAACTTACTACATAATCAGAAACCTTATTTCTAGCTGCATGTGATCTGAGTACTAGTACTTCTGTCGTATTAGAGTTTAGTAAGAGGAAGTTAGTAAGCATTCAGTGTCTAATGTCCTTTACACAATTCTCAACTTTATTAAGCTGGTGTCTCTCATCTAGCTTTGCTAAATTATATATATCTGTGTATCATCAGCATAACAATGAAAGCTAATACCATGTTCATAAATAATATTAACCAAAGGGCGCATGTATAGAGAAAAAAGCAGCGGGTCTAAGACAGAACCTTGTGGAACACCAAACTTAACATTAGAATTTAGAGAAATCACCATTTACATCTACAAACTGATAACGGTCAGTTAAATAAGATTTAAACCAGTAGAGGACTCCAACAACATTTTCTAATCTGTCATAGAGAATTGTATGATCAATAGTGTCAAAGGCTGCACTAAGGTCAAGTTACACAAGCAGGGAGACACAGCCATGGTCAGAGACCACCAGTAAATCATTTATCACCTTAACGAGTGCTGTCTCTGTGCTATGATGAGGCCTAAATCCTGACTGATACATTTCATGAATGTTACACCTACAAAGATATGAACATAACTGCTGCGCTACAGCTTTTTCTAAGATCTTAGAGATAAAAGCGAGGTTTGACATTCGTCTATAGTTGGACAGCTGATATGGGTCGAGGTCAGGTTTTTTAATCAAAGGTTTGATAACTTCTAGTTTTAAGGATTAAGGTACATAACCAGAGTCTTTTGAAGTAAGGGTGCAGTTCAAGCGTTCTGAGAAGATAATTGAATACGGAAAAGTGGTCAAGCTCTGGCTGTATTCTGGATGGTTGTCCAGAGAGCTGTAACTACCCACAGAATCCTCGGAATCCACAGAATCCAGACGCTGTGGGATTTAATCACACATGGATATGTTTATTAGATGTATTATGTTTCTAATCTCTGTAATCAAGTGTTTAAAGCACGGGAAGTAATGGCGTCTTTCATACCATACAAACAATCACCTGCTATAACTATTCAGATATAACCTTTAATCTATTAATGCTGATATAACTTCATGATGATGGCAGTGTTCTGTGTTTGTGGTCAGAACTCAGAAACATCAAGAAACATCCTGAAAACAAAAAAACTTGAACGAGAATCACACCACTGCACTGCCAAGTTATTGATTGTGATTGATTGATAGAGAAGGTGTTGAATTCTGGATTGTGATTGGTCAGGAGAGAAGGTGTTAAGTTCTGAATTGTGATGGGTCAAGAGAGATGGTGTTGAGTTTTAGATTGTGATTGGTCAGAAGAAGTGTTGAGTTCTGGATTGTGATTGGTCAGGAGAGAAGGTGTTGATAAAAGGCAGAGCTCCTGATAGATATCTCTATTTATAGGTGTCTGAGGCTGGTGTTAGAAGAGTAGTGTGGCTCCTTTAATGAAAAAATAAATAAATGAATAAATAAATTCTCATAAGTTTCCCGACTACAGTGTGGAGTGAAAGAAGGAAAGGTGAACACTGAGTTTTATTTTTACTGCCTTACACTTGCTGATTTCTGCATTCATTTATATCCCCTGTATTGTTAGCTTAATTATCCATGAAATCAAGTGCATGTTCCATGCTCCCATTAATGTTTTAAGTTGTTTTGCTAAAATGAAATGGTTATTTGTTTTTTTTGTTTTTTGCTGTTTTTTTATTCTGTGCGAATCTGAATGGTGGTGTATGAGCCTCTATTTTGGGGGGTTTCCGTTTTTGTGATGGAGCAGCCTTATTAGATTTCCTGTGGTGGCACAGGGCAACCATCCAAAACATCTTTCATACGTATGGGGCTCAGCTCAGGACCTCCACTATAACAGTGACTATCTAGGAGATGGTCGGTTTTGGGAATATAATCAACTTATGTTTTTGTAACAGTGACTCCATTCGTTTCATCACACCACCATGTAGTTGATTGTTTTCTTCCAACGTTGATTGTTTTAGCCCATCTGGTGCCCTCCCACCCCCCACCACCCCAAGTAGCAGGTGAAGCCGTGGATATTTAGTGAAGAAAACTACTGGAATACTGTTTACGGTTTATATTCGGGGTAAAATTATTTTAAATGCTCACATACTGATGAAATTTTCATTACACATACACACACACATCCTTTCACTTCAACATGAAAGAAATAGTTTCTTTGCCTCGTGCAGTAACACTGCTGCACATCACTGTCTGCTGTGTGCATGTCATGCGTTCTCAATATTCACCCGTTATGCAACTCTTTATGCCTCGGAGTTATGGCATCTCCCACCATGCCAGGAAGACGTCTCAACCACGTGCAATCATTTTTTTAACACGCCTGTAAACAGTCGAGGGTCTGTTCCAGTTAATGTGATCAGTATGCATGTGCATTTCAACTTTGATTGTTTACCACAACAACAAGAACACGTGCTTGAAGAACAACAAGGCTTTGAACAAAAGCACTGGGAAAAACAGGAGAAGTGGAAGGGGAGGGAAGGGGGGCGGGATGCTGCTCAGTTGCCATGACAACCACCAGATTAGGCAAGCTGAGCCAAGCTGGCACTAGTGCGGAGGGTGGGGGTGGAGATTGTTAGGAAAAGCACGGTTATGCAAGCAAAGAACGCGGAGGAAATCTCAACAAAGAAACCGCAGCAAGGAAAATTCCATTGGTGGAGAGCTCGTGCTGCAGGAGACACTCCACAGCATACCTTCGTCTTCGCTTTTAGGTGTGAATGTGCTTCTTGAGGGACATGCATCATCTAATACATACAACAATACACCTTTTATTCACTTATCTCTCAGAATATTATAATTTTTTTTTTTATAAAAGTTTCCTATAAGGTCTTTTATAACATTTGTTTTTATCACAAAACAGTGCTCTGGTGGAGGTTTTGTAATCACTGGGGTTTGTTTATTTATTTGTTAACAAAATCCTGACAACGCCAATGCACAGACACTCACCAAACTTGGTGGGGGCATTACCCTACCTGAGTCCCAGAGATGATTTAATTCTAGAATGTATGGAGACCATTAGATACAAGGAGGGACAGACAGGGAACTGTACACCATCTTTTAAATGACACATTTACCGTTGACCTTGTGTGACACTCAAAGGTTAAAATCAAGGTCTTTAGATTTTGAGTGCTAATCACTTGAAAACTCTCACTCATTTGCCATTCACCTCTCACTCATTTATCTCATCTGACTCTGTGTAAAGGTGGGGTACACCCTGAACAGCTCACTGGTCCATTTCAGGTCCATCACAACCATTCACACTCACATCTAGGGGACAATTAGCCTAATGTCTGTCTTTGGACTGTGGGAGGAAACTGGAATGCCGGAGGAAACCCATGCCGGACATGCAAACTCCACACTCGCCAGGCCCAGAACTCGAACCTAGGTCCCTCTTACTGTGAGGTGAATGCGTGAACCACTACACCACCATGTAATCACCTTAGAATGAGCACAGATAAAATCGAGAAGGACAGAGAAAGAGAAAGAGAGAGAGAAAGAGAGAGAGACAAAGAGATAGAGAGAGCGAGGGAGAGAAACAGAGAGAGAGAGACATAGAGAGAGAGAGAGAGACACAGATAAAGAGAACGATCGAGAAAGAGACAGACAGAGAGAGATAGGGAGAGACAGACAAAGAGAGAGGGGGAGATAGACAGTGTGTGAGAGAGAGAGAGAGAGAGAGAGAGAGAGAGATAACGTGAGAGAGACAGAGAGAGAAAGTGCTGTAGTGATTGTAGTCGTGTGAGTTATAGAATCTTAAATCCACAGAGATTTGAATTCATTTCTTTTCACCTGAGCAGTTTTATAAATTTTTCTTTTAAGTTTTATAAAGTGTGTAAAAATGAAAAAAAAAAAAAAAAAAAGAGTTGATGTATTCTTTCCTCGACCGACACGACAATGTTGGAATGAAGTTTGCAAAAAATCAGTTAGAAGGGAAAAAACTTTTATTTTCATCATGTTGTTATAAAAACATCAGCATCAACACACACACACACACACACACACACACACACACATACATCAGCCCAGATGATTGGAGTTAATGGAGGGAGACGGCGAGGAACGTTAAGCAGAAACGTGTTTCCTGAGTGTGGAGGAACAGGAGTGCGATGTTCCCTATAATCTCTTATTTAATGGAAATAAAACATGAAATGTGCCCTGCGATGGCCTGGCGAGCTGTGCGGGGTGTACTCTGCCAGAGTCGGCTGAGATGGGCACCAGCCTCCCCGCGACCCTAATTAGGATTAAGTGGTTAAGACAATGAATGATGAACATGAAATAAGTTCCAGACCCACTTGGGACTCGTTCCTTTCACACACCGCTCGCATGGTTAGGATGAACTGATTCTGACTCAATGCAGGCTTTATTGTTTCTGTTTCCAGGCTTTTTTTTTTTTTTCAGGAGAGGAACAAATAGAAATTGGTTCTCTTCTGATCAAGTTCAGATGAATTTTGAAGACAAGAACAGGATTGTGGGTGAAGATTTTTTTTTTGTGGCTGCGCCATTAACGGGAGTCGTACCTGCCCTTGTGCCTTGTACTTTACTATTTGGATACGCATGAGAGCATGTTGGAAATTAAGGGGAATGTTACGGGTAAAAACATCAGATGTCCAGAATCTTCTTAATTACACCAAATATAGTCAAAGTTCCAGTGGGTACATTATCAGAAATAAAGACATTAACTTCAGACCTCATGCCTTTATTTCGGAATAACTCCATTCACTGACTACAAGGAACTGTTGCATACACTCCTCTTTCTCTTTTTTCTTTCATAAACATCCTCCTTTTTCCCATTTTTTTCATCTGTAATACCATTTCTATTTGGATCAAATCAGTTTGTACTTCCAAGTCAAACTTAATGAATACCTCCTCCCAAGTACAAACGTGGTGTTGGTTTGTGTTTATCGCCTTTTAGTTAAGAACTTGTTTGTTTTTAAACAAAAATTTTTATCTTTGTTTGCGTTCTCAGCAAGGTTTGCTACGACCACTCCAGGCTATATCAGATTCAGTATCCATGTTAGCTCTGAGGGTATTATCTGCAAGTGTCATAAGCCCTTTTCCATCAAAAATTTCTTTGTGTTTTCCTTTTTTTTATAATAAACTCTGTCCACACTGACACCTGTATCTGCGTCATCTCCTAACACCCAGCACAATGAAACTCTTACATTACATGGACATGTTGTTCGTTTCAGTTCAGGTTTATTACCCTGTGTTTGAGATTATAATAAACACCACTCTTCTGAGAAGGGGTGCATTTGAATTTGAGGCATGGCTACAGGGATAAGATTCCAGTTTAAAAGTTTTAAATGCCAGTGTTTGAGTTTATTATACTTTATTGTGCTTGTGTAGTTTATAGCTCTGTTTTTATATGTAGAAAGAGAAATGCTGTGATTATTTTTATAAATAATTCACAGCCAGCCTTTGAAGTTGGATGTTTTTCCTGTATTTTTCCAGATAACTTTTCCAGTTGTTATCATTTTGGTTCTCACCTGCATTGATTCTGTAAATGAAAATAAAAATTATTCTTTTCTGCTTTTAATTAAAGAAATGAATGTGTTTATTTATTGTTAAGTGAGAGTCAGAATCCTCCAAGATGCAGGAAAGACTTTAAAACACTCATTCACATGATGGTGAAGTTCACAGAACTCCACCTGCCGTCTGGGTGTTTCAGGATCATACACACAATGCACTCTGAAAATAAATCCATGAGGTGTTTTTCTTTTCTTCTGAAAACAGTTTCCCAAACCAGAAAGTCCAGCCGGTCCTCACATACTCATTGTATTGTTTAGATAATTGTGCCAATCCCATCATGACTAAAGGTCTCCCTCTGTTTTTATTTGTCTGTCTGTTTCTCTTTCTCTGCTCTCATCTGGTTGTTAGCGGTGTGTATATGACTACCCGGAATGAACTTGTTCTCTTTTATGACTTACCAAGGATGTGTGATACGACACGCTCAGGCCTTGTGGGATTGGGATTGTTTTGAAGCATTTTGACGACTCTTTGAGGTCTTTAATGTCTGATCATAGTGTTTGGTATCCAGTGTTTACTTCATGGGAGTTATGAAGCTAATGCTGCTAATAATAATCCTGTGTCAAAGTTTTTATGTTTTTTTTTTTTTTTTTAAGCTAGTGGAATTGATGAGAATGAAATGGAGCTAAACTAAAGCTGAAGTCTGTCATAATAACAGTGAAACTGTGCTGGTTTTGCAGAATAAAATCCAGCTGATGAGTCTAATAATTCATCAAACAGCTAAACAGGACAAAAAAAAAATCAGGTCTAAGCAGATTTTCTCCGAGACAAGACGCTTGAGATGAGAGAAGTGGCGAAAATGTGCTGGATGTGGTTGATTAGGACACGCTGACTGCACGCTACACTGAGACATCACTGGGAGTGAGGGAAAAACAGCTCGTGACCACGCCCATATATTGAATATTGAAGCAAAGGGGTGTGGTTTGTGTGACAGTCATACAGATCATCCTCTTGTGGGAGCAGGCCGGAACCAGGGTCTGGGTTTGAGCTCTGTGTTACAGGAGAAGAGATGAAGCTCATGTCAAGCAGTAAATGCAGTAAATGTTTTAAATTAAAACACAGTTATGTTAAAGGTTTCATGTATTTTATACTCAATCAAGGAACCATTAACTCTAAACAACACACACACAACTGATAATATCAACATCATCTCATATTTACCACTAAAACAAGTATTTGGCGGAGGTCTTGAAATTACTGGCATGTGTGTGTCTGTCTGTCTGTGAACAAAATCCTGACCACACCAGTGCACAGATTTCCACTGTACTTGGGTCAGACCCGACCCGACCCTACCTGACTCCCAGAGATGATACCATTTTGGAATGTCTAGGTCAAATGTCAAGGTCAGAACAAAGTCACACATTTTTTGAGATAGAGCACTTATTACTGGGAAACGAGCACTGATGGACATCCTGTTACTATCGAAACACTAATAGGAATCCATATACCTTGAGTGACCTTCAAAAGTCAAAACCCAGCCAATTTGTTACTCCATAAAATGAGAGATTTTTCACTAATTTGATCATCCATGTACTATAGAACACACCGTAGGATGAGCACATGGGTAATAAGAACCAGAAACATATAGAGAATATTTTCTACATTATTCATGCTGTGGTGGAGGAACCCTGACCTCTAGGAGTGCACCTGTACTTATATAAATGCAACACACCAGAAAACTGAATAGGTTTTGCTCACAGAAGCATTTCTCAGTCATTTTATTTGATCTGAATTATTTGAGAAATTGTCGACAGGTAACTAACTAATCATCATTTACGCATAAGTTACTTTAAAGGCCCATTTACACACAATGTTATATACGGATATGGGCAGAGCTTTATCTCCTTACCCTACATTCATGTCATCAACATTTGTGCATGTTTTCTGAAAGTTCATGGATACGGTAGCATACCATCACAACTCGATGAATAATTTTTATTTGTTTTGTGATTTATTAAAAAAAATGTAAACATGCAAACATGATTTAAAGCATACAACACTGCCTTCTCTTTTACCTCTTTCTTAATGAATACGTTATTACGACATCCTCCAGGTTCGTTAGTGTCAGAAATATTTGACTTTGAACTGCCCTCTAGTGGATATATTGCTTAACATACGGAATATGCATCGTGTATATCGTATGAAATAGACGTGTTTATTCTCGAATGGGGGCAGTGGGGGCACGGTGTTAGGGTGGTGGACAACTGAGGTTGGAGGTTCAAGCCCCACTTTCAATGGGTTGTCACTGCTGTCCCCCAGTTCAGCTAACAGGGTTATCAAAGGTCGGCCATGTCTCGTACTGTCTATGGTGAGAGGCATGCTGCCTAGCTGTCAGTGTGTTTCTGCCCTGCAATGGCCTGGCGAGCTGTCCAGGGTGTACTCTGCCCTCGCACAGAGTCGGCCGAGAAGGGTGCCAGCCTCCTCGATGACTCTAATTAGGATTAAGCAGTTCAGAAAATGAATGAATGAATATTCTCAAATGGAAAGTTAGCATAAAATAACCCTAAAGAATCATTTATACAAAATCCAACAAAGAAAAAAAATCATTTATACAAAATCCAACAATCTAACAAAAGCATTTCTATTTCTTTTCTATTAATTAAATACAAAGACACAAACGCTAATGGTTAACCTCTGCATGTTTCTGTGCAGAAAGAAGTTTAGCTTGTGATACTATGCTAACTTTCAACTCTGAATATTAAATTTTTACTAAACTTTTACTAGAAATTTCCCCAATATTTTTATTATACCTATCTGTTTGAGAAACCGTCTATAAACAACCATTCCTTCTTTCAGCATAAACATTGCACGCAAACTCAGATTTGGTGGTATTTCTTTGTTTTTTTGCTAATCAAGTCAAAGAATTTCATTCAATCATCCATTCATTTTCTGAAGCGCTTAATCCTAATTAGGGTCACGGGGAGGCTGTCGCCCATCTCAGCTGACTCTGGGCGAGAGCAGAGTATACCCTGGACAGCTTGCCAGGCCATTGCAGGGCAGAAACACACTGACGGATATGCAGCCTACTCTTCATGAAAATCAGCAATGGTTGTTTTACATGCCTCTCACCATAGACAGTGAGAGACATGGCCCGCCTTTTATAGCCCAGTTAGCTGCACTGGGGGGACAGCAGTGACAACTCGGTGACAGTAGGGCTTGAACCCCCGCCCTTGGGATCAGTAATCCAGCACCCTACCACCAGGCCACCACTGTCCCTGATGCTAATTTGAAACCAAAATTATTGCTGTTTACTTCCAGATTCTTTGATATACTATCAGCTTGTACTGGAGAAGACTTGTACATTTGTACATATTTTTGTTCAACTCCACAAGCCCCATATCAGTTTTCTGTATTTTTCCGTTCATGATATTGTACAGGGGAACATTGTGTTCTTCTTAAACTCTGTAAAACAAAACCTCACCATGTACATAATCTGAGTGTGGTCGTTTTCCAAGGAACAGATCCATCTCACATTTTTTATTTTATTTTATCTCTAGCGAAATCCGCTAGTTTAAACACTAGTGCTGATAGCGTTAACAAGCTTAACGAGCGTGCACATTCATCTTGTTCTTTCTGCACAGAGCAGGGTTGTGTTTTTATCTTCTTTTTTTTTTGGATGTTTTTTGTTTGTATGTTTTTTTTAAACAAAGTGAGAAAAGAATGTGACAAATTTACACACTCATTCCACCAGAGCAGCATGTTAACTGTTTTAGCTTAAACAAAAATACAGTACTTTATAAATGAAATAATGACCTCTGACCTGAGTACTGCATTTCAATAAAACACAACCAAGTCTTAATGGGTTTGCTTTTAAATGACAGTAAACACCACCGTTTTCTTTTTAAAGAAATAAATGTTAAAGTTTTATGTTAAAGGAGAAGTTATTAGTTTTAAGTGTAACACTTAGTCCTAAAAGTAAGATTTAGAGCCCCCTGCTGTCTGTCAGGTTAATTACAACAGGAGTGAAAACAACAAGTCTCTCACATTCTCCCATTTAACTCCTCCCCTTTAATCAGAACTACTTATAATAAAACCTCATAACTCAAAAACATTTCTTAACTTCAATTCTGGAATCAACCCCACCCCCCACCCCCGCAAACACACCCATCACAAGGCGATTTTTGTCTAGCTTTAGATTCATCCACACACAAGATAGTCCCTACATAAACAATAAAATTCATTAATTTATTAATTTTCCCTTACTACTTAATTCCATTAGGGGCGTGAGGAGGCTGGAGACTATCTTAGCCAACTCTGGGTGAAGGCGGGGTACACCCTCAACTGCATGCTGGACCATCGCAGGCCAACATGCTCAACCACTTACATTCACATTCACACCTAGGGGCAATTTGTAGCAGCCAGTTATCCTAATGTGCATGTCTTTGGACTGTGGGAGGAAACCAGGCAGCTTTGTTCTGTGATGATGTCGTCTTAAAGTCTGACCTCAGACAGTGTAAATATTGTTAAAACAGATATGCTATCAGAACCTTTTAAAGGCTTTAAATGTTGACACTGAGTCTCTTGGTGCATTGTGTGTGGATTTATTCTCCTGTGTGATGCTCCACGTATGTATCCGCATGCAGTAACGATGCCTAGGCGGTTGCCGGGTAACACACCGCACAACGCCATGTGGAAGCAATGTCATATCTTCACCCTTGAGGAACAAGGTTACCCAAAGGCAAAGACATTAGAGCAGTTGCCATGATACATTGAGATACCTCACTAGGCACAGATAACTGACCCACGTATCAGTAAAGGATATGGCTCTGACTTTGAATTCTTAACACAGATTTTGTGTATATACATGAACCTATGTAATTATAATCAATGACTCAATTTTAACACTGGTGAGGATGTTCTCAGCCCAAAGACCAGTGAGATTACTCTGAATGGTTCCACATATGATACAAACTATAACGAAGGCTGTGTGTCTTCTTCTTCTTTATGGTTCTTGCCTTCATTCAGCATTAGTGGCTGAGCTTCCAGGTACTTGGTTTGTATGTTCTGGGTACCCCAGATCTATCCTACAGTCCAAATATATGCACATTAGGCTAACTGCCTGTTCTGACTGGCCCCTAGGTGTGAGTGTGGATGGTTGTATGTGTGTTGTCCCTGCAGTGGACTGGTGAGCTGTTCAGGGTGTACCCTGCCTTCACCCAGAGTCGGCCGAGATAGGCTCCAGCCTCCACGTGACCTCTAGGGTAAAATGGTTCAACAAATGATGAGATGAAAGAATTTTTTATTTTTTTTTGGCAAACTTGAAAAAAGAGAATAAAATATCTGAATAGGAGAAAACTGAGAATAGTTTCTGCTTGACCCCCAAATGACCAGGAAAGCAACAGAACGTGTCGAAATGCTGAAACAGAATCCCAGTGTTCTTCTGCAGTAATTTAATAATCTATCAAAACCTGGACACTCTCCAACAGGAAGTAAAATCCACACAGACTTTAAGAACATGGGTGTGGGATTGAATCCAGATTTTTCTTCTTTACAAACTTAAAAACAAACTCCACCACTACGTCTATATCATAAAAAAAAAGATTTCCATTCTGAGGAGCGTGGCTATGTTGTCTGCGTACTTTCAGCAGTATCAGTCACATCAACCTTTAAAGTTCCCCACTCACTAGTGAATATCTTGTGTGTGTTTTATCTACCATTATCAGTTCATTCTGGATAAATATAAAGCTCATGGGCTTAATATCTCTTATTCCCCTGTTTTACATCTTGTTTTGGTTCTGTATCTGTTTATAATAACAATAATGAGATCTTGTTGGAAAAGTGGAAGTCTGAGATCAAGTATTAAGGGCATTATTTTGTCATCATTCGTATTTTATTTGCATTTTGATCGCACTAACAACGCGCAAATAAAAAGTGAATGGTTTGAGAACAAAAAGCGAACAAAACGTGACTGATTTACGACAGGAGATTCACTTTTTATTCATCAAACATTCGCAAACCAATCGCAAAAGACTTTTGTCCGATATTCGTATTTAAGTTGCAAAATATTCGCTTGCACGTGGGGTCGCAAAACATCTTGACGCGAATTTCAAAATTTGTAAATAAAAGAAAATATTGCAAAAAATCAAAAAGAAACGGAAGAAGGGAAACAATTTCAAGAAAAATAAAAAAGATGGTGATGTTATTAATATCATGGCAGCTAGTGCAGGGGGCATTAACACTCGTGTACAGGAGGAAACAAATGGTTGCATCTTTATTTATTATACGTGGGATCTGAATAGGAAACTTTAAATGGTCATGTTAAGTTTTTGTTCTATTGTGTATCTGTTGTGTATAAATTGCTAAATTGTTTTTTTACATCTTGTCTTAGTCCACAGATTATTATCTGACACTCTCTGAGAATAAAAAATGTAAATAAGTAAGTGGTGTACAGGCTTTAACTTCCTGTATGTAGATTGACTGAGAGATCTCCAGTAGATCAGGTCACATCCTGCTGATGACATGCAGCTGACAGCGATGCGGAGTTAGGTTTATGATACACAGCAATCCAGATAAGCGTTATTCAAAGGTACAGCTGTAAAAAATAAAATCCAGTTGAGTCCAGTTGAGTCTCACATGCTCATGAGTTCTTGGAGAGAAAAAAAAGGAAAACAAAATGTTCACTTCATCTCAAGCGTATAGCTGATCAGCTGATGTGATGCTTCATTAGCCATATAGCAACGAGACTAATTATTCTCGCCAAGGACATCATGTTTTATAAGTTTGTGAGCAGAATTGTGTTAAAATTTATGCTTGGATTATCATGAAATTTCTATCGGAGGTGGAGCTTTGGATAAGGAAGATAATCTGACTCAAATACAGAATCCAGGAATTTTTTTTATGGATTCTTTAGTAGAGTAAAATAAGAACAAGTTTGTTTTTTTTTTTTGCTTTACATTTTGGTTCAGATGGGGGATTACTGGGCTTAGCAGTACAGAATGATTCAGGAAAGTGAGCAAACATTTCAAACTTTATTTAATTTTGAAACACTTGTTTAAAAGCAGTATTCTGTGACACTGTGTGTGTGTGTGTGTGTGTGTGTGTGTGTGTGTGCGTGTGTGTGTGTGTGTGTGTGTGTGTGTGTGTGTGTGCTTGTCTTGATTTGGAAATATAGTCCGATGTTGGTTTAACCCTCATAGTATTAATTGGTTCTTCAGGTGAGACACTCTTTCCAGTCTTTTCTCATCGATATAGGATCAGGTATTGGAAATCAACTATCAGATGTGCAGGTATCAGGTAGACCTGAGTACTGTATTGGTGCGGTCTCTAAAAATAGTCGTCACAGTAGAGATTGTGCCTCTCAAGGATAAACTGTAAGTGTGAGTCCTGTAACTGACATGGATCTGTGGCCCTGCCAAATCAGAATACATCCTTTATTTTCTTTCAGACAGAGAGAATGGATTTAGATGTGGAACTTAATGAGGTCCACCCGGGTGAAAGTCTTGGGTGTGTGTGTGTGTGTGTGTGTGTGTGTGTATGTGTGTGTGTGTGTGTGTGTGTGTGTGTGTGTCGGCAGTTGTTTTAATCCTAAATCTCTGATTAAATTGGTGAAACTGAGATAAGACAGAATCACACACTCTTTACCTTCATCCACATCCTCAATTCTCTTTATACATCAGTGTTGGAAGATGGATTCTGAGCACTTCTGATCATAAATCATGAAAATACAAAACATACATGACATTATATGTATATATAATATATATATACGCCATTGAGTTATTTATATAATTGAAATAAAGAGATTAATCCTCAGCACTTTAGGTCCGTAACTCAGAGAAAGTTTAAACAACGTCCTGAAGAACTCGTCTGTGTTAGTTGTGATTAGAGTGGTAGTTACGATGTGAGCGGTAAAGAACTTAAAAAAGAAATGTGCACAGTCATCCTGCCATCTGTTTCTGAAACACTTCTGTGGGGTCCAGGGGTCTAATCATTAACAGACCCTCCAAGAAACTTCTAGCAAACATTTTGTGCATGCACACAAGAGCAGACGAGGTTTACACACTGAGGAAAAGGAATCTGAAGAATGTAAAAATTCCTCTAAAGAAAAGTATAAAAAACAAGTTTATTTTAGATATTTTATCTTACTATGGGTTACAAAGGTGTTGCAGCTCAATGTAAGAAACAAGTTTTTAAGTTTTTTAAGTTTTTACCAAAACATTACATCATATAAACCAAATTTCCCCTCCAGATTTTGGGAATTAAGCCATCTGTATTTTCTTAATTTTCAGAACCTGCAGTGAATTAAAGCAAAAATAAAACAGTATTATAGCATCGATTCCTGGAGTCCAAGCATAGAGACTCATGATAAGTACAAATGGTGATGAAGAGGAGTGATGAAGAGGAAGAGAAATGATAAAGAAGAGTCATGAAGAGGAGTAATGAAGAGGAAGAAGAGTGATGAAGAGGAGTGATTCTGGGTGAGGCAGACCATTGCAGGCCAAACACACAATCAAACATCGAACCCAGGACCTTCTTGCTGTGAGGAGAACGTGCTAACCACTGCGCCACCGTGCCACCTCTTTTCGAACTGTTGCGCATGCGTATTTGGGGGTGGCCTACCACACTCGGAGGGAAAGCGCTATCCGCCCCCTCGTATGAATGAGCTCACAGACGCCCATGATTGGCTGGTGACCGCTGTGAGTGACAGGGAAGTGAGCATATGCCATCCCTCCCTCCCATAAGAGCCCGTCCAATTAGCTCCCATGGACTCCCGGTCACGGATGGCTGTGGCATCAATCCGGATTCTATTTATTTATTTATTTATTTATTTTTACTACATTAAAGAAAATCTGACTTGTTTGCAGAAGGAGATTTTTCCTTTCGAATCAGGGAATGAATCGATTCCTGTAAAGTGGATAAGTGGATGAATCAGGAGTAAATTTTATCCCATTTTCTTTTTTAACATAATTATTTTATCCTCACACCTTCCTGCGATATGTGACAGTATTCATTTCATCACCATGCCACACAGACGCCATTTTAATCCAGAAAAACATCTAATCTGATGTCAGTACTGAGGAAAAGTTAAAGATTATCTAATAACTCAAAGAGAACTGGCGCTAATCTCTCCCCCAGCTGTTTGTCTGAAGGCGGCTTTAAGGGAAGCCGAGATAAGTGACACCGAGAGCCGCTTGTGAAAGACATTCCGAGATTAGAGCCCATTAGTGTTGCATGAAATAACAATCAGCAGTGCTGAGTGCAGCACATTACACATGATGGCCAAAGGTAGATCTTTACACCTGGATGTGGACTCAGCAAAGTGCTGGAGCGGTCCGACCTTAGTCTTGGAAAAATTACTGCAGCAGATCCGTCTTCAACATGTTAAAAATATTTTTTAAATTTTTAAACTTTAAGAGTTCTTCATTCTTTCAATTATTTGCTCAAATGCTTTATCCTGTTAAGGTCACGGAGACGCTGGAACCTGTCAACTCTGGGTGAATGTGGAGTACACCCTGAATAGCTTGCCATTTCATCACAGGCCAACACACAACGATTCACACGCAAACCTAGGGGCAACTTGGAACAAATTGTCCTAATTGGACTGTGGGAGGAAACCGGAGTACCCAAAAGAAACCCATGGAAGCACGGTCAGAACATGCAAACTCCACACAGAAATACTCTCGCCAAGCCTGGGACTCAAACCCAGGACCTTCTTGCTGTGAGGCCGACGTGATAAGCACTACATCACTGTGCCGCCCTAGAGGTCGCCAGATCCCAAACTAGAACTTTGTAAGGAATTGAAGAGCACTTAATGACCAAACAAGTACCTGAAGAACCAGTTCTCCTCATGTTAGAAGCCACGTTATCTTCAGTACCTTCACAACCTGCTTCTGATAGCTCACATCAAGCCTAATCATATTAATATTATATAATATTGACTTAACAACACATTATAAACATCTATGAAACAACAGTATATAATTGAAACAACAGCACTTAGAGCACGCAAACCTCTACCAAGCCCAGCAATCACCCATTCATTCATTTTCTGAACTGCTTAATCCTAATTAGGGTTGCGGGGAGGCTGGCGCCCATCCCAGCTGACTCCGGGTGAAGGAAGTGTACACCCTGGACAGCTCGCCCGGCCATTGCAGGGCAGAAACATGCTGTCGGCAATGCAGCCTACTCTTCACGAAAGTCAACCATGGTTCTTTACATGCCTCTCACCACAGACAGTGAGAGACATGGCTGGCCTTTGATAACCCAGATAGTGAGAACCCAGTGATAGTGGGGCTTAAACCCCCGACCTTGGAATCAATAATCCAGCACCCTACCACCAGGCCACCACTGCCCTGAAATCCCCCATATGATCCAAAAATTTTTTTTAAAGATCCAGAATTTGGTCCGGATCATCTCTAAAATCTAATGGAGTCGTCCCTGTCCAAAGCCCCACCTTCATTAAAATCTACAAAAAATAGATATTCAAAAAAACATACTTTTTGCACAATCCTGCTAATAAACAAACAAACAAACCAAATATAAAACATACTGTAACCTCGACCGACAGAGGTAACAATAAAATCCTTACTTTTTATTAATCTAAAAGATAAATGTATTCAATTGAAACAAGTCTGCGATGGAATGGAGAGCTGTTCAGGGTGTTGTTTGCTTTTGCTGTGTTGGCAGAGATCGGCTCCAGTCTCCGCGTGATCCTTGTAGGATTAAGCGGTTCAGCTAATGGAAAGATGGAATTTAAACATTTGTCTAAAATACCCTGCATTACAGCTTTTTATACCAAGTCACAGTTTTGAAGGATTTCAGTTTTCAGGATTCAGGAAAACAAAAATGTTTTAGAAGATAGACAGACAGATAGCTAGAGGACTTCATTGATCCCCTGAGGGAAATTTGGTGTCATAGCAGCAAGATGTACATATAAGGTGCAATCTAAAAGGCAATAAAAATAAAAATACATACTGTATATACATATAAACATCCACAGGGGAGCAATAGAACTATAGGAATATAGAAATATAGAAATAAAACAACACTGCAGACACTGAGGTGGTATTAGTGTAAGCGGCAGAAGTCCATACCAAATTTAAAGATGATAACAGAAGTGAGTACCAATCAATCAATGCAGTATAATTAGTAAACTAATCTAAACCATAATGAGTAATATAAATAATTTAGAATGGTGTAGTTGTGATACAATAAAATAGAGTAGTGTGGATATGTGTATGATCCTATGTATATTTTATTCTAAATCAAAGAGTTCATACTGAGTCCTCTTTTTTTATTATTTGTTTGTTTACTGATGAAAGAAGAGACTGTTGTTTGTTTCTTGTATTGTTTTGCCTTTTATTTTACTAAAGGCTCTTAAATTTAAACTTAATTCTTAAACCGATGAGATGAAGTTTGTTGCTCTGATGCCGTGTAGTGTCTTGTTTCTAGAAAAATCCAATTTAAAATTCATCTATCTTCTGAACAACTTAATCTTAATTAGGGATTCATGGGGAGGCTCGCACCCAACTCAGCCTACACTGGGCGAGGGAAGATTACACCCTGGACAGCTCGCCAGGCCATCTCAGTGCAGAAACACGCTGACAGCAATCCAGCCTACTCTTTACGAAAGTCAGCAATGGTTCTTTTACATGCCTCTCACCACAGACAGTGAGAGATATGGCCAGCCTATAGTGACATCCCGTTGATAGTGAGGCTTGTACCCCCGACCTTAGGATCAGTAATCCAGCACCCTACCGCCGGGGATTTTGTACAATATTTGGTAATGTCGTAATCTTGATGTATGTGTAACAGTATCTCGTGTATCTGATCATTCAGTCATTGTTCGTTGATCAGGTCTAGAATACAGCAATGACATTACACTCTGAACTGACGATATCAGAACAAAGACTAGCATGTTATTCATACACACTTCTGCAGCATGAGGCAACACGCATCATGCCAGCCCGTTATCAGCTGATCTTTCAGGTATGCTATTGCAATTCTGACTGAACGATGACGCTGCTAAATGAATAAACTACTCAGTAGAAACTCTGTGTGTGTGTGTGTGTGTGTGTGTGTGTGTGTTAAAAAAAACAAACCCTCATTATTGTAGCCTGCGTCAGTCTCAAACGAGAAATAAATGAGGAACTCTCCCAGTTTCCTTTCCATCAGCACAGGAAAAGGCGAAATGCAGAATGTAACCATCTGTCTGATCTTTTTGTTCCAGCTGAGGAAGGAAGCGCAGTGCTGAACATCAGCTAAATGGCTAACGCTGCATAAACATAAAGAACGACTTATTACCCAAGCTTAGAAACATTAATCTTTGTTCTACTCGCAGGATGACCCATGGGTCACGACTTTTAAAATAGTACCTCAGCCTAAACATGCTAGCATGGGCTAATGCTAATAAAAGACTGCATTACTCCAGCGGTCTTGTGGTTAGTGTTGTGGGTTTTTTTTTCTTCTTTGATTACTTTGATTATTCTTTGAATACTTCCTGATTTCCGACTTTCTTTGATGTTCATGTGGTGTGGTGGTGGTTATTGTGGATATTGTTAGTTATATTAGCTGGTTTTGGCAAGAATTATTAGTTTAGCTAAAGCCATTATGAGGATGAGGTCAAGGGTGAAAAACATTTCTAGCAATAAAGATAAGGTCAGAGGAGTCAGATGAAATGTAGGCATTTATGTGATAAAGCAATGAAAAAAAAGTTATTTAAAAGCCATCTGGTAAAAAACAATAAATGAATAAATAAACTTGTATAAGAAATGGGCGGCACGGTGGTGCAGTGGTTAGCACGCCTGCCTTACAGCAAGAAGGTCCTGGGTTCGATTACTGGGCTCGGGTGTTTCTATGTGGAGTTTGCATGTTCTCCCCGTGCTCATGTAGGTTTTCCTCTGGTTAAAACATGCACAGTAGGCTAACTGGCTGTTTCAAATTGCCCCTAGGTGTGAGTGTGATTGTGAATGGTTGTATGTGTGTTGGCCCTGCAGTGGCCTTGCGAGCTGTTCAGGCCAGGCCTCGCCCAGAGTTGGCTGAGATGGGCGCCAGCCTCCTCGTGACCCTAATAAGGATTAAGCAGCTTAGAAAATGAATGAATGCATAAACAAACTTGAATAAGAAATGTTTTCAGGCAGCAGTCGGTGATTTTGCAACGTGTGAGCTCATCAAGTGAACTTTTAAAGAATGGAACAATAGAAAACACAATAGTGGGGTGTGAAGATAAAAGCAAACAATGCAAGTCTATCAGATATCATCTATCAGAGAGAGTGTGTGTGAGAGTTTCATGACCGTCTAGTGGATGCTGTGTGGATTTTATGAGCCATAAATGAAGCAGAATCTCTTCAGTGTGATTATAATAAGGTCGGATTTTACAGCCTGGTTCCATAGAAACGAGGCCGTCATAAAGCATTAAATATATCGTGTGAGAAAAGTGTTGTTTAGTCAAAGTCTCGTTGCTGTTGTGGATGAAGGAGCACTCACTGTTCTCTAAAATAATTGGGTATACAATCATTGGTACTGTACACTGGTGTGAACCTGCAGGCCCCGGGGGGTTCACGGGTGGTTCGGATTGCACTCCTGCTTCAATAAAAAATATCTGTTGAGACAAACACACACACACAGACACACACACACACACACACACACACACACACATATGTGCACAGAGTGCCCTCCAGTGGTTAAAAGTGATGGCAGGTCGGTAAAAAAAAAAAAAAAGGTCGGATTGGGCAATAAAAGGTCACGTTGAAACCTGAGTTTTCTTTAATGTCTTTATTTGTAAAATTTATGTTTCTTCACAGCAAACCAGAAATATTCATTCATTCATTCTTTAAGTCACTTAATCCTAATTAGGGTGGCGGGGAGGTTGGTGCCCATCTCAGCCTACTCTGGGCGAGGGCGTGGTACACCCTGAACAGCTCGCCAGACCATTGTAGAGCCACATACATACAACCATTCACACTCAGTCTCACACATAGGGGCAATTTGGAACAGCCAATTAGACAACTGTGCATGGTTTTGGAGGAAACTCACACAAGCACGGGGAGAACATGCCAACTCCACACAGAAACACTCAAAGGTGGGAATCAAACCTTCTTCCTGTGAGGCGAACGTGCTAACCACTGTGCCTCCAAGTGTTTTTTTCAGTTCAGCGGTTTCTGTGAGAATGATGGATGTAACATACATGATGCTGATGTTTTGCGATGTGCATCATGGAAATTGGCATTATATTAATTATACATGTAAAGTAATTGTGTGCTGTTTGAAAACTAGAAGTCCCAATTTGTGCAATCTATAAAATACCTGGGCCTGATAATTCCAGATTGCAATTGACATGAATTACAGGTGACCATGCTATAATAGTTAAAAGAGCTCTTCAGAAGTGCAAACGATTCCTGCTTTGCATCACTGTGATCTACAGTGCCTGAGAACGAGGCAGCAGAAGATGGCTTTTGTAGGCACTTTGGAGCTCTATTTTCAGTTAAAATACCTCAGGCACAGCTAGAACTCATGTTTCACGTACATGGGACTTTGTTTTTGCTTTGTGTTTTTCCAAAAACATCTACAAAATCACATTTACACATTTACACATTCATTCATTTATTTATTTATTTGTTTGTTTGTTTGTTTGTTTGTTTGTTTATATATATAAGATATGGCAAACTAATAAAGTATTTATTTACACTGGTATATTGTTCATAGCGAGTTTCACCTTTACTTTAAAAAATAAAAAATAAAATAAAATAGAAAGCATAACTGTAAAGGCAGCCTTGGATGAGCTGTGAGGTGAGTGGATGTCTAGGAAAGGAAAATAGCAAACCAACACCCATCCAAGTCAATTTGAAAAGTTGCTAATGTGTGAGAGAGAGAGTTGAAGAGAAAAGGCTAAGCTAAAAGAACTCACTCACCTTTTCTCCGCCTCCTTCCTCACATCTTGTGAGAACGAGCACTGAGCATTGTTTCGGTGGAGAAGGAGTGTCATTTTCCTCCTACACAAACAACACTTCACCTGTTTTCTGTCCCCACTGGCATGACATGGCTCGCCCTCGCTAACTGTACTTGTTCTCATCACGTGTCTCTCATTTATTCAATTCAATCCAATTCAGTTTTATTTGTATAGTGCTCTTTAGCTTAAGACTCTCTTTCCCTCAAGACCAACCAACAATCAAGAGGGACATTCTTTGCTCTACATGAACGCAATGCTCCGTCCTGCTGTCCCATATTGTCTCTTTAGCGGTTAGAGCAAAACAACTGTAGAATTTCCTTTAAAATACAGGAATATTTATGTATTTGCATATTATTGGTTTCGGGGGGCGACATGCTGGCACATCCGGTTCACAACAAGAAGGTCCTGATTTCCAGTCTCTGGCTCGCTGAGGGTGGATGTGTGTGGCGTTATTCCTGTGTTTGTGAGGGTTTCCTCCAGGTACTCCAGTTTCCTCCCGCAATCCAAAAACATGCACATTAGAATAATTGGCTGTACCAAATTGCCCCTAGGAGTGAGTGTGAGTGTGAATGTGAATAATTTTGTGTGTGTGTGTGTGTGTGTGTGTGTGCTGTCCTGTAATGCACTGTTGAGCTGTTGTGGGTGCACCCTGCCTTCACCCAGGGTCGGCTGATATAGGCTCCAGCCTACACGACACTCTAGTAGAATTAAGTGGTTAGGCAAATGAATGATGAATGAATGGCTACTGGTTGTACATTCATCTCCTGCTTATATACTGGGTTTTGTGTCAATGTCTTGGTTTGATGTGGAGTTAGGGAAGCTCACTTCTGTGCCCTATTTCTCATTTGGTTATTAAGTTTGTGGTATAATACTTAGCTTAGAGATTTTGCTGGTTTTCTTTCTTTCTGTCTTTCGCCAGGTGTCACCTGATATCTGCACGTGATTTGCTACAAAGCTGAAGGTCGAAGACAAGTGTAGAAGACCGTCAACAGGAAGCTGGGTGAGTCTGCTGGAGCTTTGGTTCATTTCACTGCAAATATTGACATTGATAAATATATTTACCCTCGTATCAGTTCCTGAGTTAAAAATACATCGATACGTGTGGAGATTAAATAAAAGTGTTCCATTTCAGTGAAGGTAAACAAATGTTGCAACTGCCATCGGTTCAGAAATATTGTCTGTTCTTTCTCCTTTTTACATTTTTTTAAATTATTTTTGTACACAGGATGAGAGTAAAGGTCGGGTCTCGATAAAGCTCCAGGAGTTACTGTCCATAGTACACAGAAACCACATGCAGATCATGATTTATAAATTATAGTTCAGTTTTTGAATGATCAATTGTTTAATGGAGTCTGTTTATTTATTATGTAATTATTTATTTATTACAAGAAACAGAGGTAAAGAACTCAATGAGCTGGACTTCGAAAATATTCGGTCCAGGCAGAATTATTTAAAAACAACTCCCTGCCCAGATTTTGGAGTGTAAATCAACATGATATTAATGTTTAAGCTGCTGGAAGGGATTTGCTCAACAGGTTACGATTATTAGAAAAGATATCTGTGTTTTTCCTGCAGATTATTATTTATACAAGATCCCACACAGGCTGAATATTGTTCTGATTACGTTACTATCCCCGCGCCTGATTTCCGATGGATAAACTTGGATAAACAAATCACAACCTATTAACTGTATCCTGGTTTGAAGCATCAGTCTGAAGGGTCCGATTCTCCCTTCCCAGAATCCAATGTGTTGCTTTTGGTTATGGAAATGTACCGTTCACGTATACTTTGAAAACCTACCCTGACCTTTTTTCTTCATGCAACATGCCTGATATTTTCGTTCCTTTACAAACAAGCACAAGCCGTCCGAGGCTGGTTCTGGTCCAGAATAAAGACACCAAAAGCATGGATGCAGCATGGATCAGTCAAAAGAATTTAAAATACAAGGTCACTTAGAGAGCACAAACCCCCACCAGGCCAAAAAATAACAGAAAGTATATATCACCCAACCTCCAATTACCCTGTGCATGCCCAATCTCATCTGATCCCAGAACCTAGTCCACTGCAAGGCCAAAACAGACAACCAATCACACTCACACCTAGGCGCAATTTGGCACAGCCAGTTAGACTAATTTGTATGTTTTTGGACTGTAGGAGGAAACCAGAGTACCCAGAGGAAATCCACGCAAGCTCGGGGAGAACATGCAAACTCCACACAAATGTCCCTTGCTGAGGCTGGGGCTCGGACCCAGAACATGTGAGGCAGACATGCTAACCACTACACCACTGTACCATCTGCAAAATTATCACCCAGAATTAGTGTGAATTATTTTTCTATAGCAGCATATTCCCCAAGTGTTTTATTTCTCTAATTCGCCTAATGATTAAAGAAGAAGAGATTTTGTACTTTTTAAAAATATATATATATTTACATTTCCTGTTGTGGAATCTTCTGACCAATCAGAATTGAGAATTTAATAGCATTATGACATAACTTTGATTGAAGTGGAAACTGGGAGTGAGGAATGGACGGAATCATCACTGATCCGATTGGCAAACTGAAAGTGACACCATGAAATGAAGCTCACTGTGTGCTGTATGGTCTGTATGGTAATTCATTCACGTAGTTCTGCGCTCTTATGTAAGATGGCATTTTCTTAATTGGCACAGGCTTCAGTTCACTCGAGGACCCACTGAATTTCAAAAGCCGCATTACAGAACGAGGTGAAAGCACTTCAGAAACGGTAAACATCAGACTTTGTGCCGATTCAGAGGCTGCAGAAACAGAAAAAGAACCCTGGTGTAAATGCTGGTGTAGTGCTTTCAGGGAGCAGCCATGTTAGCATCTTTGTTCATTTTGTGAATGCCAACATAGTGCACCCAGATAAATTCTAGGTACAAGTGCAGGCTAGAGTTATCATAACGAGGGGTACTTGATTTGTAATGATGTTTAGCTAGACTGTCCGCGTCAAAATAACATCCATAAAAATGAACTGCAGAACTGAAGGTTTCCTAGCAGAACATTGCTCAGAGCATCACACTGCTTCCACCCACTTCCCTTCTACCCATAATGCATCCTGATGCCATGTCCAGTTGATGTAAAAGAAGACATGTTTCATGAGTCCCCTGCTCCATGGTCCAATTCTTGTGCTCATGGGCCCCATGTAGGTGCTTTCGGTGGTGGATGAGGGTCAGAATTCTTCCAGAAGTACATATGATTTGTCCCACTGTCTCAACTCGTGTTTTAAATTAAAACCTTGATGTTGTTGTTGCTGTTGTTGTTGTCTTGTTTATCACCTTATTTTACAGACCTGAAAAAAACACCCAAACTTCTAAACTCATCTCAATCTCTGGGACTCATCACAGACGTTCAGTCCTCTTATCATCCTGATCAAAAGCGCCATCGAGGGACGCTTTGTCTCAGAGAGAGCCTTTGTTAGAACCAGATATTCTGACCTCAGCCTTACGCACTTCAGATCACAAGGCAGGAAGAAATGCCTGGCACATGAACAATGACAGAAACACCACGTCCTATCACTGATCTATATGCTCTTTTATCAGTGCAGCGCTGAGACGTGCGGTACATCCGCCCACCACCCTACAACAGCCTCTTATATTCCTTTATATATCTATTCTTTTACTCAGATCAGATTATTAAAGATAACCGGATTCATTTTATTCAAATACAAAATACCCAGATTTTACAGCTTTACAACATTCTCATGCTTCTCATTTTCATGGCTTACAACTTTTGCGCTACATCAGAGCAGAACACAAATCCGTATTTACCAAATCATGTATTAATGTTATTATTTAAACATGACAGCTTTTACTTTGTGACATTATGGATTTACATTATCTGCATCATATTGATTCCAGTACTATCCCAAATGTGCAGAGTGGATAATATCCATTATTATTATTCATTCTGAATATTTTATTGTTTATGATTGGTGGAAAGTCATCAAATAATTCTTGGTACTCTTCCACAGGGTGGTTAGGGTGCTAGACTGAATGAGAGGTAGTGGGTTCAAATCCCCATTAGACCCCACCGTGCTAAGGTGCTAAGACCCCTGGGCAAAGTCTTCACCACAAGTGTACCTCTGTCCACCCAGCAGTATAAATGGTACCAGTAAAAATTACTGGGAAAGTAACCTGCGATGTATTAGAGTCCCATCCACGGGGAGTTGAACTCTGAGCTGCTTCACACCACAGAAACCGGGGATAAACTCTGGCCTGATAAGCCAGTAGGCTCAGGTGTAAAAGCCCAACAGACTTACCTACCCTACCTCACTCTTCTACAAGCCAATTTTTTGCACCATTGACGTAATATATTGAATGATTATTGCACGATTGGCAGGCACCGATGACCCTCCTCATAGACATCAAATTATATCATCTTGGTTTGTTAGTTAGTACAATTTACACTGAAGCACTGTGGCCCTGAGCTGTCAAAACTATTAACTATTTATGCTGTTGTAATTATAGACATGGAGATAGCGCAATACAACAGCATAAACAGTAAAGTTACAGCTCAGGACAAGTGAAGCTGTTTGCCGCAGTGTGTAGGGCATCCATCTTATGATAGCTCTGTTCATCCTGTACCCCTTCTCCAGGAAAAAGCTAGCGGGAAAAGGGCTGTCTGCTTTCAAGACTCCCTGTTAATCACAAAAATCTATAAAATTGGTCTCGTGAAAAGAAGTATAATTCTTGGAAATATATGGATGTGATGTTTGAGGCATCTGTTAGTAAACTTGCTCATAGATTAGTGACGTTACATGACATGTACCCTGTCTATTACAGCTTTTGATGCAGTGAAAGTTTTCTTCCAAATATTGAGAGATGTAACTGCTGCTGATAAAATTATGATTCGGAAATGGGGCAATTTTATTAACAGTATAACTTTATAATTAATGTGCATTGGTTTGAAGATTTTTTTTAAATGTGTGACGCTGAGTCCTGTCTTTATGTTCGATTCAAATAAATGTCATTGTTTTCCACCTCCTGCATCCACACAGAGAAAACTTTTGATCCTGATTAAACTTTCAGTTATTAGCTGAATAAACCCTGTAATGCTGCTGGCGACATGTTTGTACATGGCTCGGATTTGAACTCCAACACAGTCCTCTCTTGTGTGTTGTTGGAAGTGGTGTTAAGTCAATCCTCAGGGGGATTAGGGAGCTACAGGTTATATGAGAGGGTTTTTTATTTAGGGATTTAATAGGACCCAACCTTTGAAATGCTCAGGTTTGAGCCAGTTGGAGACAGACGTGGAAATGTTAGGAATGTCAGTGGAAAGGTGGACCTGGTCAGCGTAATATCTGTACAGTGAGCACGGAGCCACAGTGTACTTTGGGGTGCGACGATACCGTGTTCCTCCACGGGCTCGGTTTTCTCTTGTGCGGTAAATGTGTGAAAAGAGACAGCAGTCTTTTAATGTTTTACTCCTCTCTGAGGTAATGCCTGTCTCAGATCCTCCCATTGATCCTATCTGTATCAATTACCCAACAACCCGCATCCAGGCTTCTGATTGGTCAGATTTTAAAACGTCTAATTGTTTCCAGTCAGATGGAAAGTTGTAACATCAAGAGACGAGTTTAATTTTTTTTAAACTTCTCTTTAACATCACAAGCTCAAGAGAGAGAATAAAGAAGGCCTCACTTGGATCTGACAGCGGTTCCAAACTGCACTGAAAAATAATGGCTTCATGGGAAAGTCATCAGTCTCATACGGTGAGGTGGGCCAGACCGGCAGTGAGGCAAAAAAAAAAAAAGATAACTTTGTTATTAGTAGCCTAGAGCATTAACGTTGTCGGAGAATGCTTAGCAAAGTTTGTAATGCGGACTAGTCTTTGAATAGTTTACAGGTAGTGAAATGGCCTCCGTTTAAATTCGAACCTCATAACAGTGATGATTTGCGTTGATGAGGTTGCATTTTTATCCACATCCTGATATCAGGGGGGTAACAGTAATGCCTCGTCATCACACCTTTACGTCACTCTTTATTTTACTGACATCAGGTGTTAATTAATTAGCTAACTGTAGCTAAATTGCTAACAACATCACGTCATTTTATTTATATCATTTAGTTTTGCTTATTTATTATTATATAGTGTCCGTAAAACTGGCTTTTATATTTCAAATGAAGATGGATAAAAAGAACTTATTGGGATGTGACGTCATAATCAGATTTTTAAGATCGGTCAAACAAAATAAACTTAAGGTCCACCCCCGGTGACTCAGGGGAACACGGTGAGTCATTGAGAAAAATCAGCACGTGGTTTTATTTTAATTTTAATTTGATTCCACGCAGACGCAGGTAGGTTGAACTTGAGTTACCTTTCTGCTGTGTTTCCTGCTGAATCCATTCAGGATAAAGGTCAAAGGTCAACTGACCTCAGATCTGCACCTCATAAACATCCCTTTACTCATACGCCTCATCCTAACACAAGTAACACACGTAGGCAGTTGCTAAGCAACAGGGTGGATTTTTACTCCTAATAGTTTACATGTTCTTATTTTCGAAACTTACACGGTTTAAACTTTATTACCATCCCATAAACACTCAGTGTGATCGCTGATGTTTTACAGCATTACATGGAACAAAAAAAAGTGGTACAAAATTAAATATTGTAAATGGTTCACCTCTGCATCACTGATGATTTTACTCAGAAATCTCTGTTTTGTACATTTGTACATTGTAATTTTGTTTTTTCATTGTTGATATTTTGTCCCATTCCTCAGAATCAGCGTGCACTTAAAAAATGCATCCAGTTTTAATTTTTGTTGCAAGTCATCGACTTCCACAAACAGACGTGAGTTATAAATCACAGAGTTTAAAAGCAACGCTATTCTTGCGTATTTATGGAGGCTGGAGGGGTCAGGGTCACCCTGTCACCACGTTAAAAAAAAGGGAGGGGGTGTTGTTTTCCTCGCCAAATTCATTCAGTCCTTTTAATCAGGAGGGCTGGAGATACCCGCAGAGGCACGACGTGTCCGCTCGCATGGAGAAGGAAAAAAACGTTCATACATAAAGGCTTGATTATTCTGAGATTTTGGCAGAGTAGCGCTGGCTCGGACACTGGGTCCAGTATTCCGTAGATGAGTTAGAGGAGGTTCCTCTCCTGACCACAGAGCGCTGTGGGAAAGTCATTAAAGTGGAAAGCGTCTCTCTTTTCCTTCTTTTCACAAGAAACCCATGAGAGAGGGAAGACGATGAGGTCCTGCTGTTAATGAGCTCTCTCTCTCTCTCTCTCTCTCTCTCTCTCTCTCTCTCTCCCATACCCCCCCCCCCCTTCCCCCCACTTCTCTGGGTGCTATGGAAAAGAAGCTCATCTCTAAAAGAAGCTCCACTCCGCTGAGAGCTGTTCCCATTCAGCAGTCACACTATACTGTTTTTGTTCGACCCTCTCAGGCTCCTCTACTGAAAACAAGGCCTGGTGTTTGATTACTTCCTCCCAGTCCAGCTCACAGCCGAGTTGTTATTCAGTAGCAAAGCTCCCCCGTGTACCTGTTCCCTACGCTACCTGTCCAGCAAATCAAAGCCTTAAAGAAAGGTTTTGGCACGATTAAAACGGATGAGTCTCGAACCTTTCACATTTCAGCCTTTTTAAAGATGTTAAATCAGGACTGTCCGTGTTACTGGAATGGACACAGTGTCCTTTAAAGAAAAACAAGGACGGATATCTTTAAGACTGATTTTATCTGGTTTTTACAGCATAACTGAAATGGATGCTTTCATTTTATAAACAACAATAAAATATTAAAATAAATAAATCAGTCAAATAATCTGGGAGGTATTATTATTATTATTATTATTATTATTATTTATTATTATTTTTATTGTTTTTCCCTTGTCTGAGGACGTTATGTCTTTGTTGGTGGTGTTTGTTTGTTTGTTAGCAATTTTTACGCAGAAACAGAGTTTGAATCATTAGATTTTTGGAGATGATCCAAATCATAACAATTCAAATATGGGAATTTTTAAAGGATTCTTTAACATTGTCATGTTCAGATCAGATTTTTGTTTTTGTGATATTGCAGCTGGGGCTCTATGTACTTTCTGTTGTTTTGTTGTTTTTTTCCAGCTTAGTGGAGGTTTGCGGTCTCACAGCAAGAAGAAGACATTGATCCTGGAGGAAATTGTGTGCACACAGTTACTCCATACCAAGTAAAGAAAAAGATAAAGATAAAGATAAAAGTCTCAATAAGAGCATTATCAATATGATAAACAGTACAATGTTAATGAAGTGCAAAATGCAAGTGTATAACAGTGGATGTTGTTGCTATATAGGAGGAGTGAATGAACGAATGAATAAATGAATGGAAGGGTGGTGGATGTGTACTTCTGTCTTTATTTTTTCCCCATGATTTTATGATGTTCTTCTCTCAGCATCAAATATAAAACTGACAAATAGCTTTTTATATATAATTACTTTAAACACAGGAACCTGCTCGCTGTTTCATTTTTATTTCATTCCTAGGTTTATTTAATAATCCAGGAGTTTATTAAAAAACCCACAGCATTCCAATCCGTGTATTAGCATCATTACTGCTGGGATCATCGCTAGCTGTTAATTTTTAGATAATTTATTCCTTATTATTCTCCTTTATTCCTGTAATGGTTCAGTTCTCATCTGAGAACCTTCTCTCTCTCTCTCTCTCTCTCTCTCTCTCTCTCTCTCTCTCTCTCTCTCTTTCTATCAGGTCTGAATGAGGCCACGATTATGTAACCGCTGTCAACCTAAATACGTTTACTAATCCCTTCTGCTTCATTGCTCTCTCTCTCTCTCTCTCTCTCTCTCTCTCTCTCTCTTTCTTTCCTGAGCCAGAACTGTGTGTTTACTTGCTGGAAAACTCGCCACAATCCGGTTCAGGGCAGATCTGAGGCATATAGGTTCATCATGAACCCTTGAACATTGTTCTGTTCTTGTGGAAAACTTACCACTTTAATCCAACAATAACACAACAAATATTTAAACCAGGTACTCCACACTGCTGCAGAATACTGGATTCTGATTGATCAGGAGGTGCTGATTAATTTTCTAGAGCACAGTGGCAATGACAGATTATTATAAAGGCATTTGTTCTAAATACGTTATCGTTTTTCAGCAACAGCTCCTTTAGGTATGTACACAGTGCGGTCTGTAAGGAGAAGTGTGTTTATGTATGGAAGGAGTCTCCAGTGTCAGTGTTTTGAAACTTTCAGAGATGAAACTGTAAAGTTTCCATTTACTGTAAAGTTTGCCGGACTGAGGGGTTCATACTTCATTTTCTCACCAACAAAATTACAAAAAATTTAATCCATGAAGCTGTGCTGGTGAGAAAACGACCGTTTATAGCTCCTGTAATATAAATGATAACAGCAACTCAATGACAAACATACCTGCTAGAAATGCACTCGGAGAGTGCACACCTTCAATGTCTTTCTGAAACCGTTTGTTTCCTCCTGTACGCGAGTGTTAATGACCCCTGCACCGGCCGCCATGATATTAATAACATTGACATCTTTTTATTTCTCTTGAAATTGTATCCCTTCTGCTATTTTTTCAACACTTGATCTTAGACTTTTCCATTTTCTACCAATCGCTGAGGCACCACCAAGTTATCACACATGCACAAGATCATTCCTCCAGTCACACCGTCTTGTTATTGTTATTGCAAACAGATAGAGAACCAAAACACCATGTGGAACAGGTGAACAAGAGATACTAAGCCCGTGCGCTGTTGTGGTTTCACCAGGAAACATTTATATTCATCCAAAATTAACTGGCCGATTCTATAATTGGAGGTACATTTGGTGTCCGACGTCATTATAATTTACATTCTTTATCCAAATGTGTGCTTTCTTGAAATTTCTTAGATTAGTTTTCTCCATTAACCTCACAAGATGCTACAGACCATAATAAAATAATATTTATTTTCTGTAAAAACTGTTTTATTTTGCTGAAATTCATGATTTCTTGTTGTGCACTTTAGTCAGTGTGTATTTTTTATCATGGATTATTATGTAAGGAAAATATTTTATGTTACTATTTTAGGGGAAGGTTATTTATATTTTATTTATAACCAATCTTTGAATTAATTTCCCGAATTCTACATCATTTAATTATTAAAAAATTACTTTAAAAATATGTGTCCTATAAATCTTGCATCAATTCTGTTACTGTATGGTACTATCTCTTTAAACTAGTGAAATTATCACCACAAATATATAAAGTACTGGAGATGACATCACTTCCCTTTCCTGATAAGCTCTGAAGGACTGGAAGGTATGGGAGCTCGTCTCTCTGGAAATATTTATCTAAACGGTACTTCAACCAAGAGTTTAAGTTTAAAACATCAAAATTGTTACCACAGTATCACAAGGAAAACAAAATTTATTATTGATGAAACAAAGAGTTGTCACCAGTCCTTGATCATCTCATAATATGTCATCCCTCAGTATCTGTCATTCATTTTTTTTAGCGATGAGCCATGTACACAGTAAAAAGGAATTTTTTTCTGTTTAGCAATGATCTGCGTGGTCATGGTTTAGTGGCTGCAACATGGAATTTCTTTGAAGCCACTCATGGTAAGGGCGCTCCGTATAGAGTTGGAGGATTCCTAATACGCACTGCTGATTGGCTAGTCAATCATAGGAGAGATTTCCCTAATGCTCAGGAGTTGTTTCATGCCTTACTATATGCACAAACATCCGTGAGGCTCTTCTATAATGAGGAAGGTGCGATCAACAATGCGACTGAGGCAATGCCTAAAGTACTTCCTGTTGTGCCCTTAACAATGAAGATGTATCGAATGGTAACTGCCTCACCCAGCCAGCTGATTTATCGTCATGTGAGCTGCTCCTGCTCCACAAAGCAAACATTGGTGTGCCAGTGCCACCACACCAAGTCCGTAAAAATTTCTGTTGAATCTCCTAATGCAAATGAAGAACAAGACAATCCATTGGGAGAGTTGAGATGTTGTTGGACATTAGTGTGCCCTAATGTATGACACTGATATCTATCCAGGAACCACCCTTGAAGCCAATGAAATCCATGCAAAGGTGAAATGCATGCATAAAATAGGAATAAAAGGTTTCTTCTGGCCAGGACGTCATTATGTTTTGTGGTATCCTCATGAGGATATCATAAGATTAATACCATATAATATATATAATATTATATACAATATAATAAATATAATAAATTCCCTGATGAGTGGGCAACCACGAAACAGGCTTGTCAGGATGAAATTGTAGTACTATT
>JAQMYF010000008.1:10688476-10705045 GCA_030014195.1 Neosilurus mollespiculum
CTCTCTCTCTCTCTCTCTCTCTCTATATATATATATATATATATATATATATATAAAGATATATATGCTTTGCTCACTATGGTTTGAAAATCTCTTGTCTCTTCTCGTGGAACAAAATAAAACCCATTTTTTTAATGTCTTTAATTCAGTCACATCTCTGATTTTATTTCCACATTTTTACAAAATAAATTCCATAACAGCTCTGGACATTTAAAACACACACTTTAAAAGAGTGAAACGAGTTTAATGTGAACGCATCACTCTAAGAGACATGGCTTTAGACATGATAAAGGAATAATTAGCAGAATGACTTTAACGTCACTAAAGCTAAAAACAAAAAAAAAACAGCAAGTCATTATGATACTTATTTACTTACATACATACAAGTTCAATATTGTAATCCCATTTGACATCCATGATGCATTGGGACACTTTAATGGTTTCCTTTGCAATGTATATGCTTTTACCTGAGGGGGTTTGTGTGCCCCCCTGCAGAATCTTCTTGCTGTGCAGCACTAGTGCCACCTATGTGACCAAATTAAATAAAGGCTAGCTAAAATTATTTAATGCTAGTCTACAAATTACACAGTCATATTAAGCTAGCTAATGCTGATTTTTTACAGCTATATAGTTATGGTGATACTTGCATCATGGTTGCATGTGTTTGTCTTCACAAATTACTCAAAATAAATAAAATACTATCTGTTAGCTAGCTAGCTTTACATTATCTAGCGACTGTACATAAGATATGGAGTCAGATTCAACTTACTAACACAACATTAGCAGCTCACAGTGTGCTAGCTAGGTAAAGATAACATCCTCATCCTCTGATTTTTAAACACAATCTGGCCACCATTTTTGAAGTAAAAAGCATCCATGCTAACAACGTAATTGTGTAGCATTAAACGGCTAATTTCAACGCAATACATAAGAGACACAATTTGCCAGAAATTATGAAATATTTTAGTTTATAATGTTTTATCCAGTAACAGTGCATGTTATTACAGGTTTAACAAACAATTAAACACATGCAGATCAACTTTAACCACAGAATCACAGGTTTACGTTACAAATTTCCACATGGCCTACGTTTGATTTATTTAATTCAATTCAGTTTTACTTGTTTAGCACTTTTTACAACTGATTAGCCCTCATTAGATCCATCCTGAGATGACAGTCATTAAGGCAGCTTTCTGTTTCCATGGTAACAGTTACTGTAGTGTCCAATAGCAGTGTAATACACAAAGATATCATTTGGGGATATTATTTAATTATAATTAAGGGGTAGGAGAGTGTAGAGGCATAATGCTAAGTGAAATATTAGCGTATAGCATTTTTAAAGTTATGCTATAAGGCACGTTAGCACAGATTCCAACTCAGTAATGAATATGAGTGTTACCTGACATCCTGTTTACTTTCCTTCACTCTAGCAATCTCACTTGTAGTTTGAATCTTGTAGATTGAGCCCAGGACTCAAACCCAGGACCCTCTTGTAGTGAGACAGATGTGCTAGCCACTACGCCACCGTGCCACCAATTCTGAAACCAGGATTCTTTTAAAGGATTCTTTAACATTGTGAGATTCTTGACATTTCGGTTCATACTACTGGGCTTGACAGAGGTTTGCGCTGTTATCGCATATCACTGGCATGAACATGGGGTTTTTGTTGGGACATTTCTATTTACAACCATGATGACCCCAATATCTTCATCTACAGTATGCAAATGAGCATGCAAATTATCCGAACACAGCACGGTTTGTTCCAATGCAGTTTTTGTTGCTATTAATACATCGCAAGATCACAATCTGCAGCAAACTAATACGCACTGTGCTACTATTTCCATAAACGGTGTAAGCAAAGTTATTTTTCTTACTTTTGTAATGAAGGCATTTGTGTATTTTAGTTTATAAACAAGCTAAAAATGTAAAAATGAAAAAGAATTTAAATAAGTGCATTGTGGGGTTTAACAACAATAATACAGACATGAAATTATCTGAATGTCATTAATTAAATCTCAGGACACAGATTAATAAAGTTTAAAGGCTGTGTTCAGTAGATTAGCCCTTTTTTGTTTGTTGTAACTGTACATACACACACACACACACACACACACACACTTGTCATGTCATTAAGATATTTTCCATTAGTCACTTTATCTCTCCTGGATAATTACAGTAACGAGCGGATGCCCTTTTCTGATGAGTATTGTGGAAAAATCGTGTGCGGTGACCTGCGGTGAACGAGCGCAGGACGGAAATCACGTTTAAAACGCGTCGCGGCAATTAACTGTAAGATATAAAAAATACATTTGATGAAGGGAAAACATCTTAGAAAAAAAAATTCATGTAGCAGTTTTACACAAAAAAAAAACAGGTGCCAAAACTTTCAGAACAGAAATATGTAAATTTAAAAAAAATGTATTGCCTCTTATTTGCATACTGGAACCAGATTGGTTGTTGTATTTTATAATGCAATTACACTTGCATATATTTAATAACAGTAGTAATAATCGGGCACCCTTGCTAAACATGGGTTTCGTCTCACAATATCAGCGATGTCTGCCATTTAAGGTCTGGCTGGTATCCACTAAAGTTGATTTTTTGTTCTGCCAGCACCAATTTGCACTACATCTCCCATATATTTCAGCGTTAACATTGCTCAGCACCCTCCGCGGAAAAAAGGTCTCAGCTTACAGGGTTTTTACGCAGCGCTCGGGGCACTTTCCATTGAAAATCATTCAGTTGTTGGAACACCGCTGAGCTTGTCAATATCACTTCACTTTGACTGACCAATCAAAATCAAGAAAGGGGACAGGACTATCAACAGCAGTGAAAGAGAAATTGACCCCAGCTATGACTGACAACCAAATAATTTATTATCTCTCTTTGAAGGAATATTTTGAACAGTATTTATAATCAGGAGCATGGAGGGACTTGGATTGGTTCCCGTGGGTTGGGACATCAGCTGAGTGAGTGCCTTTTGTCACAGTCCAGCTTCCAGTCAGCCCTAAATTTTTTGCAAAGCTAAAAACGTTCATAAGAAATGAATACATAAGAGATAGAAATTGTTTTTGTATCCTAGCAACAGTAAACGTTTGCAGGCTGTGACAACGTAGGCGTGGTCAACAGCAGGAGGGCCTTGGTAAATGTACTTTATTTTAAAGTAGAGTACACCTTTTAATAAAATCACGTTTACATTTTTTTTGCCGCTCCAGAAATTCGTTATGAACAAAACTGTGCACATTCCTCGTATTTATTTATTTTACTTCTTCTGAGTCGACCTTGAGTCATCCACAGGGAAATAAATATTAAGTGACACAGAGAAATGATTCCTTTATTAAACATGCAAAACATTAGACAAAAATACATTAGATAATAAATTAGGTTTAGTTAAAAGATGGAGTTCATTAATATTTTAAAGGTGAGATTAAACCCCCTGATCCTTTTTACTCATCTTCAGTAAGGGTGCCAATATTTTTGGCACCAACAGTAAATTTCCCTGAAAGGATTTGATTGTAAAACAGGGGGATTGCAGCCCTCATCGATTGAGAGTAAATTTATCTGTATCACCAACAAGAAGAGACAAACTCCGCCTCTTTCATTAACTTATTTGTATTGTATGCGTTCTGGGGGCAGGGTTTACAGGGAACACGGCACTCATGCTCAGGTCCGAAAGTATGCAAGAGGTTGTCTAGCACGAGTAATACCTTCGGAAAGGAGGTTAAGTTTCTCATTCATTCATCCATTTTCTAAGCTGCTTAATCCTAATAAGGGTCGTGGGGAGGCTGGCGCCCAACTCAGCTGACTCTGTGCGAGGGCAGGGTACACCCTGGACAACTCGCCAGGCCACCGCAGGGCCAACACTCACACAATCATTCACACTCACACCTAGGGGCCAGTTAGCCTACTATGCATGTTTTTGGACTTTTTGGAAACCGAAGTACCTGGAGGAAACCCACGCAAGCACGGGGAGAACATGCAAACTCCACACAGAAGCACCCGAGCAGGGAATCGAACCCAGGACCTTCTTGCTGTGAGATGGACATGCTAACCAATACGCCACTATGCACTATGTTTGTTTGTCTGTCAACTTTAGGTAAAAAGTTACAATCAGATTCTGAGGATTTTTTGGAGGGGTGGAGAATGGCTCAAATAACCCTCTATTGGATTTCTAGACAATCCAGATTAAATTATTATAATAAAGCTTCTTTTGCATTGTAAGATAGGATGTAAAGTGTGGTGTTACTGAAGGCCCAGCAGGGGGTTTTGTTTTTCAGCTTGGCAGAGGTTTGTGAACTCTGAATGCCCTTCTAGCTTAATTACTTTTTATATTAATTTATAGTTTTTTTCTTCCCTGCATTTCTGACTATCTGATGAAAGTCTTTAATACTTTTTACATACAAACAAAAAGCAGACAACTTGTTTTTGTGATCTTTAACAGTGTCTCGGAGCTACAATTGCTCCACACTACCACTCGGTTCACTCAGTATAAACAACCTTCATTTACTGATAAAATAAAAATACTACAACCTAATTTTACATTTTCTAAATAGGATTTGCATTACTCATTATACTTAATAATTTTGCCCCCCTTCCTTTAGAAAAAAGTGTAATACAATACAACAAGCTTTTATATGAATGAAAAAAAAATTGTGTCTGGAAAATTAGACAGTTAATATTTACTTTTAGTCTGTGAAATATCACATTGCCGTATTTCTCTGCTTCGTCTGCAGAGACATCTTGGCACGACAGCAGATTTTCTCTCTTTGTTAGCGCCATAACTGTGAATAATCTGAGTAACAGTGGCAGAGTGCGAAAGTGTGAAACACAAGACGCGGTGATTCACACACCGAGGCTCCGTCCATTTGGAGTTCAGAGTTTCAAAAGCCCTTGATACGTTTCTCAGTCCACAGTCAGCTTCCTAAAAGCAAGACTTTTTCAAAAAGTGCTAACACGTCATCTCTGCTAATGCACTACTGTTATTCAAACCCGAGGTGATATTAAAAGAACTGAACCATGTCTCTGCTTTCTATCAACAAAACATCCAGAAGTGCTCGATGCTGCCGAGCTACACCAATTTGCAAGAATGTGAAGTCTGGAAAAGGCTAGCTAGCATTCACTTTGGTATTTGCTTTCAATGAGGTCCAGATACACTCATGATGAACACACCCAACACGCTATTTACATCTCAGTGGAAATTCAGGGAGTCTTTTTGGTGCAATTAGAGAGTAGAAGCAAAAAAAGCTGCTAATACCAAGCTGGTGTGATTAGCATCCACAGTGAAGGATCAGCATAACTAGGCATGAAGCTTCTTCCATTTCAAGGAGGTTTATTATCTCTCAGTATTCTTTAAAGATCTTTGTGTAAATGTCATGTAAGGATTTCCAGTCAAGACACTCCAGTGCTTCTTCATTAGCACTAACTACAAAATAGTGTCACACAGAATGTCAGTTTCCTCTCAAAACATGTTATTTATATCTCCGGAAAGATCAGCAGGATATTCTAGGTGTTTCTGGGTGATAAAATGAACATTATGCTGTTCTCACTTCCTGTGAAGGATATCAGAGTCACCAATGTCAAGTTTGTTTCCCCACCAGTTTGCCAGTTCTTATACTAATACCGAATCCCTATGCTAACGCTCCATATCAAGTGATAAAAAGTCACCTAAGTGCCATTGAGAGGAAACCCTTGTAATGTTTTTATTTACATTTCAGATCTGATTTGCAGTCTCTCCTAGGTGGTGTTGGATGGCAACATAAGCCTGACTGCTTCTCCACTTCCTGCAGTGGTGGAAAAAGCTGCAGATGCCAAATTTGGCCCGTTAGTATCCATAGTGAAGAGCAAATAGTCCGGAGGGGGTGCATTTGCATTAGCATTAGCATTAACGTTAGCATTTGCATTCACATTAGCATCTCGTTCTGATTCTGAGCTGTGCGACAAGCTGGGCGAGTTGGTGGGACTGAGCTGGACAGCGGTCGTGTCCTGAATGGTGTGTTCGCTCGTTTCGATCTCGAACGCCGCCCCATGATGCCTCATGAAGCCTGCATTGCCTGATTTGGTTCGACGTGAGCTATGAGGTGGAGGCATGCGGCTGCACACGCAACAGGCGGCGAAAAAAGTGAAGGCCACGAGCAGAAGGACGGGCCCAATGATGATAGGTGGGTTACCGGAGGGCATGAGTGTGGTAAAGGCAAAGGCGCCCACTAGGGTGATGTTGATACCCGCTAGCATGATGCACAGGCCACACGCGCAGCATAGCGCAGGCGATGGGAGGCCCTGCGGGCGAGATTTGCGTTTATGACGGACTTGAGGCTCCTTCTTGGGCATGGAGGAGCTCGAGTTTCTTTCAGTGCACACCATCTCTATATCGTGGTTATCGTTATGTTTGTGATCGTGGACGACGTCTTTGTTAGCCCTGCATCGTTAATCGTTGGAGACTTCTATCTGGCAACCTGTAATGAAATGATGAGAAGATTTTACTAAATATACAGAAGGTACATCCGTCTTTTTGCTGGTCCTAACACCATTGTGATCTATCAAAAAAACAAAAAAGAAAGCTCTTTAGAAATTGCAGGCAACAAGGTCAGAGCTTAGACATGAGAACTGCTGTATTATCATCAGAAACTTAAGAAGAACACACATGATCATCAGAATCTCACTTCATCCCTAATATAGTTTAAATTAAAAAAGAAATCCTTAACTCTTAGACCTCTGATTTCCCCCGAGAGAGGAGCAGAAACTCAAACTGAACCGTAAATGATGCACAACGTAAACATTCACAGTGTTTTGAAATGAATTTGATTCAGATGTTATTCAGAATATTTATGGATCTTTAACTCACCTGTAAGAAGGATGGAATCTGCACGGATGAGAAATCAGACAGGTCGAATACTCAAACTCAAATCTCTCTTTTCTTTTTTTCTTTTTCTTTTTTTATTTTTTATTACATCTCCATCCCAAGTCTCCAAAAGAAGCTTAAATCCTTCACTCAGTAAATTCTCAACAATGCTGAATGATCAGGTTATCTTCCACCATTTCAGCTCATTGATGATGTCTTATTTTCCAGAAAAATGTGTAGAATGTGCAGTAAAATCCATCATGATCTCTGAACGCTCTGTGATAAGCATGAACACAAGGAAAGCTGCTGAGATGCGTCTCAGCTCTCAGACACGTTCCTCTGCTCTCCTCCCTTCTGCATTCGCTTTTCACTTTGTGAGAAGAACACACACAGGCAGCCAGGGTTGCCAGATTGGTCTTATCAAGGTTGCCAGATCAAATATAAATCAGGTTGGAAAGTGTGAACCAATTCCCTGATTGAGATCAACCAGCTCCATGCAGTGGTTACAGAAACATCCGGAAAATTAGGATTACCAGGACTGTGGAATAATTGTCTTTGATGTTTATGATGAAAGTTTAATCATTTACACCCAATTAAGGCCAAGGTAAAGGTCTATTTATGTCATTGCTCATCTTTAAGCTCTTTTTTCTAACATTACAGGCACTGTAAACTCCAGACCAAACACACACACACACACACACACACACACACACACACACACACAGAACGTGACACAGACATATATACTTTCAGTTAAGGTGAAACTTTTCAGTGTGTTGCCTCTAATATTTTATTTCTTGACATTATACAATTATTCGTAAACATTTTTAAGATACTAATTATTTCAAACGATTTGTTGTCATTCAACGTTTACTCACACACCACAATTTATCATTTCATTTTAAAGTTCCCCATTCACTAGTGAAGATCCTGTCTGTGTTTTATCTTCTATTGTCAGTTCATTTTGGATGAATATAAAGGTTTCCTGGTGAAACCATACCAGCTCACGGCCTTAGTATCTCTTATTCACCTGTTCTACATCTTGTTTTAGTTCTGTATGTTTACAATAACAGTAACAAGACACGTGACCGGAGGAACGATGTTGTGCATGTGTGAGAACTTGGTGGTGCAACAGTGATTGGTAGAAAATGGAAAAGTCTGAGTTCACGTGTGAAGAAACCGAAGAAGAGATACAATTTCAAGAGAAATAAAAAGATGGCGATGTTATTAATATCATGGCGGCCAGTGCAGGGGTCATTAACACTCGCGTACAGGACAAAACAAATGGTTTCAGAAAGACACTGTGGCAGATTCCATTTTATTTTCAAGACATACCACTGTATTTCATCTTTATTTAATATACCTGCCAAGGGAACGAAAACCGTTAAACATACATTTAAAAGCAATAAAAGTCCTAAATCATTCTGTTCCATTTGATTCATAATTATTTTATCTTAATCTCCCATTAGGATTGTTTATATCAAACATCACTGAAATGGAAATGATACATATCAGTGATTTGTTTCAAGAAATGTCTCATTTGTGTTTGGAATGTAAAGCGATGACCTCAGGCGATCATACACAGCGTGAGGGAAAAAAACATTTCATGGCCAATATTTCCTAATGTTCATACTAATAACCTCCAGAACTCATTCATGGCTCATCACTCACAAACACGGTTTTGATCTCAGATATGAACTGTAGGCCTGAGTCTACCAAATTTTGTTACCAAACTTTCTGTTCTTTCACACAGTCAGTGGTTTGAGTTTCAGATGATTATGGAAGGTCCATCTCTGAGAGTTTGGTTTTACGCTTGCCCAAAATATCTGGAACATCTGTGGAAGGTCTGGAGAAGAAGAAAAAAAATATAGAATGAGTACTCATAGTCAGGTTTGCTTACAAATGCATGTATAACAACATATTTAATTATTTGACCAACATCCAGAGCCTTAAAAACTGGGACTAACCAAGAAGGGGAGTCCTACAGACTACAGCCTTAAAGACTAATAATACCCAAGAGTCAAAGTCCTAAAGTCTGGCTCTAACCAAGAGTCAAAGCCCTAAAGACTGGGACTAAGAACTATTAAGACTAAAATGAGTCAGAACCATAAAGACTAAAATGAACCAAGAGTTTGGAACTTACGTAAAGACTGGAATTAATCCAGAATCAATTCCCTACTGGGACTAACTGAGAGTCAGAGCCATAAAGACTAACAATTAAAAAGAGTCAGAGCCCTAAAGACTGGGACCAATCAATAATCAGAGGCATAAATTATGGGACTAACTGAGAGTCAGACCAGTAAAGACTTGGACTAATCCAGAATCAGGGTCCTAAAGACTGGGACTATCCGAGAGTCAAAGCCCTAAAGACTGGCAATGAACAAGAGTCAGAGCCCTTAAGACTGGAATAGGACTGTACTTGTATTGGATTAACTAAGAGAACTTTCACATCTTATACATTGAGACTAACCAGGAGTCAGAACCTGAAAGATTGGAACTAATCAATAAGACATGTCAAGGCTTCTCTCATCTCTACTGGAAGAGGCAGAGCTTTTGTGCTGGTCAGTTTAAAGAAAGGAGGCGTTGGTTCTGTGTGAATAAACTAAAAAAATTAAACTGAGCATAATTTAGAATCACTAATAGCGTCATTTGTAAATTTCGGCAACACATGAGGGTTGTTTCTATGGAAAGTACCAGTAAATAAAAGGTTTGCTCGTGTTTGCTGTTCACACAAGTGGAGAAATATACACTAAACACTAACAGCATCGTCATTGCAAGTGTACTGCACTCCTTTCAGCAGTGAGGATGCTGAGGATGTGGTTGTCATGGTGACACACAACACTGCTCGCCTTGATCGTGTCATTTATTCTGCCTGAAGAGCAAGATGGTTAGTTATGCACACACACACACACACACACACACACACACAATTTGTAAGCATTATCACTCAAACATACTTGTTATCTCTCTGAGATATACAGTGCAGTATCTCAGCTTCACTCATCTATCAGTTTAATTCATTCAGTTTTTCACCACTTCTGGAGTTTGTTTTGGGTTTTTAAACTACAGATTGATCTGTTTTATTTTACAATAAATCAAACACTGTAATTCTCTGAATGATTTTTAGTTTAATAAAAAAAACTTGGATAGTTTGAGAAGGAGTGAGATTACAAAAGAAGTCTAAAAAAAAGAGAGACACAGGACAGGTCTTCTTCACTGTGACTGACAGGAACACAGACCCCACCCCTTTCAAAGACACTAATAGGAACACAGACCACACCCCTGCAAAGTAACTGATAGAAACACAGACCACACCCCCTGCAAAGAAAGTGATAGGAACACAGACCACACCCCCTGCAAGAAAATTGATAGGAACACAGACCACACCCCCTGCAAAGAAAGTGATAGAACCACAGACCACACCCCCTGAAAGAAAACTGACAGGAACACACACCACACCCCCTGCAAAGAAAGTGATAGGAACAAAGACCACAACCCCTGCAAAAAAATTTATAGGAACACAGACCACACACATTCAAAGAAACTGTTGGAAACACAGACCACACCCCCTGCAAAGAAAGTTATAGGAACACAGACCACAGACCTTCAAAGAAACTGACAGAAACACAGACAACACCCCTGCAAAGAAATTGATAGGAACACAAACCACACCCCTTTCAAAGACACTAATAGGATCACAGACCACACCCCGTCTGAAGAAACTGACAGGCATTTAAATGTTATTTGTATATACTGGAGATAAATAATGGTGAATTACAGAAAATATTACTCTTGGACTTGTGAATCCTTCTGATTCGTTCATGAGCAATAAACTCTGATGCACTCACAGGGTCAAGAACAACAACAACAACAACAACAAAATGAATTTAATACAAAATGGTCATCAAAACCTGCATGTTACGATCACGCTACTCTCTGGCGAGCTGTACGCGCATGGTGCTGGAAATCAGAATCTAATTACATACAGGCTCCGGAGACATGTCCACACCGAGAGAGGGAAATCACCAGGAAAAAAATGAAATGAGCATACGTGTGTGTGTGTGTGTGTGTGTGCGTGCAAATATTTCACCATTAAATCCACTGCAGGTAATTTACTAAAGCTTTGTTATTTTAATCGCTATGTAGCCTACAACATTCACTGCGCTCTCATGTACACCGGCCATGTTTCATTTATAATCAGTCTTATTACTAAAAGTGTAAGATTCCCATATGACCAATCAGGAATCAGGATGCATGTGATAGCATAGTGTTACCGCGACCTCAATTACTTTCTCTATAAAACAACATCCCATAGTTTTTTTCTATTTCTACAAGAATTTGTTCAAGGTTATAATCTTAATCTCCACGAAGGATGTTACTTTTTGCCTGCGGTTTGTTTGCACATGTTTGTTAACAGGGTTATGCAAAAAGTCACATGCAAATTTGTTCCAGAGGCGGGGCTTGTGTGGGTTTCCTCTGGGTACTCCGGTTTCCTCCCACAGTCCAAAGGTGTGAGTGTGTGTGAATGGCTTTGTGTGTGTGTTGGACTGGCAAGCTGTACAGGGTGTACCCTGGCTGAGATATGCTTCAGCCACCCTGTAACCCTAGTAGAGTTAAGCGATTCAGCAAATGAGTGAGTGCTTTCACATTTTGTTCTCATCCAGTCCAGGACACACATGCTCGTACACACACACACACACACACACACACACACACACATCCTCCTGTAAAGGTGACGGCTGCTTGATTTTCTTTATAGATTTCTTACCCGTCTTCCTGTGAGCCCTCGGCTGCAGCAGTTCCCGCCTCTACAAACGTCCCCATGCGGCTCTTTGTGCGCTCGAGCTGACCCAGAGTCCCTGCGATAAACAACAAACACAGAACCGCTTACTTCACTTCACTTTACTTCCATTATTCAGTGGCAGTATGACCGCATATACTTACTTCAGTGTGCAGTTTAGCACAACATCAATCCATCCATTCATCTATTCATTCCTCCATGTATCCAACAATCAATTTTTTTCATCCTTCTGTCCATTTATCCATCCATCCATCCATCCATCCATCCACCCATCCATCCACAAATTGTTCTGTTTAACTAACTCTTCCATTTTATATACAACATATCTATTCCTTCTTACTACCCTTATTTATATATTTTACTGTCCATCCATACATGCATTAAGTTATTTCACCACTCATCTGTATATTCATACATACTGTATATCTGGCTAACTTTTCAGTTGTCTATCTATCCATCTATCCATCCATTCAGCAAACATACAGTTCATCTCTCCATTATCAGAGTGCCTCTGGTCAGAATCGGATCAGGAGAGTCGTTATTAGAGCCAATATGTTGTATAATGTGGAAACGAAGCAACATGGACCTTTATAAAAGCAGACGAGTGAGAGAGAGAGAGAGAGAGAGAGAGAGAGAGAGAGAGAGAGAGAGAGTACACGCTGTGTAAGATGCATTTCATATCCATAATACTAGTGTGATCTTTCCTCTCTGATTAAATGATACACTCCTTCATTAGCTGCTTATTTGACACCTCATGGGGTTTCAGAGACGCCACTCTCACTGAGCCCGTAATCATTCAATTCAATTCAGTTTTATTTGTACAGCACTTTTTACAACTGACATTGTCGCAAAGCAGCTTTAAATAGTAAAAGGAATTTAAAAAGGAATTTAAACATTTTTCTACAACCCCTACACATCCCTAATGGGCAAGCCCGCAGCGACAGTGGCAAGGAAAAACTCCCTCAGCTGACGAGGAAGAAACCTTAAGACCATGAGGAAGAAACTGCACACCTTCGTTTAAACAGCACACACAGAACTATGGGGCGAAAACCAATAAAAACAAGAAAGCAGCTTATTTACTATCAGTATACTCCCAAGCGCTGAATATATAAAGAAAATAATATATTTACCACATCTAAAATAAATGGGGCGGCACGGTGGTGTAGTGGTTAGCACACCCACCTCACAGCAAGAAGGTCCTGGGTTTGAGTCTCGGGCTCTGCAAGGGCGTTTCTGTGTGGTGTTTGCATGTTCTCCCCATGCTTGCATGGGTTTCCTCTGGGTACTCCGGTTTCCTCCCACAGTCCAAAAATATGAACATTAGGGTAAGTAGCTGTTCCAGATTGCCCCTAGGTGTGAGGATGAGTGTAAATGGTTGTGTGTGTGTGTGTGTGTGTGTGTCTTTCGATGGACTGGTGAGCTGTTCAGGGTGTACCCCGCTTTCGCTCAGAGTTGGCTGAAATAGGCTTCAGCCTCCCCGTGCCGCTAATAGGGTTAAGTGGGTCGGAAAATGAGCAATTTTTAATATGTAGGTGAATGTTTATGTAGCATCTATGGAAGGAATCTCCAGTGTCAGTACTTTGTAACAGATGTACGATTAAATTGTAATGCTACGTTTTCACGACAGGAATTTACAATTTGTATCTTGGTCTTGTTGTTGTAATTTTTTATTATTATCATCAGATATTTTTTGGGCTCCTGAGTGGCACATCAACAAGGGGTACGAGTGTCATCCTGGAGATCACACGTTCAAATCCAGGTTGATGCTACAGTCATTCACAGCAGGGAGTCCATGGGAGCTAAATGGTCGTGCTTTCATGGAAGGGAGGGATGGCATATGTTCAGCTCCCTGTCAATCAAAGTAATTGCCAGCCAATCATGAGTTCATGCATAAAAGAGAACGGATAGTGTTTTCCTTTCGAGTGTGAGACTGCCCCTGAATGTGAATGTGCAACAATTCATAAAGATGCAGGTGCCAGCACATGCTTGCTTGCATCCCTCACTGGTTGGTGGAGGTCATGTGATAGGGATGCGATACTTGATGGATGGGAATTGACTACGGGTAAATTAGGGGTGAGAAAAAATCAAGGAAAAAAATATATAATAAATAATATAAAGATTTCAATATCTTTTATTTTTGAGAAAAAAAATCCAGACGCTTCACATCAAACAGGAAATGGGAACATCAGGGATATGACATAAGTGTCCACGGGTCATGTAGTCATTTTTAAGAGGATTACTGCTATGATGATTCCTTGGAAATCTTGTTTATCCACAAAATGAGCACACCACAAGCTCTGGGTCTAATTTACAAACTGGGATTCAGTGATGTGATGATGTAACCAGAGTCAATATATAAAAAAAAGAAAAGAAAGGAAGATAAAATGCATTTCCTGTTTGCGTTTGTTAAAAAAAACAGTAGTAGGTCTGTTCGTTTTGAAAAATGTCCAATTTCCCTGAGCAAAGACTAGCAAAGAGCAGTGTGACACAGGTGGACAGTTGTTTTATTGAATTTCTTTCTGAGACTTTAATGCAGTCATTATCTGTGATACACAGTCGGGGATCCATTATGGTGCAGACGCCAGGCAGAAACAGACCAAAAACCATACAACACATCTAAAGGAGTAGAAATGAGATAAATATCCACCAGGGGCGACATCGTAAAGCTCCACCCACAAATACTACACCTACAGAAACTACCAAAGAAAATGATCAAAGGCTTTACATGCAGGGAATCGAGAAGGAAGGATGGCTAGATAACATTCCAGGGATATTTATTATACCAAGGTTATACACACATAATGTTAATGAACACACACACACACACACACACACACACTCACTCAGAAAGCACAAACCCCTGCCAAGCCAAGCACTCCACATATTAACCAAAATGTCAAAAATCCTCCTGCTAATATCCTAATATTAAAGGACCCTTTAGAAAATTTTCTGGATACAGAATTTAATTCGGACAATCTCCTAAAAAGAATGGAGCCTTCCTATCTCACCTGACTTTGGGGTGAAGGTGGGGTACACCCTGAACACCTCGCCAGTCCATCACAGAGCCAAAACACACACAACTATATACACACACACTCACCTAGGGGCAATTTGAACAGACAATTAATCTAATGTGCATGTATTTGGATTATGGGAGGAAACCGGAGTACCCAGAGGAAACCCACGCAAGCACAAGGACAGCATGCAAACCCCACACAGAAACGCCACGTGCTAACCGCTACACCACTGTGTCACCCTTCCTGTACAATTATGAGACATGTTGGAGGAAAGATGTAGGCAGGTCAGTGCACTGATCCTTAATGCATACATAGCGTCCATGAAAAAACACAAAAGAGTGGATCATATTAACCGCTGTAAGGTCAGGTTAATCCAAAACTCTGATAAACGCCTGAAGGTTTCTCTGGTTTCATATCAAGAAATTTGTGTCCGTTGTGAGCTTGTGATCTTGGGTTCTTTCTAATCTGTCCATGATGGGTTCGATAATCCTAACAAAAAACTAGCTATCTAGTAGTCTCGTTAATATGTGCATGTCGGGGTCCAGTGCGCCTCAATGCATATTAAGTCAGAGTGCATTTTAGCATTTTAGCATGTGCAACTTCTTATTCTCAAAAGTGTAAATATGGTCACGTGACCCTAAAATGTATGAAGAAGATGCTCATGTGTGAAGAAAAAGGCTTAAAACACGACAACAGGTGACAAACTTATTAAAATATACATAGCTAGGATCAAAGGAGGTGTGGAGTGCTGTGTATACAGGTGTGTATACAGGTGTTAGAGCTAATACACGGGTGTGAATACACTTGTGTGCGGGGCGTCAATGCTGAATGCATTGAACAAAAAAACATTCAGTTTTTTTCTTTTTGGTCAACCTCATGTTACAAATCTGGTGTCAAGGGGTAGGCGCATATTAAACCAAAATGCATTTAAAAGAAGCACGTATTAACTACTGTGCTGGTTAATGACTAGCATAGTGCACATACCTTCTCTTCTGAGGGAGTCAGAGGGCTGTTCAGGTGCCGGTGTTGGAGACATAGGATGGATTCGGAAGTTTCCTGGGTGAAATGTCTTTATTAGGAGGGTGCGGTTAATTAAAGAAAGTACCACTTTTAAGAAAATTAAAGAATCGTACCAATGTTGGGTAGAATGTGGTGGACGTTCAGCCAGGCTTTGATAAACGGGAACACAGAGATCAGGAGACCTGAAGGACAAAAAAATTAGACATTTTAATCATTTTCAAATCCCACAAAGCTGCAACGTGACCACTGTCTGTCTGTACCTGGTGGTCTATCTATCATGCAACGTGTCTGTCTGGAGCCCCATTTCTTTGTCTGAATTTCTTTCAAACTGTCCGTCTGTGTCTCTCTATCTATCTATCTGTCTGTCTCTCTGTTTGTCTGTCTGTTTTGCTATGTGTCTGTCTGTCCCTGTGTGTCTCTCTATATAAGTCTGTCTGGTATGCAGTTGGTATATCTCTATCTGTCTGTATCTGTGTTGACAGACAGCTTGTCTGCTTGTACCTGTCTGGAGCCTGATATCTTTGTGTAAATTTCTTTCAATCTTTCTGTCTGACTGTCTGTCTGTCTGTCTGACTGTCTGTCTGTTATCATATTAACTCCAGATTAAAAGAGTAATCATCACCACATGACTTCTCATCTGGGAAATATTTTCCCCTCTTTTTTTAATCAGACATGTTTTAATAAAATTTTCTTGTTATTATTATTATAATAACATTTGCGTGCTTCCTTCGCAAGGTGGCAGGGCTCTCCCTCAGGGACAGGGTGAGAAGGTGGGCCATCTGGGAGAAGCTCGGAGTAGAACCACTGCTCCTCCTTGAGAGGAGCCAGTTGAGGTGGCTCTGGCATCTGATTAGAATGCCTCCTGAATGCCTCCCTGGTGTGGTGTTTCAGGC
>JAQMYF010000008.1:10705243-10720289 GCA_030014195.1 Neosilurus mollespiculum
GAGACCCCGGGGTCGACCCAGAACACGCTGGAGGGACTACATCTCTCGGCTGGTCTGGGAACACCTCGGTGTCCCCCCAAAAGAGTTGGAGGAAGTGGCTGGGGAGAGGGACATCTGGACCTCACTGCTTAGGCTGCTGCCCTCGCGACCTGAGTCCAGATCAAGCGGAAGAAGATGATGATGATGGTGATGATGATTATTATTGTTTAGTTTAGAATTGTAATATTATTAAGGCCTCATTTAGGTCAGTGACTGAAAGGCTCAGGATCAAGAGAACAGGTACAAATTACCCACAATGCACTAAGAGCTCTGGAGTACAGGATTTATGTTGTGTTTGGTGTTATTAACTCTTCTGTCCTTTTTGTTCTCTCTAATTCCCCTAATCGCTTTTTATACCGGTCTGTTCTTGCAATGTAAATGTAAATAAACATTTTTTAAATACGTGTTATATTAATTTATAATCATGAGTATATTACGTATATAATGTGTATATAATGGGTATATAATAATGCTTTTATTATTCCACTATAATCCAGAACTGAGTTGCACTTCAGTTGTATTTGTTTGTCTGCACAGTGACTCTGCCCACTAATACACCTGAGTGTGTACATTCATTAGGGTATAACAGTAAAGACCTATTGTATGGTACTTATTTTTGCTGTGCCACTTTGCTTTCCTCGGGAGCTACCACATGACCATATGAGATGTCTCTCTTTCACGATAGGTGTCACTCAAAAGGTCAAAGTGCATCAGGATCGCTTTAGAAGCTGTGAGTGAATTAGTTTTTCTTCTCAGTGAGCGAGCAGTTTGTGTTTCAGCTGCTGGATCAGATGATCACAGACTGAAAAGGAAAAGTGGATCAGTTTCTCCTCAAGATGTTCGGCTCCTTCACTCCTCGTCTCGTCTCATCATTTCTTGTTTTGTCTCTTCTGATCTGAGCTGCTCGAAACGGCTCGTTTTACATTTCTACTTAATGAGAAAATACATTTTCCAGTGTTCCAATATTTATATATATGTGTGTGTGTGTGTGTGTGTGTGTGTGTGTGTGTGTGTATGTGAGCGCACACACACACACACACACACACACAAAATCTAAAAATCATTTGGTGAGATTAAAGAACTCCCTCACCGAGTCCTCCTGCTCCGAGAAAAATTCCCCCCACTGCGTCCGCGTTACAGTCTTTAGACACGCCGATGATGATGCAGCCGGATACGATACTGAGGAGGGCCGAGCCCACCCGCAGCCCATGGTACTCCCCAATACTGACCGTGTTCATTCACACACACACACACAGCCAAAAAAACACCCCACACACACCCCCCTAAATAGATTGGTGAAACAAAAACAGGGATGGGACAATTCATTAATACTCACCCAAAACACACACTTTTAACTGATTAACACCCAAAACAGACACACACACAAATCTTACAAACATCTGAAGTACACCCAAACACCTAAAACACACCTGAATCACACCCTAAAAACACCTGAAACACACCCAAACACCTAAAACACACCTGAATCACACCCTAAACACACCTGAAACACACCCAAACACCTGAAACACACCTGAATCACACCCTAAACACACCTGAAACACACTCAAATACCTGAAACACACCAAAACAACTGAAGCACCCACAAACACAAGAACCACAACATAAACACACCTTAGACACACTACAAACACACCTGAAACAAACCCAAACACCTGAGACACAACGTAAACATACACTCACACACACACACACACACACACACCTGAAATCTTGCAGGAGACAGAGCTATAGCGTAACAAAGTTTTAAAGCCAGCAGATTGACTCTACATCTCCCTAAAGTCTACTGTGTGTGTGTGTGTGTGTGTGTGTGTGCGTGTTCCACTTTCTCCTACAGCCTCATCCATGTTTAATGATCCTGCTCCGGTTTCCTGCTTCACATTCCAGCTCCAACTCCAAACTAATTAGGACCTGATTGATGGAGGATAATCAGTCGGAAAAGGTTATGGAGGTTTCAGCTAATAGACGAGTTTCTTAATGTAGCTCTTTTATTTCCCAGTTACAGCATTTTACCATTTTTTTCCAACTGCGAACACACTAAAATGACATGCATAGCACCAATATTTAAACTGACACAGAGAGCAAAACCTCTTCTCAAGTCTCCAAAACTTTACCCACATTTTGCAATTCAAAATGGCACTTTTTATCTGCACTGAACATGGTTCTCTGCATAAGACACAACGATCTGACACAAAGTCGCATGTTTACCATTTTAAAACACTGCCATTCAAAATGACACTACATGAGCTAATTGGCCAATATATGTGTCACCTGGCCAAACACCTCAGTGGTTAATTGTTGACACTTCAATCAGGAAGTAAGCACTAAAAGACCACAAGAAGACAACAACTTGACAATGCGAGAGGCTGGACAGAGAGTGCAGCCCAACTTGAGCCATTTTACTGTTGCCACTGTAATCCGGACATTTATACTCTAGTAGGGGTAACCAAAGTTTCTTTCACAATATGTAGTACACCCCATGTCATAGTGTATCATTTGGGTGACACCTGTTTACTTCATGAATGGCTGATGTCATACACTAACTGTACAAATTTCCTGTACTCTACAGTTGGGGAAGTATATTTAGGCTGCATTGTCCAAGCCCTATATTTTTTTATTTTTTTTTTCTACAGGACTGAGAGACACAACCATGGTAGAGGAAGGGGCCAAATGTTTACCGGGCTATAGGAAGCTGCCATTGTAAACTTGATTTTGGAAAATAATGAATAAAGATTACAAGAAATTCAAAGCCACATCATCCAAGACAACACCATATTCAACAACAATCAAGGAGTCAGTCTGTCCACATTGGCTCGCATTCTCAAGTGAAACCAAATCAGAATGAAACTCTCAAACAAACAAGGAGTTCAGACAAGCATATGTGGATGTAAGTACAATATTGACTGCAGTACACTACACGCAACTTTGTTTCCCAGTGTACTGGATACTGTAACATAACTTTGTCTGTCTTTTGTTCTTTGTTTTCAGAGAGTACTGGAAATGGATGCTCATGCAATCCCACATGAGTTCATCTTTATAGATGAAGCTGGGTTCAACCTAGCAAAGAGCAGAAGAAGGGGAAGAAACATCACTGGCCACAAAGCTATTATAGATGTTCCTGGCCAACGTGGTGGGAACATCACAATGTGTGCTGCCATCTCCAATACACATGGTGTCCTCCACCATCATGCCAACCTTGGACCATACACCACAGCCCATAATCTCACATTTCTGGACAGACTCCACAAGATTCTCATACCACCAGAGCGTATAAATGATACAGACCATCAAAGAAACCGATACGTTATAGTATGGGACAATGTGAGCTTTCATCGTGCAACCCAAGACAAAAACTGGTTTGCTGACCACCCACCATTTCACGTGCAATATCTCCCACCATACTCGCCACTTCTGAACCCCATAGAAGAGTTCTTTTCAGCATGGCGGTGGAAGGTATACAACTGGCAGCCCTTTGTGCGCATGCCTCTTGTGTCGGCTATGGAAGAAGCATGTGATGAAATTGATGTGGGTGTGATTCAGGGATGGATAAGGCACTCAAGGCACTTCTTCCCTCAGCATCTGGCAAGGGAAGATATTGCCTATGATGTGGACAAGGCGTTGTGGCTAGACCCAGCTGTCTGGCAAGATGCTGCCTAATTATTTTTCTTGCCTCTTTTTTTCTACATTTTTTCTGCAATTTTCTTTTTCAGTTTACTGTTTTGTGAGCATATTTTTGTTCACTCCAATGTAAATATATCTGCTGTGCATATGTTTCACTGACTTGTTTGGTGAAAAAAACAGTGAACAGTCTGAAGAATTCTCCACAATTTGAACTATTTTAGTATTATGGCAAAGCATACTAAAGCTGAGAGTGCTTTTCATTATGCCCAACAGTGTGTAGTTGGTTAGACAAAAATCTGGTAATATGAATGAAGTGTGTGCCATTTGGCGGAAAAGTTTGATTCTGATAATGCTATATGTTGTTTTGGTTGCAGTGCTTCATTTTGCAAGATATATGAGGTATTTTGCAGTTTTGGTGTGTGGTTTTGTGAATCATGTTAAGTATTTTGATAGAACCAGCCTAGTTTGCAAAATTGTGTTTTAGCAACTGGAATAAACTGTAATCACCACCACTCCCTATTACACACTCAATCCACTGTACCACTCGAACCCTCAATATTCACTAACATCATCTCAGTTACACTTACAGAGTGAATTAAAAACATGATGACGGTGTATGTTTCATCAAGTGTTATAAGAGGCAGTGGTAGCTTTTTGGTTAATGCTCTGGGATCAGAAGGTCGGTGATTCAATTCCTACTATCACCAACTTGCCACTGCTGGGTCCTTGAGCAAGGTCCTTCACCCTCAGTTGCTCAGTTATATGAATGATATATAAAGTATTAGTCACTCCAGATAAAAGTATCTGCCAAGAAAACCTTGTGCATATTTAATTCTTCATCCTATAACCTAGTAAATGTGTTAAGTATGTTTTGGACAGCATTGTTTAGCCGTATGTAACACCAGCTGACTCTAAGGTATGTGTTTTCGTAAATACACAAGCGAGTGTGTGGGCGCTTTACTACATTAATTGCTAAATCTAATTCACCGGGGATTGTTATGACTCAGCTGACACGAATATATCTGAGAGTAGTGTAGGAAAAAACGACACAAACTCCATTCATCTTTTAAATTATTCAAATTGCATTCTGTTCCACACACACACGCACACACACACACACACACACACACACACTCTCTCTCTCTCTCTCTCTCTCTCTCTCTCTGGTTACACTGTAAAACTCATCTCAGTAATGACTTGATGTTCCTGATCTCCTGGTGAGGATGTTTTTTAACTACAGAGCAGTAAAAACAGATTGTATAACAGGAACACGGTTTAGTGAAGGACGCTTCATTTAATCACAGAGAGAAAAAAATACACCTTAACATCACGGCGCTGCGCAGTCCTGGATTGTGATTGGTCAGGAGAGAGGATGTTGATTAGTTTTCTTGAACAGCAACTCAAGACAGTAGCGTGGCTGACAGTCACGGTTTTATTTAACATTTATTCTGCGAGCTGGATTCAAAATAAGACAGGATAGCCAACGGTGAAGGAAGCATATCCAAGGAGATAGAGTGAATTTGTGGTTTTAAGGTCATGGAGAAGATTGGAGCCCATCTCATCCGACTCTGGGTGAATGTGGGTTACACCCTGAACACCTTACCAAACCATCATACAGCCTACCCAATCATTCACACTCACAACTAGGGGCAATGGGGAATATCATATTAGCCTAATGGGCAAGTCTTTGGACTGTGGGAAGAAACCGTATTACCCAGAGGAAACCCACGCAAGCACGGAGAGAACATGCAAACTCCACACAGAAATGCCCTCGCCGAGCCCGGGACCCAAACCCAGGACCTTCTTGCTGTGAGGTGAACGTGATAACTGCATACCGCCCCTTACTTATTATTAATGCACGTTATATTAATAGGCTACATCATCATTTCTATAGCAACCGCTCAGTCACATGGACTCGTTTACCAATCATTGTGGTTTTTTGTTAATTGTGCTTTTTTTGTTTGTTTTGTCTTGTTTACTTAAATTGAAAAGAGAGAATAAAGAGAGGCTGGTGAAGGAACGAGCTGGTATAAAATCTGGATAGAACGTACAACATGTCATTTTTTACAGTTATGAATAAAAATTTGTAGTGTAAGAGGAATAAAACCCTCGGAAATGTTCTGTTATTGTAAAATAATCAACTCCAGTGTTATTTACTGGAACAGCAGTGTTTAATTATTTTATTATTCTTTTTTTAATAACTGATGCCTAAACATTACTTTATTACCTGCAATTAATTCCTTATTTCATAATATTATTTCGCTGTTATGGTGTTTTTCTGCTTCTGTATATGAAATAAATCCCTGAATTTTCTGACTGACTTTGAATGAAGTCAAATAATCTGATCTCCTCTAATATAAAAACAGTATTTTCCCATAATTCCCCAGGAAGGCAAAACGAGGCCAGTTGTACATCACCAAGGCCCGAGCCGGTCCACAAAGGGCGCTGAGTTACCATAGGGATGACATCTCCATGGCAACGGAGGAGAGGCGGGTGGGTGAGTGGGATTAACGGAGGACAGTCGGGTAACGGAGGAACGGAAGGAGCGGTGACACATTTCCCGCTCGGATGCCTCACCCACCCACAGCCTGCCGCATGTTTATGAATGAAACACACATCTATTATTAGGGACCATGTGTGTAACAACACCTGTGTGTGTGTGTGTGTGTGTGTGTGTATGGTTAAAGGGTTGCTAATCTACACCATGTACATATAGGATAAAGTTTAATGCTAAAGTTTAGTGCAGTAAGGATAGAGAAAAATAATAATAATAATAATAATAATAATAATAATAATAATAATAATAATAATAATATTAAGTTATTGTCATTTTTCACAAACTAATATCTTGTTGGGGTTTCATTCGATGGCTCTCAGAGACACTAAAAAACATCTGGACACAAACACTGTATATTAAGAACAATAAAAAAAGACAGAACCCTGATCCTTTTTCTCTACATGATGTTACTGCTGTAATAAAGTTTTTTTTATTTATTATGTGTTATTTAACTCAAATAAAAGTGACCAAGACTCTCTAAATAAAAAATCTCCTCAGTGGTTCTGGTGATGTGATGGATTTATAAAAACCTCAGGTGTCCTGTTCCAGTTTGAATTTTTAAAATTATTATTATTGAATCATGAGTTAAAAGGACCGAGAGGGTCAAAGCACTCAGCAGCTGTTGATCTGCCCCTGTTTGTAAATGTGTGAAAATGGAACCCATGGTGTGTAGATAGAGTTGAGTACTGGTGGGATAAGTGGCTCTAACTGCACACTTCATACACCACATCTCACCAGGCTTCATCTGCACCACAGCGGAAATAGGTTTTTAATTCCACTCTCAGATGTGTGGTGGTAAAACTCACGACTCGCACCGAGCATGAAGTGTTTTTGTTTTTGTTCTGTTATTGAATTTCATATCGACCTTGAAACGTGCAGAAGTTTCTGGACATAAATCACACTGTGGTTGTACTGAGAGAACCCCTGGAGCTGTGAGGAGGATCGGATGAAAATGTGATAAAGATGAGGGGATGTGATAAGGATGTGATGAAGATGTGATGAAGTCATGAGGATGTGATAAAGACATGGGGATGTGGGGAGGATGTGATGAAAATGTTGGGAGGATATGATGAGGATGTGATGAAGACGTGATGAAGACGTGATGAGAATTTGATGAGGATGTGATGAAGATGTGATGAGAATGTGATGGTGATGTGATGAAATCATGAAGATGTGACAAGCATGTGATGAAGACGAGGATGTGATGAGGATGTGAGGAGGATGTGATGATGTGGGATGTGATGAAGAAATGATGAAGTCGTGTGGAAAATGTGATGAGGATGTGATGAAGACATGATGACAATGTGAAGAGGATGTGATGGTGATGTGATGAAGTCATGAGGATGTGGTGAGCATGTGATGAAGACATGAGAATGTGATGAGGATGTGGGGAGGATGTGATGAAGACATGATGAGAATGTGATGAGGATGTGATGACAATGTGATAAAGATGTGGGGAGGATGTGATAAGGATGTGATGAGGATGTGATGAGGATTATAGTTCTTGACTAGTGACAAGGTTCACTTTTATCAATTGAGAGTTGGCAGGTTCAAGCCAAGCCAGTTGGTGAACTCTCAGGAAGAGTGGGTGTCTGTGAGCTCATGAATATGATGACAGTGATTTCCTCAGAGTGTGTTGCGTCTCTCCTGACTATACAATCAACAAAATGCGGTCAAAGAAAGCCCCATAAAGAATAAAGCATAGTAATAAAAGATCCGTATATGATGGAATGAAACATTAGAGTACTCCCACAATGCACTTGGGCAGAGATTATAACAATAAAAAAACAAAAAATGTTTTAATGTAATTTCTAATCAATTACAGTAGTACAGAATGGTGTCTCTGTTGTTATGCAGATGTTCACTGGAGGTTTTTATCTTCTGTAATAATAAAAATATTTTTAAAAATGTGTATATAATAAATGTCAACTCCTCAGCCCTCAAGATATCAGAAAAATTAAAGCTCTTGTAACTCTGACACCGGAGACTCTTCTATAAACATGGAGCATCCACTATATGAGTCCTTGTGAACAATTTGTTACTGTGGAAACGTTAACTCATTAGAAGAAGCGCATTGGTGTATATAAATCTGTGGTTTGCGGCTGCACTACAGTCAAATCAACGCCTTTTCTTCTAACCAATCACAATCCAGATCTCAGCAGCACTGAGATGTAATGATTTCTACAGTCCGTGGCTAAAACATCTAAAACTGCTCAAGCTGTATGCTAAACCAGGGATTACACACTTCATTAGCACCATCTCAGACATAAATCTGAAGAAATAAACATTAAACACAGCTAGGTTTGTTATTAAAGGGGAAATGGTGTCCATTTCATTTTAAACTAACTCTAATAAGCACTTTATAGGCTCTCGTGTTATGTTCATGTGACTGAGTGCAAATAATTACAGTGAAATAAAATGAACGAAGAGCAGAATGTAAATGGTAAGCCTCGTAGCGACAGAGCGTTAGCGGATAATGATGAGCGTTAAGTGGAAATTGTTGAAAGGTTGTGGGCGTTATTGCACTGAGAGGAAATCAACGGAGATTCCGAAGACCTGACAGGAGCTAATTAGCCTCGTTGGACCTCAGGCAGATCATTTAGACTTTCATTTTTTTCCCTACAAACGGCCATGAGCCACCCCGGCCTGGCCTTTTATCCCTTTCTGACGATGAGGCCACACACCAAGCCATCAGCTGTGAACTCAATTATCTCCTAGAAGAAGAAAAAACAGCCTCGCCTCCATTTTGCAGCTCTGAAGGTCTTTATGTTGACAGGACGAGTGCAGAGATTACTGAGAGAATAGTATGTGACCCTGAGTTTATCAACCTGAAATAGAAAAAAAAGAAAAGAATGAAAAAAGAAGGACAGAATGAAGAAAGGTGTTGTTTTACATAAACAGGTTTGTGTGTGTTTTAAAAAAACACACAAATTGCAGTTTATAATTATGTAATATAAAAATATTTGACAAAATAGGGAGCAAACCATTTTTTTATTAATAATTTGTGAATACAATTTTATTTCTAGTTGCAGAAATAGTTAAATTAATATATATAATATATATATATAATTAATATTTTATATATTATTCTAAAAATTTATACTTCCTATGTTTAAAAATATAATTTATTGCTAAACGAATTACCAGAAATTAAAAAAGAAATCAAAAAAGCATACATTCTAATTATTTAATAACGTATTAATATATTTAAAAAAAAATTTGTTAACCTTGTAAAAACCACTCCTTACAGTAATAGCTTTCAACTCTACAGTATGTAATGATGGTGTACATCGACATCTGCTGGTCAGAAAGGATTTTTTTTAATGCACAATAGTTCTGCTAATAACTTCTGTACATCTCACTCTATTGCATTGGACGTTATTGGACCTTCTGTGAAAACTGGCTGATTTTAATATACATCACAGCTCAAAAGTAAAAGCCAACAAAAATTCCTTATACATAAATGACATCATCAGTGACATTAATGACATCACAATTTAACACAGTTTAAATAGTGACCTTGAAAAATCCTGAACCTTGGATATTTTCTTTCTTGATTTTTTTTTATTCCTGTTTACTTTTGTTACTGTATTACTGGAATACCAACAGGCAGTCTCTTAGCATGTAAATATGGATGGCATTTTGTTAAGAGGCTTCTAGCAAGAGATGTTAAGAGATATTAAGATGGGAGGGTACTAGTAATTCTAGAGCTGACTGTACAGATTTTTCAGATGACACCATCAGATTCTTGACATATCAGAAATGTTTCATGTAAAGTATGAAGTCACTGTTCAATAATGGATAACGTGATAAAGTCTTTCAACATGGAGCTGCTAGAAAGTGACTTAAAACATCTTTTGCAAGGAAAGGGCTTCTCATGCCTCAAGTAGATAAGGCTGTGAGGTGTTCATAGGCTAGAAAACATAAATACTAAGCAAAAACTATATATCTACAATTTAGGGGCTTTAGTTAACTCGGGAGCATGTGTTGTTTTAAAGATACAAATGAATTACAATTAAAAAGAGACAAATGTCAAAAATATCAACATTCACCACAGATATGTGTGTGGTATGACTAAGAAAATGCTCCATACAATAAAATGACTACTGTTCAGCATTAAAAGCTAACGAAACTTGCCATATTAAAAAAAGAAGAGAGATCAAAATTAAGATCAAAACTGGTAAAATTGGAGAACTGTGTTTAAGACTGATGCTAACTGAAAATCAGTAATCTGAAAGTGTAAAGGCTAACACTTTAGCAAACATAGATGTTTACACAGCATAGTCCTAATATTAGTCTAATGCTAGCAAGTGACAATACTGACTTGTATACACAATATAGTATTTATAGTTAAGTAGCTATTATTTTATTCTAATTCTATGATACAATACTCTAAAATTAGCTAACTTGTTTGTGAGTTTGGCTAGCTACTGAGTCACAAGCAAGTCAAACAGCTATGGCTACAGAGGTCAAATGAGTTTACTGCTGATTAACCCTGGTGCAGTAATTTGTTCAGAATGCTCAGCTGATAGCTGTACTATGTTGATAATGCTAGTTTCACCCTAGTGCTAGCTACTAAATACTAATACAATTTTTAAAAAGCAGTAACCATGTTATTTAGCAAGTAGTATTGTTTGCTAACAAGTAGATAGCTAGAAAATTATGCTACCATGCTAGAGAACGTGAAAAAAAAAGAAGTTGCATGTCAGCTAAGCTTAGTTTGTTTCCATACTCGCTAACATTAAACTATTATATAATGTAAACCAATAGCTAGATTAGCCAGCAAGCTAACTAATATTAGACTATATAGTGAGCTATGTTCTGTGTAGCTTTATAGTTATCTAAAGGCACACTTTTCTGGTAACGTCCAAGATTTTACCCCCCACAGTGACATTATAACAACTTACAGAGTACCAGAAACACAGACTATTATATTGTGCAAACAAAGTAACTTGATTTGCTAGCATGCTAGCTAACATCACAATACATCTTATATTGTGTAAGTCAGTATCTATGTTAGCATAGTCAACTCTGAGCTACATAACTGTTTTAAAGGATAATTAAAGCGAATTTTCGCTTTTTTGGAGCAACCCTCAAATCATGGAAAATCATCAATTTAGCACAGATTAAATTATGCATTATTTCTTTATGATATACAGAGTGGATCACACACAGTGGAGACTTTAAAAACACAAAAAAACCTGAGGTAAAATTTATATAAATGTTTTAGGTTTTTTTTCATGTAAAGTCTTTGCAGCACAGAACAGCTGTGTTTAACACTTAGATGTTAGGAAGAGACATGTGATTTAATTTCGGACAATAAACAGAGTTTAGTGCTTCTCTTCATTACAGTGCTAAAAAATAGGAAAGCTCAGCTTCATTCCTCGTGACCAGGAAACTCGATTTGTCCAATTTTGCAGGTTAATATAATGGGGGACGGTGGAACCAGGAGACAAACGACAGAGTTTCCAGAGATGTGTGTGTGTGTGTGTGTGTGTGTTGAATATCGGCTGAGTGAATAGTTCATGTGTTAATAACATCAGCGTGGAATTCATCCTAACACTCGCATCAGCACATAACAGATAAACTTGCATGTACGACTCGATAACTCGCTGATTGTCTCTTGCTGCGTCGGACACCGACGTGTATTTGACTTGTACAGACTCAAGTTTAACAACAAACACCAAACGTGCATTCCTGATAAATTTATAACTGTTGTAGTTTTTTTGATTTATATTCATCATTCTAATTTTAAATAGAGGCACGGTGGTGTATTCGTTGGCAGGCTCACCTCACAGCAAAAAGGTCCTGGGTTCAAGTTCTGGGCTCGGCAAGGGCATTTCTGTGTGGAGTTACCATGTTCTCCGTGTGTTGGTACTCCGGGGTGGGAGGAAACTCCGAGTACTCCGGTTTCCTCCCACAGTCCAAAGACATGCACAGTAGGCTAATTGATCCCTCACCTGACGGGCTCAACACTCTTTGAACTTTGTCGTGTTTTCTCCTTTTTTTAAAAGAGAGAGGTTCTTATCATAGTAAGTTTTGCTGGAGACAAAATAAACGATTTGGAGGGTGCCAGTAATTATAGACCTGGCTGTAGAAAGTCAACCAGAATGTCAAGTTCAGTACAAGATAATCATCACTTCATTAACTCTTGTAGCCTGTTGTGTAAACCAGTAACAGGTAGTAACAGTAGTAGGTTTGTTATTCAGCTTCATAGCTTGTTGTCAGATTCAGGTAAGGGGCGTGGTCTAATTGATGATCTAGACTATATGAATATGTGATTTCCTTTCATCTTTTCTACATGATTAGTGTTTAAGATTATTTTTAGAATTCCATCCATCCATCCACACATCCATTATCTGTAATGCTTATCTGTCCTAGTCACTGACTTCAGGTAAGAGACGGGGTTACACCCCATCTATTACAGGACAAACACAAACGATCATTCACACCTACAGGGCAATTTAGAGACGCCAGCTGATCTAATGTGCATGTCTTTGGACTGTGAGAGGTTGTGAAACCATGATCATTTTCAAACACATGCTGACTGAGACTCATCATTCACAGTTTACTGCCCTCCACCTCACCCCACCCCACCCCTGTGCTTATGCGAGGATGTTTCCATGTGGAGTTTGCATGTTCTCTTCGTGCTTGCATGGGTTTCCTCAGGGTACTTCAGTGAGTGTTGGCCCTGCAGTAGTCTGGTGAGCTGTTCAGGGTGTACCCCGCCTTTACCCAGAGTTGGCTGAGATACGCACCAGCCTCTCCTGGATGCTAATTAGATTAAGTGGTAAAATGAGTGAGTGAGACTGATTTATTTATTTTCATATTAAGTTTTTTTTTAAATAAGCAAACAAATAAATATTTGTTAAATAAATGAATAATTTAACAAATCCAAAAAAACATTTTGTTATTAAAGTTGAGGTTAGAGTTGTATTGATGAACATAGCACTAATTAGCTGCATTATTAATTATATCAGTGGAAGTCATTTACAAGGACAGTGTGTGTGTGTGTGTGTGTGTGTGTGTGTGTGTGTGTGTGTGTGTGTGAAATTGTTGTCCTCCCACCATATCCGGATTCCTTTAATTCCTCTCAGATTGTTTCCCTCCTCTTGTCCTCTTGGAACAGAGCTGAACGGCCTTTGAGATGTCACACCCAGAACCGGAGGAACGGGTTCAACCTGCAGCTCTGCAGTCCAGTGAAACTCAGTGAGGACGCAGAGCCGAGTACACCGATCCAGATTCATAGATTGTGGGCTCAAGTTCATCATAGTGATGTGCTTTATTCATTAAAGACTTTTAGCCATGAGAAAACACACACACCTTATCCTGTTCTTCTATCTTTGTGGGGTCATTCAATGTAATAATGTATTTCCAAGCCCCGAACTCTTACTTATCCACCACAGACTAAATGTTTAACCCCTACCTTTACCTTAAGCTTAACCTAAACCTAATTCTAACCTGAAACCTAGAAAATAATTTTAATCCTCAAACAGCACTGTGAAAAACAAGGAATAGCAAAATGTCCAAATGTCCACATTTTCCTCACTCTGTTGGTTAAAAATGTATTCCAGTCTTCAATATGTACCAAGTACACACACACACACACACACACACACACACACACACACACACACAAGCCTTACACACCACAAGTTGTACAGTTTTGCATATAAATAGCTGAGGGTAACAAAGACGTTTGTTTTTAGGGCAGATTCTGTGTTTACTGGTTTCTATGAGCTACCAAAAATAGTTGAAAGTGAGAGGATGAGTCCAAAACATCATAAGTGTCATTCTGAAGTCACACAACCATCGCTGATCTCCTTCGGATCAGATCTGCTGCAGGTTTCAGTCTCAGTGTTCTCATTAACCTCTCTGTCTCACCTCCAAGACAATGCTGAATCACCCCCCACCCCCAGCGCTGAAGCTGAAGCATCACTTAGGACCTCACAGGCTGAGATGTTGTAAAGATAATAAAACCAAAGTTTTATTTGGAAATGAAGAAACTACAAAACACAAATTTCTAATAAAACAATAAAGAATTTATATACACAAACTGCTTGTGTAGGAACTGTGAAAAATTTGGGATTAAAATTTCTAAAGGATGAAAATTAGGATTAGGATTAAAACATCTAGTATCAGATCAATATATATTACTGAAAACTTTCTGACGAATTAACAGTAAAAAAAACAGGTTTAAAAAGTTAAATTACTAACTAAAAGTTTAATTTCTTACTAATGAAGTGAAAGGTCACATCTGTAATATTAAAAACACAAATATTATTTGATTGTAAAGAGAATTAAAAAAAAAGCACATTTAAACATTTAAATTTCAGTAATAATGTTTAATGTGCTTTATTTTGTAAATTCTCTTTACAATCAAATAATATTTATGTTTTTAATATTACATATCACTTTATAAACAAAAAAAACTTAATTTCTGTAATATATATATATATATATAATATTTTGCTTAAAAATGCAAATAAAACAAATTACATACATCCATTTTGCCTTATATACTGTTTATTTATGGTGTTCATTATAATACTCTACTGCATTTTAAATAATATATTAACTATTTGTCATTATAGTACTGAACCTTCATACAAACATTTAATTAATAAAAGCATGTAGTTGTTGTTATTATTGTTGCTGATAATTAGATTTTGCTTCTAAAACTGATTGTTAGAGTTTAACTAAAAGGCCTGTGTGTATATGTGTGTGTGTGTGTGTGTGTGTGTGTGTGTGTTGTGGTTTGAACAATAGTGCTTTTCATTCTCTCTCTCTTTCACACACACACACACA
>JAQMYF010000008.1:10727445-10740812 GCA_030014195.1 Neosilurus mollespiculum
AATCCTAATTAGGGTCGCGGGGAGGCTGGCGCCCATCTCAGCCGACTCTGGGTGAGGGCGGGGTACACCCTGGACACTCCGCACTCACACTTAGGGGTGATGTGGAACAGCCAATTAGCCTACCGTGCATGTTTTGGACTGTGGGATGTAAACCGGAGTACCCGGAGGAAACCCACGCAAGCACAGGGAGAACATGCAAACTCCACACAGAGAAGCCCAAGCTGGTAATCGAACCCGGGACCTTCTTGCTGTGAGGCTGACATGCTAACCACTACGCCCACACATATATATATATATATATATATACACACACACACACACACGCACACACGCATACATACACACACACGTGTGTGTATATGTTAAATAGGGACTTGGGCAGTTTCTCCTTCCAACGTCGCCACGGGCTTGTTCATTAGGGATATGTGATCATTAGGGTTTGTAGAAGAAATGTTTAAATTCTTTTTTTAAATTTGTGTTTACTATGTAAGGCTGCTCTGTAACGGTGTCAGTTGTAAAAGCACTATACAAATAAAACTGAATTGAATTAAATTAAATAGCCTTTCAACCTTCAAATCAGTATGGAGTGGATAGAAATGGACTGCATTGTTCTGAAATCACTGCAGAGTTCGTGTTGATTGCATAAACCGATTTCATTTCTGTTCACCTTCAGAAACCAACTCTGTGTTTATATTAATTACTTTGTTTTTATTTGAATACACCACTAATCTTATTTTGGCTACTATTTTCAAACAACCATGACACCGCCCCTTTAAACAGGTCACTTTTGTATGTTTCGCTAGTTTAACCGTACATCTTGATACTTTCATCCTTATGGTCCTTCTTAGCACTGGTGACATCATCATACTTTTAATTAATCAGACACATGTTCAGTCTACACATAATTTAAAGAAGAGTAGCTTCAATTACTGTATAACCAAAACTATTGGTTGCCTAAGATTATAAGCCATGCCCCCTTATGATAATATTCCAGATTTTTCTGTAGCAATGTTTGTATTATGGGGTTTAATTTATTGTTTGTCTGATTAGAATTACCGTAGTGTTTATTTATTTAATTCTATTTTCATTATTATTGTTTGTTAGGCATGTTTATGTTGATTTAAGCATTAGTAATTTAGATTACATCAGTAACAAAATGTATGCAGGGCTTCGTATTGACCAGTTAGCTTTATATGGTAATGCTAATTCATGCTTGTAGCTTTAGCACCAAAGTAAAGTAAGATGTAGTTACTGTTAACCTTCATAAACATTTTAGAATACACCTGCCACAAAGACACCAATAAATGGGAGTTTGTGTATTTATAATTCTGAAGAGCTAATGTATTTTATTTAGTTGTTAGAAAGCAGAACAGTGAGCTATAAGAATATTTTTCTTATATTGCCGTAATTATGATCACGTTCTCTCCATTTGTCTGCTGATGACTTACAGAAACGTCTCTGTTATTTATGATCAGTTAAAATGGGAATTATCTTTTATCTGTCTTCAGATGCACGAGTACGAGATTACCCGCTGATGCAGAGCCCAATCCAGATGACCCTCATCTTATTGAGCTACGTGTTTTTCGTACTGTATGCCGGGCCACGCTACATGGCAAACCGCAAACCCTACTACCTCAAAACGCCCATGGTGATTTACAACTTCTGCATGGTGTTCTTCAATGCCTACATCGTTTACGAGGTGGGAAACGCCGCTTCTCTATGAAATTCATACTGATTAAATTCTCTCCTGGTTTCCACTTTCGTACATTTTTCTCATCAAATTAACCCAGTTTGCAAATTTTCTTCACGTTTGCTCCAACCTGGCCTTAAAGATGCAAATCGCCATCTTTGCTGAGGCGCCAGATTTTGCATAAAAGCCATTAAACTCGCCTGGTCAATAATGCCCGGCACTAATCCCGGTGCTCAAGGTGGTGAACTCGTGTGAACCCAGAACTTACCATGGGAGTGTTCCATCTGAGGAAGAGAGACTAATGAGATCAGAACAGAAGCTGATGGACCTTTCCGTCTCTGATTATGATTTAGTGTTAAATAATCTGAGCTCAGAACTCTGGAGAAATCTTACATTCTTGATTGTTCTATTATCTAAGGATTGTAACCCTTGAAGGTACCATGTATATTCATGTCGCTCTATGACAAAGCGAACCCAAGCATACCTCACCTGTAGGTAACTCCTTTTTGAAGACTAATCATTAAGTATCCAATCCGCTCCCAGAGAACCCTTGAAGAACCCTTGAAGAACATGTTCACCAAGAGTGTACCAACTACGAAGACACTCTTACCAGGTTCTAGAAATTATGAAGAAGATATTAACAAATAATCAGAAGATGCAAACATGTGTGTCAATAAAAGGATCCTCAAGGGTTTTTCAGGGGTTCTCTCGATAAACAAGTGCTCTACTCAGAGCTGTTACAAGTTCTAGGTATGAAGAGGAATTTATGAGCCATATATTGGAGATGTACACACATGGCCACATTCTCTTAAAAAAAAATAATAAAATCTGGTTCTTGAAGGGTTTCTAAGATAATTATGGTTCCACCTGGAATCTTGACAGGTTCTACAGGTTAAGAACATAATAGAACAATAATTTGGTGGGGGTTTTTAATGTACCCCTGCCCTGGATACACCAATAGACTCGGGGTGGGGGAGGGAATAAATCACTTTTTCTTCATGTTCAAAGACGTCAGAAACTTTTGATGTGTCATTACAAGTTCTGTCCAAAAACCAGAACATGGATGTTTGGATATGCAGAACCACGAACAGCCAATCAGCTTTCACTTTTCATAATTTACATTTAAACAAATAAGGAATTCAGCACATGGCCCATTAACAAGTGATAAAACAGTGCATCAGTCAGGTGTTAATTATTTGTTTAATGATTTCCCCTCAAAGCTATTTAAAGCCTGTGTTTGAAATAAGCCATCAGAATCTCATTGGACAATAAATGCAGGATTGCTGACATCTCTGGAATTCACGATGACATCACTCTTTGAACATATATAGCAGGGTTTAACAATGACGTGCATCAGAGACCTGAAGGATTGGACAGAAAGTGTTGATGGTGTAGATGTTTCGCTTCAATAAAAAAATAAAAAAATAAATATTTCCATTTATTTCAGTTCATGATGTCCGGCTGGGCTACGACGTTCACGTGGAGATGTGACCTCATCGACATCTCGACCAGCCCGCAGACTCTCAGGGTAAACTCCATCACCACCGTGCTAACCACTGCACCACCGTGCTAACCACTGCACCGCCATGCGAATCACTGCACCACTGTGCTAACCAGTGCACCACCGTACCCCACATTTAGAAAAGATTTTTTTTTTTAAATAAATACAATTAGGGGTTGTTGTAAAATACATTATCATACTTTATATTGTTTCTTCTACAGATGGTTCGAGTGGCCTGGTTGTTCTACTTTTCCAAATACGTTGAACTTTTGGATACGGTAAAAAATTTTCCTCTCCGTGTTTTAGAATCCTGAATCCAGCAGAATATATTAAATAATAAATTCTACAATTATTTATTTCTTTTTGTTTTATTTTATTTTTTTTGACTCTGTGCATAATTATCCTGCAGGTTTTCTTCGTGCTGAGAAAGAAACACAGTCAGGTGACGTTCCTGCACATCTTTCACCACTCAGTTCTGCCCTGGAGCTGGTGGTGGGGCATCACTCTCACTCCAGGTGAGTCTTTAACTCTGTCTCTTCATACAGTGGTTAGCACGTCCTCCTCACAGCAGGAAGGTCCTGAATATGAGTGCCGGCCTCTGTGTGGAGTTTGCATGTTTTTCCCTTGCTTATGTGGGTTTACTCTTAACAGTCCAAAAACATGCACAGTAGGCTAATTCGCTGCTCCAAACTGCACCTAGGTCTAAGTGTGAATGGTTGTGTTGGCGGGCTGTTCAGGGTGTCCCACACCTTAGCTTAGAGTCAGTTAAGATAGGCTCCACCTTCCCCGCGACCCTGGTATGATTAAGCAGTTCAGCAAATGAATAAATAATAAAGAATGCTCACAGATGCCTATGATTGGCTGTTGATCACTGTAAGTGAGAGGGAAGTGAGCGTATAATATCTCTCCCTCCTGTGAGAGCTTGGCCAATCAGCTCCCATGGACTCCCGGTCATGGATGGCTGTGGCATCAACCTTGATTCGAACTGTTGATCTCCAGGTTGATAGTCGTGCACCTTGTCAATGTGAGAAACTGTTTTTTCTAAATGGAAATGAATCCTAGTGTGTCTCAGACAGATTCCTGAAATCAATTCAAATTGGAACGCATGTTAGTTCCTGTTTTGTTTCTAACTCGGCCCCTTGGTTTCTGATTCCCAGCCGGAGGAATGGGTTCTTTCCACGCTATGGTGAACGCGATGGTCCACGTCATCATGTACACCTACTACGGTCTCGCTGCAGCCGGCTCGCGCTTTCAGAAGTACCTCTGGTGGAAGAAGTACATGACCGCTATCCAGCTGGTGAGTGAGATTTTAGATTACGTTCATATTTATATTAAGTGAGATCCTTAAAGGGATTGTGTCACGAGTTGGGCGTGCGTATTATAGACTGGCCGTTTTTTATTAGAAATATCAACACTCTTTTCACACTAACTCGTCTTTCTGAAACCAATTGTTTCGTCCTGTATGAGAGTGGTAATGACCCCTGCACCGGCCTCCATGACATTAACAACATCTTTTATCAACATTCTCTTGAAATCATATCCCTTCTTCTGTTTTTAACACTTGATCTCAGACTTTTGCATTTTTTAGCAATTGCTGTTGTGCTGCCAAGTTATCGTTATTGTAAACAGATAAGCTGGAGTGGTTTCACCAGGAAACATTTATATTCATTCAGAATGAACTGATAATGGAAGATAAAACACACACTGAATCATCACTAGTGAATGGGGAACTTTACGGCTTCACCCCGCAGAAAGCACCTTCTTCTTCATCCGTGTGCAGTTGTTCCTGTTTTCTGAAATATTCCTGGATTTAAAGGGGTGATCTGGTCGGATGGTTTAAAAAAAAAAAACCTAAGCTAGACTCGGATTATAAAGCTCTCTTAGAGGGTGATCACACTAGAGGTGACACTAATTTATTAATTGAAATTTTTTTTTTTTGCTATTTTTGAAATTCGTGTCAAGATGTTGCGACTCAGATACATATATCGCGACGCGAAAGTCACAGTGCGGATGTTTGTTGAACAAAAAGCGAATCTCCTTTCATAAATCAGTCCTGTTTTGTTTGCTTTTTTCTTTAAACTATTCGCTTTTTATTTAGGTGTTATTAGCGTGAACAAAATGCAAATAAAATATGAATGACGACAAAATATATGAAATATGGCAGGTACCAGCAAGTCTCACATTTTCCATGTGGAAATCCAACTTAATAATTTGCAAGCAAAACGACAATTTTGCGACCTCCTCATGATATGTGTGGACTGTTTGAGACTACTCCACATCAGAGCCTCGTTTTGCGACATTCGCAGTAATTTCAAACGTTAATTTTTTTGCGATCAGGTCAGGTGACCAAAATGCTATGCTGCGATTTTAAACCAAGCCTTTTTAATTGCCATTCATGGCAGTTGCTTTTCTATTGCACCCCTCATTTGATCACACACAATATTTATTTATTTTTTTCATTGACAGATTAATTTAATTTACTTCCTGTTTTTTTTCTCCAGACGCAGTTTATCGTCGTATCTGTCCACATCTCTCAGTATTACTTCATTAAGGACTGTGAATACCAGGTGCCGATTTTTATCCACCTCATCTGGATGTACGGCATGCTGTTCTTCATCCTCTTCTCCAACTTCTGGATCCAGGCTTACATCAAAGGCAAACGGCTCCCAGCCAGGAACGAAGACAAACCCAACCAAAACAGTCACGTTAACGGCACCGAGACAGCCATGTTGTCCAACGGCACCCACCAGGAGAATGGCGCCGTGCACTACACAAATGGGTTTGCCGTGAACGGGAAAGTGAAGGAGGTATAAAAGAAAAGGAGAATGAGAGAAACACGATGACGGCTAGCATGAAGAACATTAGCGAGAACGATCAACGTTCTTGGGGGGAGGTTTTTCGTGAGATCACACGGGAGTTGATGAAGCACACATTTGTTCACCTAATTGGTGTTTCTTTTTTTTTTTTTTGTATTTATTTGTCCACGGTGCATGAAGAGAAAGATGTCAAGATTTACATCACGTTACATGTCACGTTGACGTTTTATTTCTAGCACACATGATTCTCCCAGTTTCTCCAGAACATGCATCTGAAATCGAGTACGACTGTAAATAAATATTTGTGCAAAGTTAGGTGGTATGGATGGCATGAATTTTTTATTATGTGTATAACTTAAAATAAACCATTTTTATACTAAATGTTGTATAAATAATCGTGTGACGACTGCGGACTGGCCATGTGTGTACATCTGATAACGTTTTTGTGCTGCTGGTTGTACAGTTTTGTTGTTGCTGCTGTTTTTGGACTACAATATGGTTTTAAAAAGTACATTAACTGATATTAGCAAAGGTTCGCTAAAGCCATGCTATGAAAACATACTTAGGCAAGAAGAATATGCAGAGCTTTTAGAACTGATATGATATATGGTTGACACTTCTCAGGTCATGTATTAGATGTTTTAGTCATAAATAATTAACTTGAGATTAAAGTTCAGTGGATTATGTCAGACTGTGCAACATGGCAGCGTTACTGTTACGGTTGATTATTTCCCTGATACATTATAGACTGAGGTGTTTTATTCCTCTTTATCCTAGTAGAGTTACGCGGCATCCACACAGGAAACACAGGAGCGTTAAGTGATTTGCACGACATGAAAATCTCCCCACAACACTAGTCATCCTCGCTTGTGGCTGGCTCTGGGGTGCCTAGGTAACCTGTTTGAATGTTTCTGAAAGTGAACAGCTAGTTCTCTATATGAAGTTCATGTAGATCTGTGAGCAATATCTAGTTCACTAATATGTTGCAAGTGTAGAATGGATTCTTGTGCATCATGACATAATGTAAACTTAAAGGAAATGGCGACCGTTTCAGAAACATGGACCCCCATCATGGTGTCGAGGTTATCTTTATAAAATTTGTGTGTGCAGTCACAAAGCACACTGCAATAAAGTCATTCAACTTGCCTTCTTTGGTTCCCTACAGAAAATGTTTTGAGGAACTCTGTGTTTGGTTGCATCTGTCAATCAATACAAGTCCAATCAGAGCTTGGACATAGTATGAGCATTCAGCTCAGTGGAACTTGGTACCTGCCCGCTTTGTGCTGCTTTAGGAAATTCCGTCATTTCGTTGACATTGTTTGACTTTACACAGTCACTTGTTGCTCATCACTTCTTGTGTGGATGCAGCTTTACAGTTGTGGACAGACGTTTTTGTACTCATAGTGGACATGAACGTCGTAGTTCTTTTTCTGGATCAGAATGCTTGTATAACGTGCATCTTTACTGCACAAATTTTAATTGTGTTGATTTCAGAAAATCCAAGAACAAAGTCCTTATTATAAGTACTGTACCCCTAAATTATTAATTCACTGGTGCTTCCAAAATATCTTGCTGTTAATGGGTAGGAACTACTACTGTTAGCTTCATTACAGTAGATACAATAAAAGACTGAGGAGCTCAGTGCAGATCTGAGAAAGAGGATGTTTCTAAACATCTCCAGAGTCCACTATAACTGCATGTAACCAAATGTGATGAGAAGGTGGAGCCACCAGCAGGATCTGGTAGAAAGGCCAACATGTCATGCTCAGCTGAAAAGAGATTGATTTCAGGAACATCCAAAAAATGCAGATCTGTTGTAACACTAGCGTCACAGTCTAAAAGCAGGAGAGTTTAAACATCACTCTGTACTGAGAAAGGGCTTGAGTACAATGAGCCAAGGCATGTGGGGAACATGATGGGGGGGGGCACCACACTCTGCACAAAGTGGAAGGAATACTGACAGAGGACTACCTCAGAATTCTTCAGCAGAACCTGATATCTGAAATTTGGACAGTACTGGGTGCCAACATCCTGTTGAGTCAGAAAATGTCATTTTCTAACTAGTGCTGTGGATCACGTTTCACCTCACATGCAGTTAATAAAAGCAGAAACATATCTGCAATCTGTCCAAAAAGGAGTTATGTCCTGATTTTTATTCAAGTTCTGTTGCCAAAAAGCTATCAGAAAGTCATTTGAGTTTTGGTAAATAGACTTCCAGCGTGCATATCAGAAGTTTTTGGAGCAGAAATGAATGACACCATTTAAACACCACAGGAAACAATAAACCCACTTTACTGAAATCTCCAACTCTTGTTCCTGCACACTAAACACAATCCAGTGAAAAGTCCATTCATTCACAGGGACTTCAACTCATCATTAAAATACTAAACATTACAATTAAAAAAAAAAAAAAAAAAAAAAAAAAAAAATCCATACATGCTTAATAAAGGAAATCCAAAGTAAAAACAATCCCTCTGTACACAAACCCAGGGGGGAAAAAAAACAACCCTAATGAAAAACCGACAAAACCTTTATTTCAAATTTACAAGCTCTCGTTTGTACAGGGCGTAGTGATACATAAAAACACAATTACAACATGCATTATCGGATACGCTGCTGGATGATGCTGCTGTTGGTCACAGGCTTGGGTTTTTTTGTGGCGTCTTTCTCGAAACACTTCCACAGTCGGATGGTCTCATCTGAGCTGATGGACGCCAGAATTGAGCCGTCAGGACTGAGGGACACGTTCAGGATGCGTCCTTCATGACCTGGAGAAAAATAAAATTCGACTTCAAAAACTATTTGGGGGGAGGGGGTGCATTCTATCAAGTGGAGCTTTCAATAAATAAACGACAGACCTTCGAGCTCAGCCACTTTGACAAGGGAGGGGTATTTCCAGATAAAGATCTTGTCGTGTGCAAAACCATGACCGGAGACGAGCTCTTTATAGTTTGATGCAAACACGAGAGATGATACCTGAGGAGAATGAGTCAATATTAGCGACATACTCAAGATTATAATTCCTTTTTGTATACTGCTTTTTACATTGTGATTAATATGCGCTGTTAAGTTCCTCATCACCAGCTTCAGAAAACCACGCCTACTCTTCCAACCAATCACTATCACTGATTCCTGCCACTTCTCACCTGTGACTGTGTGTCCCAGGAACTGATGCATGATCCACTGTTGACGTTCCAGATGCGGATGTGGCGGTCACTGGTTCCGCCGCCTGAAGCAAGGATGCTCGGTTGCCATGGACACCATGCCAGTGCCTACACATGAAACAACAAACGTAATAAATCAAAACAAGACTACCTGCATGGCATCAACCAACCGTTCAAGAATAAATCAGACAAAAATCTACAGCCAAGGCTTCTGTGCGTCTCACCCACCTTCACAGCGCCTTGGTGTTCGCTGAATGAGTGGACCGGCGTCTGGGCTCCACCCTGCACCCCTGTCCAGATGTTCACCAGGTTGTCGTTTCCACCACTGGCTAAATAACGGCCATCGGGAGACCAGGTAAGACCGCACACTTCCTGTGTGTGTCCTCGGAGTGTACACAGGTGATGTTCGGCAACACGGACATCGTGCTGGTGGATCAGACCAGATCTGGAACCGCTGTAATGGAAAGAATGTGTGTGTTGGCGGGGAAGGATCTCAGTGTCTCAGATTTCTCAAATCCTAAGTTGGTGCCGTGACACAAATAGCATTTCTGTTTGCTGAGAAGTTTAAATCCCAATGATGTAACAGTGCCAACAATCACCAGAGTAAATGTTACCCCTGCTCTGATTGCAAGAGTTAAACTAGCCAATCCTCGCTTTCCGTGAGATCGGACTTACCTGGACAGGACGTGATCGTTCCAGTTCAAGCAGCTGACTCTAGCGCGATGACCATCCATACTGCGCAGACGCTTCTGAGCCTGAACGTCCCACAACTGCAGGGAGAAGAATAAATTAATTACCATGGACACGCACAGAACCAATATCGTAAAATCATGGTTAATTGGAGCTTACAGAAACAGTCACAAAAAGGTGTTGGTTCTTTGCTCCCTCATGTGCATGTTAGTGTTCACAGCACATTTACAATTTAACCACACCCACAAAACATGAAAGGCAAAGCCTAGGCAGCACTCCAGCACACCTCTGTGCTAACTCTTCCAGTAATGCAGCTTAACCACTGCACAATACACACGTCCTCTTTATACAGGACGCCATTACCGAACATGTAGGCTTTTTGTAATTTAAGTTTTTAAACAGGAGGTCATTAAATACAAAGCAAGATTTTCACAGAACACTCCTTATAATCAATGAACAAATAATCAGTGATTTAAACTCAAGTACAAGCCAATCAAAAGAGGTTCCCATTAATGGGTCGTGTACATCAAGCTACAACTTTAGAAATGGGAACGAGGATACGAGCAGTTTATACTTTAATATTCAACCACTTTTGTCTTTAATTTCAATTCTTTTATCGGAACAGGTGCAATTTTATTTTTTGTGGAATTTACCAGTTAAATTTCACTGTGACCTTCTGAAACAAGTCCTTTATCGACATCATCCTCAAAGTGGTAGAGAGACCACAGAACAAATCTAGTAGGAAAACTAGATGCTAACAAATCACAGCTGATTGTATTTACGGTTTCACTTTGTTTTGTCATATCGTTTATTAAAGTTATTCTTCACTGCTTTTTTTTTTTTTTTTTTTTTTTTTTTTTTTTTTAAAGTGTATTAACCCTGGAGCCGTTTCGATTTAAATCCTTCAGCACATACTGATTTTCCACACTTTATTAACATTCATGCTTCCATTCATTTTCTAAGCCACTTAATCCTAATTACGGTCGTGGGAAGGCTGGCACCCATATCCGCCAACTCTGGGCAAAAGCAGGGTACAGCCAGACAATTGCAGGGCAAACACACAACCATTCACACTTACACCTATGCGCAATTTGGAACAGCCAATTAGCCTACTGTGTTTTTGGACTGTGGGAGGAAACCCACTCAAGCAAGGAGCAAACTCTACAGAAAAACACCCCAAGTTCAGGACCTTCTTGCTGCAAGGCGGACGTGCTAGCCACTGCGCCACCCCTTTAATAATATCAACCAGGTTTTAATTTTCTACCTCCACTTTGCAGTCGCTCGTACCGATGGCCAAAAAGTTTCCGTCTTTGCTCCAGGAGACGGAGGATATATACCCGTTCTCCTCCTCCATCTTTTTCAGCAGCACAATCTGCCCCACTGCGGCATCCCACAGGTACACGTACTCTGAAAGAGCCACAGCCAGGATGTTCAGCCTGCCCCAGTCCATCAGATTAAGATCTGTATGAACGCAGCGAACAAACAGCTGATTAATGTCGTCAGTGAGACCAAACCAACATACCTGGCATTAGGGTGACTTACAGAAGTCGTTCCTGAGTTCAGGAGCATCTAGAATCCTGTCTGGAACCGAAGAGATGTAGCGGGTCTTTTTCAGCGAGCTGGGTGTGGGAACTTGGCTGTACAGAACCTTCAAGTTGTTCTGGTAGCCTTTAATAACAAAGTACTTCTTTAATCCCAGATCTTTTAATAATCAGTTCATGATAACTGCTACAAAATCCAATAAAATCCTGCTCTGACCTTCAGGGGCATTAAGAGGCTTTCCTCCAAGATGCAGGATTTTAGCTTCCTCCAGGTCATATCCATTCAGAGTCACGGACCAGGCCTTCTGATTAGTTTGCTAGAATTTGATCAATAAATTAATTCAAACACAGATCAGAAGTCTATGTATATAATGGAACAAGAGAAAAAGAGCATGGAGACTTACTGTGGACAACGACGTGGCTGCTGCTGCTGCTTCCTCAACCGGCTCGTTTTCCTTCGAGATGAGGAAACTCGCCACGTCCATCTGTTTGGCGTTTCTTGTGGGGATGAAGCGGTCTCCTCCAGCCTTCGAGGGCGTGGTTTGGTTCTTACCGCCCTTCCCTGTTTAGATACAGAGTTACTGAAGATCACACATGAAAAATAATACTTAGAGCTCAATGTAAAAAGGGGGACAACAAAAAAAGCTTGTACCTGGTGTTTTGCTCGGCGTTTTGGACATGCTTATGGACCGGTTGGTGCTTTTGCTGCTCGGTGACAGGGCGCTCGTGTTGGCCAAGGTGGATGTACTGGCTTTTCTTTGCCACCTGGCCATCGGGGCGTTCGTGATGGGCATGTCCAGCTTTAACACGCTCTGCATGTCATTCTCAAAAACGAAGTGAGCCATCACAAGAGCCTGCAACACACACACAGAGAGAGAGAGAGAGAGAGAGAGAGAGAGAGAGAGAGAGAGAGAGAGAGACCCCCTTACTATGAATGCACAAACTCCTATGGCACATTTTTATAAAATTGTGTTGATCTTGTGTAAATGTGTTATTGATTATACAATGCATTATATTTAACATGCAAGTTATACTGATGAATTTACATTTATTATAAATAGTACAATTCAAAGCAATGTAACAGCATCTAACCCACCCCTGTAGAGAGCTATTTAAATCATAAGTCTAGAAATTGTTTTAATAATTTTAAATACTAATCGTATCTTTGTAGAAAACTGAATAAAGAAGTTAATCATGAAGGATTTATTAATTTAAATTAGTTAGTACACAGCACGTGACTGAGCTCTCGACCACTGAATAAACAGTTAACTTTAGGTCAGGTCACTAACTGAAACTTTATAACATAAAACTTACCCGATATTCCACAACAGGTTCACACCAATCCAGTAACAGAAGATGAAATATAAAACAAGAATAAAACTCGAGCACTTCCGGTTTTGATAAACAGTACGATTCAGTCTCTTCAAAACTCAGAAGGCGACTAAAAAACAACACGCCGCTGAGTGCAGTTTAAATGCCTACGCGCTCGCTTCTGATTGGTCCGTTTGAATCGTGCTGCGCTTGTTACCAAGGCAGCCGCATTTATTTTCTTAAATGATTGGCTGAACTCGCTTTGAGGGGCGTACACCAAAGGAGCGCGTTCGTTCATGGTTTTCACGGTTTACCGTAAAATCACAACCGAAGCAGGAAATATATATGTATGCATATTTTTGTAAACACAGAGGTTATTTTCATTATTTACCAATATATAAAAGTAATAATATTTATATATTAATGTTGTACCTTTTATCACATATTTAGGCAAACATTCATGATATTTTTTGTGACATGTTTAAATTTCAAAGTGTAAATATAATTTGATGACATTTAACTTTAATGTATTTTTATTATATAATATTTATTTATAGATTTATAATCTATTTAATATTTTTGTAGATTTAACAGAGTGAGTCAGAGCAGAAGGGGATTATGGGAAATGTATTTTAAAGAGTTTTATATATAAAT
>JAQMYF010000008.1:10743588-10753973 GCA_030014195.1 Neosilurus mollespiculum
AACAGAAACATACATCGGACTCACAGAAAACGATTTCAAAGCAAGATATAGAAATCACACCGCCTCATTCCGCCACGTCAAATTTTATCCCACATACAATATATTTAGCTCTACTTCGACGTATCGAGCACTGTTCTACGGAAAATCGACTCAAGATAAAGGTCAGAGAGAGAGAGATATATATATATATATATATCTCTCTCTCTGACCTTTAAAATCCTTTAACTGACCTTTAAATCCTTTAAAAGTTTTAGTTATTGGTCTTTCTTCTTGTTACTTTGATAGTTTATTCTTTACATTTTAGACAGTTGTACTAAGCATTTCACTACATATTGTACTGTGTATAATTTGTATGTGACAAATAAAATTTGCATTTGAATTTTGGAATAATTTACAGTGTCTTTCATCAGCTCTCAGAATTAGATATATATCTATATTTCATGCAACCAAGCCATGCCCACTACTCTATAATCTACATAGTGTAAAGCACATGCCCTGATTCATTTACATTTACATATGATACCTGATATAAAAGAATAAAATTTATATCATTTGAGTTTGGGTAAAATAAAGGTTATAGTAGTGTGTCCTCAGTTTTTTATGTAATTTATTATTTATAATAATTTAAATAATGAAATCCTAAAAAAATCACTTCAAGAGAACTATAAAAATATTTATCTTTACAATTTGTGTATTTATGAATGAGGATTTTATAATCGGAGTAAAAGTCTATTCGGTTCTGTGCTTTTACAAAAATCCTGAATCAGGGTGTGTTTAATCACACTGTAGGGAGATGTAATGGGATTAAGGAGAATGTATGAGAATTAGTTCCTTTATCGTGTTTGCAGATTTGTGTCCTGCTTGTCTACAGTGTCTCCGAGTCAAGTGGATTTAAAGGAGTTGGAAATGTTCGCCAGGAAAAATAAGCGTCCTGCGCCTCCTAAAGGCCACGGAGCTGCTGCAGCCAAACAGGTGATCATGATTTTATGTTATGTTTATTCTGGATTGGAATTGGGGTTTATTTAAGGCAGGTTGTGTTGCTGTGTGTAAAACTCTGTCCCTTTCTGTAGATGGGTTTATTTCTTGACTTTAACCCAGAGGACATGATGGACATGAGCGAGAATGTGGACGATCCGGATCTGGAGGCTGAATTTGCTGCCATCGTGGGGAAAAAACCAACTGCTGCTGCTCGAGTGAAAAAAAACAGCAAGGGTAAAAACAGGAAGTTATTCAGAAACACATAATAAACAATCAAAATTACAATAATATGAAGAGGAAGAATAATCAATACTTTTGATTTAAACTAGTTTAGAATATCTTATACCAGGAACCGTGAAGGGGCGTGGCCTCTGTGGAGGCAGTATGGTCTCTTTGCCTCCCTGTTGCAATAAAAATGGGGCATGGCCTAAATGGATTTTAGTTCCAGTTAAGGAGTGTGACATCTGTCCATTTTAATGAAGGAGGCTTGGCTTCAGTGTCAGTTATAATATAGTCATATTGAAGGAGGCATGGCTTCGTTGCATTTGTCAGTCCCTGAAGGAGAAGTGTGGCCAAAGTTGATGATCTTTGTAGTGAAGGAGGCATGACTTTTGTGTCAGTTACGGTGATGGAGACGGAGGTTTGTTCGCTTTAGTGAAAGACGTGTGGCTTCTCTATCTGTCAGTCCCAATGAAGGGGTGTGGCTTCTGTATCTGTCAATCCTATAGGAGAAGCTGTGGCCTAAGTAAATAATAGTTGCTATAAAGGAGGTTTGGCCTCTTGTCATAGTGAAAGAGTTGTGGCTTTTGCATCTGCCAGTTATACTAGAGGGCGTGGCCTAAGTGGCAGGCAGTCGTAAAAAGAAAGTAGCTGTCGTTATAGCGGTGTGGCTTGAGTATTTATTGCCTAATTAACAGTACATCTGATTTTTCAGCTCCGTTACCAATGGAGGATATCGAAAAGATGACTGAGGCATGCATGAGGGACCTTGATGCTGAGGATGATGAGGACGATGACCTCGAGGATGATGATCTCCTGGTATTTTAGCTTTATTGATATGTGTTGGTGTTTTGTGTTGTCAGAACTGTGTGTTGTAAGCAGTGTTGTATGCTGTTTGTGCTGTAGGTGGAGCTACAGGAATTGGTTGGTGAAGAGGAAACTGATTCGGGGGCAGAGACCGCCACCTCGCCTGTCGCTGAAGAAATTGGGCCAGTGGAGCCAGAACCACAGATTCCACAGGTACTGATACACTTTTCATGAGAACCACAGAGCAGAATTACACGCACTGACAGGGTATTGTGGGTAACTGAGACCTAGAACTGTGCAAAATATATAAGCAGTTTATCTCAACACTGATAGAATAAATACATTTTATATACTTATTTCTATTTATCTATTTATTATTATTATTAGTAGTAGTAGTAGTATTAGTATTAGTATTAATTATAATAATAATAATAAAATATAGTTACATGGATTTTAAACAACTTTTGTTGCCTTTCTAAATGCATTGTATTACAATAATATCACTGCTAATAATAATAGAAGATATTTTATCATTTAAAGGTGATGCTGTAATGAAAATTACAATAATTATAATTAAAAACTATTCTCTTTGTTTCTAAAATAAATACTCCTTAAACAGATCAGTTAAAAGCTTAGCATGACCAGCACTATACTACACTTAACACACACCAATAATATGATTTAATTCACTAGATTTAATAAATATTGATATTGTTGTTTTGTTCAGAACGACTCTAAGTGACAGCATGTATGTATACTTATGATGCCAATGCTGTTGCTCCATCCACAGGAAGTGAAGGCATTGACCACCACTACCACCCAGGCAGCAGCAGTAGTGTGTGGTAGTGTTGAACAAGCACTTCAGGAGAGAATCATCATGTACAACACGGCCATAACCAACGCTAAAGCTGCAGGAGAGTCAGCCAAGGCGCGTCGCTACGACAGAGGGCTCAAGGTGCCGAAGTATTCCTTCATCTAATTCTCTTATCATTATTTCCTTTACTTTAGGAGAATCTGTGAATCTCTATCTTTTTTTAATAATTATAATTTTTTTTTAAATTTATAGGTAAATGATTACTACTGCTAATTTTTGGATGATGAGGATTATTCTGATAATTATTATTAAATGCTAGTGTTCCTCTCCCACAGACTCTACAGAGTATGCTAGCACGTGTACGTAAAGGAGGGAAGATAAATGAAGCAGAGATCCCGCCTCCAGTGGCAGCTGGCAACTGTAGCAATGCTGTCTCTTCCTCGGCTCCTCCCTCATCCGCAATGTCTCCCCCCGAAGAGTCAGACAGCGCCGTGGAGACTTCGCCCGTGTCCCCAGAGACCACCTCTGTGTCCACACTGCCGGTTCGGATTAATGCTGATACTAACGCTCAAATATTGTCGAACAGGTTTAAATTTAATGTAAAACTAATGTAATGCCGGATAAATACATTTTATACATGAAAATTATGTCATAGACTTTAGGAAGCTGCCGAGCCTTTAATTTCAGAAGTGTTACTGCATCATAAAACACAAGATTCAATCAGGTTCCATATGCAAATGATGGCCATGGCACACCAGATTAATCAGGAGAAGGGGCGTGGCCTGTTGCGCTAAGTTTCATATTTGTGCAGTCTAGAATTCTTGATGATGGGGAAAGTTTTGGTGCCTATTAGCTTCTTTGCTATTTAAATAATATTTATTTTTACATGGTCAATTATCGAAGTCATTGTTCCTGCCCCGCCCACAGGAAGTGAAAGTGTCCTCGCCCAGTTCCACTGAGGCCTCTGCCGTTTTTCAGGAGCCGCCAGCCAGCAGTGACGGTGGGTCTCACATGATTTCAACTGAGGAGGAGCGTATCCCAGAATCACTTGCAGGTGAGTTTGTAGAATGATAAGCGTTAGTTTCTTTAATCTGCTGATTGTTGTGGCGCATCTCCTCAGCGTGTACGTCCTCTCTGCAATCAGAGAAAAGTGGGTCGGATTTTGAATTAAAAAAAGAACTTTATTGGGTCTGTGATTTACTCACAGGTGCAGGAGTAAGTGCCTGCAGGAAGGAGACACTGTTGGAGAGACAGAAGCAGTACAGGACGGCTGCTCTGAGGGCGAAACAAGCCGGAGATTTGGAACAGGCCAAAACGCACCTGAAATACAGCAAGGTGAGAATAGCGTCTGTGTCTGTCTGCACCTCTCTGTCTTTCTGTCTGTCTCTCCATCTGACTGTGTCTATTTCTCTCTGTTCACATAATGTACTCTTTTGTACTGTTTTCTGTCTGTCCCTTTGTACCTCTCTGCCTGTGTCCTTCTTCCCACCTGTCTGTCTGTGTTTTTATTCTCATGCAGCACTCATTCAGTGCTGTACGCTCCCCTCATAGCTTCCTGCCTCTCAATCTCGCTCTCTATATATATCTGGGGGTTTTTGGTCGGCCTATGTGTCTGTCTGTCTGATAGATCCTCTAATTAAATACTCTGCTTATTTTTTTTTTGTCCATCTCTCTTTGTCTGTCTGACAATCTTTTTCTGTCTCCGTCTCTGTCTGTCTGTCTCTTTGTGTCCCTATGTTTTTTTACTCTGTTGTCTGTCTGTTTCTCTAAATATCTGGTCTGTCTCTCTGTCTGTCTATCGGTATCTCTTTTAGCTCCTCCCCACTCCCCTCCTCTCAGTAGTGTTATAGTAATACCAGGGCTTTTTGTGAAGGTCCAGGAGAAAAGGCTGGAAAGTTCGGGAATGTAAAGGCGCTTGTTTCCACATGTGGACATGAGCATCTGTAAAATCCAGATCTGTTTATATAAAAAGCTGGAGGCAGTACCACCCGTGTTTCTCTTATAGTTTTTATAGAGTGAGAAACTTAAAAATAAAAATTCTACCTGAAGACTACCCGTCGAGAAATATATAAAAATAAATCTAGAAATGTTCTGGAATATTCCTTCATTTAACAGTAATAGTGTTGTTATTACAGTTATCTGGGGGACCAGCACAGTTTTCTGTACAGTTTCCTCACATTAATAAATGTCTTGACCTTGGGTGCGTGTGTTGATGTGACGATGTCACTTCCGGTTTTCTGCACAAACACTTCGACTTTATGTGAGGAATGTGAGTCACGAGGGAAGTTACAGAGCGCTGTTCCTGCTTGTCTTTTTCTCTGCCTCAGAGTTTAGATGCTGCACTGGCGGCGCTGGAGAAAGGAGAGAACGTGGACCTCAGTAATCTTCCTCCTCCTCTTTCTGGGGGTGAGTACCAGCCAGAACTCGTATGATCAATTCAGAGTGGAAAAAGTCCATCACGCTGTCAGCGTTTATGGTTTCAGTGTTGTGTTTTGAAAGATTAAAAGTCATGGGTCCTTTATCAGTTCGTATCTTCAGTTATTTACCTAGGAAAATGCTAACTGCGAGCAATAAGCTTTTTTTACTTATTAGCCACGTTAGCTTCACAGCTTCTATACAAAACTAAAGAAAATACTTGCACAAATTTTGTGGTTTAAGGTTTACATTTTTTACATTTTGTGTGTGTGTGTGTGTGTGTGTGTGTGTGTGTTTTCCCCCTCAGAAGCAACAGATGCTTCTCTAAAACTAGCTGTAAAAAATTCACAGTCGACCCCGAACATGCAGGGTGAGTACGCTAAATTCAATAATGAAGTAATTCTTTTACTGTTAATGTAAAAAAAAAATAAAATAAAATTATCTAAATGTTCAGCCAAGAGTTTAACGCATCAAAAATCGTTTATTTATTTTTTATTTACTTCTGAATGCATTTTATCATCAATAAAAAAAGTGCATTTTATTCAGTAATTTTTTTTTATTTACTATTGTATATATTTTATTAAATACATTTAAAAGTTCAAAGTCTGCAAAGAAAATTAAACCAGAAATGTTTATGCGAAAACAGCAACCCAACTAGCATGCTAAGAGAGAAGTCATTAGAAACGTATGCTTGACAGTGTCAATTAGCATGTTAGCATAGCTAGCTAAAGTTTGAACAGAATGTTTCCCAGAAATGAAATTTGACTGACAGATCATAGCCGACCAGTTTGCAACGCATTATGAGTAACACACAAAACTCTGAGGTTTCAGAAAATATCACTATATGGATACTGTTACTGTTTTGGTGCAATTCTCATCTTTATGTTCTTACAGCACACACAGCAGCTGTGACTCCGCCCACCCCAGCCCCACCCAAAAGTGTTTTGGAAGCATTGGAGCAGAGGATGGCTAAATACAAGGAGACGTGCGATCAGTCTAAAGCTAACGGTGACGACCGCAAAGCTCGCATGTACGATCGCATCGTCAAGGTAACCAATCACACCCATCAGTATACAGTTTGTCAGTTCACCCAGTCTGCAGTATTTTCAAATAAAATGGCCGACTTGTTTATTGTCCTTCCGTCCACAGCAATATCAGAGCGCCATCCGCTCACACAAAGCAGGACGAGCTGTTAATTTTGAAGAGCTGCCAATACTGCCAGGTGAGTCTCTCTCTCTCTCTCTCTCACACACACACTCACACTCACACTCAGACATGTCACATGTTTATAAATACTAATTTGTCGTTTCTTGATCGCAATCAGGTTTTCCACCAATCCCAGGACAGGAGGCAGTTAATCCCGAGCAGGGATTGGTTGCCGCACTGGAAACAGCCAGTAAGCTTGCTTCTAACGAGGCAGAGGGCACCGATGATGACGAAGAGGAAACAGAGAAAGAAAGCAAACAGGTGTTTGTCTTTAACTCTTTGGAGTGATGGAGGGAGAAAAACCTGGATGAAGAGAAAGATAAAGAGACTGACGGATAGATGGAATATTTGGGGGATAAAAAGCAGATTGATACAGATTGAGTGGAAAGATAGCTAGATGATTGGCTGGATGTATGAATAGTTGTATGGTGGATGGATGGAGCGATGTAGATTGGTAGTGAAAATATGATTGGATGGATAGAAGGATGGAAGAATGAATAGTTGGCTGGAAGGATGGAAAGATGGATGGATGGATAAATGAAGAGATTGAAGAAAAGATGGATAGACTTGGAGTAATGTAGTTGTAGATTCTTCCAGGTAATGAAGGATGGATGTATGGACAGTTGGAGAGATGTAGTTGTAGATTCCTTCATGTAATGAAGGTATGAATGGATGATGTACTCTCTGATCTTCAGCCCAAAACTCCAGCAGCAGGAGTGGAGAAGCAGAAGAAGCCTACACTGTCGGTTCCTCCGACCATCCAGCATCCAAAAAGAACTCCCTCACCTTCTCCAGAGAGAACCACCAAGAAGGAGAACCTTTCTTCCACAGGTCAGTAGAACTCCTCCATCCTTCTCTTCTTCTTCAGAGTCTCCAGCAGAATGAGAGCAGCCCGGAACGTTCTTTTATTCTTCTTCGCTTAAAAGTCATGGTGGATTGTTTTAGTTTTTCAAGAACTCCTTCTCCTTCTCCTCGTCCTCCTTTCTGCTCAGTGGGGTTGTTTCCCTTTGTTAGTGATGGAGCAGTTGGAGATGTTGGAGGCTCGGAGGAAGCAGTACATGAAGGCAGCGCTGCACGCCAAACAGAAGCACGATGTGGAGCAGGCCAAGGTTTATTTACGCACAGCCAAGAACTTGGAGCCGCTGATTACTGCAGCACGCAGCGGCAAACACGTCGAAATCAGCAAGGTGAGAAACATGACCTCCACATGTACCAGAATATATCACCGGATGGAGGGATGGAGGAAAAGAGATGCGTAGACATAGAATAGTTCCAAACACACACAGAATGGACTTCTGAATAAACAGATGGACGGATAGAGAGATGGATGGAGGGGAATGTGGATGGATGAATAGACAGACAGATGGGTGGATGGATGATCGACAGCTGAATGGTTGGATAGAGAGATGGAGGGATGAATGGATAGATAGATAATTAGATGGTAGACATTTACGTTATTTGGCACACAACCTTATCCAGAGCGTCATACTTTATTTATTTATCTATCTATCTATCTATCTATCTATTTATTTATTTTAACTGCGGCGGCTGTTGAAAGTTAAGTGCCTTGCTCAAGGACCCAACGGAGGGAGATTGGTGGTACTGGGGCTTGAACCACCAACCCTCTGATCAGTAACTCAGAGCATTAACCACTGAGCCACACCTGCCCCACTGGTAGACATTTAGAAGGATGGATGATAGATTAGAGAATGAACATAAAGATGAGAAAGAATAAGTATAAATGTATAAAATACATTGTGGAAAAAATTGTGTGTGCATGTGCCTGTGCGTTTTAGATCCCACCCTCCCCTGACGATGCGGACGAGGACTTTATCATGGTCCATCACAGTGAGGTGGCGCTGTCCGAGAAAGCCGAGGAGGTTTACGCTCAGCTCAGCACCATGCTGAAAGAGCAGTACGAGGTGATGCACTGACCTCTGACCTGTGACGTCATCTCGGGTCAAATCTGGTTATTTATATCACTTTTTTTTTTTCTCTTTCCTCTTTAGAAATGTTTAACTTACTCCAAACAGTTTACTCACATGGGGAACCTCGCTGAAACAACCAAGTAAACACACACACTCAAGCAAACACACACGAGCGAACACGCACACTCAAGCAAACACACACACATGAGCGAACACACACACACACACGAGCGAATACACATGCTGACAGACACACGCGCACACAAGCACACATACATGCGCACACACACATGAACACACACACAAATGCATACACGCGCACACACATATGCACATACACATACATGCATACACACACTCTCACATGAACACACTCACTCTAATCTTGACTCCTCACAGTGTGAAGGTTCTGTAACGTTGTGCTGTACCTGTTAGATTTGAGAACATAGCAGCGAGATGTAAGAAGAGTCTGGAGATCCTGAAACTGGCTCAGAACCAAGGACTCGAGCCTCCAAAACACCACTTTGAGGAGAGAACGTATCGTACTGTCAGGTACACACACGCCCTCTTCATGCTTCCATATCCCAATCATATATATTCCAAACATACATATAAATATGTAAATATGTGTGTGTTGAAGGATCTTTCCAGAGCTCAGCAGTACTGACATGGTGGTGATGATTGTAAAAGGAATGAATCTTCCAGCTCCACATGGTACGCCTCGCCTGCGTGTGTTTATATCCTCAAACAGATCAAAGATTAAAGGAATAAACTATGGGACTTCTATTAAGATCTCTTGTGTCCTACAGTGTGATTGTTGATGTTCTGTTTATTTAAATCAAGATTATAATAATAATATTTAGAATTCTTTTTTCTCTTATTTTGTGTCCGTAAGGCGTCGCATCAAACGACCTGGACGCGTACATCAGGTTCGATTTCCCGTACCCGAGTTCAGTGAGTATCTCCAACACACAAATGATCATTTTAACCTGAGACAGTAAACACGTCCATAAATATTTTCCTTCACCAGTGAGGTGATGTTTTTATTTATTTATTTGATCTTTCTGTCTGTAATCGCGACTGCGCAGTAATCTACCAACCTGACCTGCACGGAAGTTGGTGGAAGTGTGCAGCATGGGCCAAAGATGAACCTTTAAATACTAAAGCGATCAGTTTCAATAATGTCGAGAAATACGGCGTTTACCAAACATCCTACAGTCCAGTAGATGGCAGTACAGTTCAGTAATGATGACGTTTAACCAGTGAAGACATTTACAGTGATTTCATGTTACAGTCCACGATCTAGGGTGATGTTAATCCTCTGGGATTCACTCATGCACTCGTCATGCCAGTGGTTCCTGAGCCAAATCCAGATGTTTTATGACTTTCTCTCATGTTCTGATGATGTCACTGATTTGTTGTGTTCCAGGATCAGCCTCAGAGACACAAAACTGCGGTGATTAAAAACACCAACAGTCCCGGTGAGTGTCACAGAGTTCATTGAATTATATTCAAATTCCGCTGTTTTTTATTTTTATAATTTATTTTTTTGTTTTTGGAAATTCTGAAGACAGTTTTAGACGTGGATTTATTGAATTATTTCTCACTTCCTCAGTGTTCGTTTTTTTATTGTGGGTTTTTTTTTCTTTACTTGTTTTTTTTTTTTTTCCTTATTTAAATTTTTTGTTTGTTTGTTTTTAGAGTACAACCAGAGCTTCACCTTAAACATAAACCGTAACCACCGCGGCTTCAGGAGAGTCATACAGTCCAAAGGTCTCAAACTGGAAGTGTTTCATAAAGGGTGAGAGTCTGACACACTAAAACATCATCTGTACAGCTCACAGATGCATTCTGGTAAAAGTAATTTAAATAAATGAATTAATTGCACGAAGTTTAAACACGGCTTTGTGAAGTAATACACTTCTAAAATTCTGTACATAACATTATTAATATTAAACATCAAGACATCAAACATCTGAACTGAATTAAAGTGTGTGTGTGTGTGTGTGTGTGTGTGT
>JAQMYF010000008.1:10754073-10765353 GCA_030014195.1 Neosilurus mollespiculum
GTGTGTGTGTGTGTGTGTGTGTGTGTGTTTAACAGTGGTTTCCTGAGAAGTGATAAACCTGTAGGGACAGTTCACATTAAACTGGATAAACTGGAGACTGAAAGCGAAGTGCGTGAGATAGCGGAGGTGAGCACCGACTGACCCACTAACCTACCAACTGACTCATTAACTCACAAACTCAGCAACAGACTCACTGACTGATTCACACTCTCTGACTCACTGATTGACGAACTGACTCCATCACTGAGTGATTGACTCCACTACTGCAGTCCTGATGCGTGTGTCCGTGTTAGGTGATGGATGGCCGGAAGCCCTCAGGAGGTCGTGTAGAGGTCAGGGTTCGTCTCCGAGAGCCGCTGAGTGGTCAGGACACGCAGACGGTCACTGAGCGCTGGCTGGTGCTGGACCAATCACACGTCAGTGTTCTAACGCTCTCATATCACACCAGTAACACCTTATATAACAATTAATAAATTATATATATATATGCAATTATATACTGATACACCACAATTACACTCAAACATTTATAACAACTTATTAACCCTCAGTTCCTCTCTGAATATGGACTCGCTGTATCTGTCTGTCTTCCCCCTCACCGTCTCTCTCTCTCTCTCTCTCTCTCGGTCTGTGTACATTGTGTAATAAAGTTGTTGTAAATGATTATGCCTATAATATAAATCATTTGTAATTAGTGATTATTGCAGTAGCGTGTTATTAATGGGTTGGTTATTGAGTTTCTTGCGTCTCTGCTCTCATCAGTAGATCTGATCTTCGCTCTGACTGACCTGCTGTGATGTCACACTCCGACACGCTGCTGTTTCTCGACCTGCACACGTTCACACCAGAACCACAATGAGAGTCTGTTCACACCTTTGGGAGGAAAACACACACACACACACACACACCTGGTGAGGTTGTTTCTCAATCTGAAATGCTGTTTGTGATGAGAGTGTGGCTCAGTGATGTTTAAACCGCACTTATGCACTAATACCAAAGCGATGTGTTGATGTGGAGCACGAGGCGGTACGATTATTTAACCTGCTGTTTTATAGCACAACACTGCTGCAACATTAACGCTAAGATGATTTATCTATGCAAAGTGCACGTGTCCATTCCTTCAGACCCGGAAAGGGTTTTATAAACTCGTTCATACCTTATAACGCAAATCTGCTGCACGGAGAGACACGGGTTAAACCTCTCACACACACACGCGCGCGCACACACACGCCAAAGCCATAATCCGCCTTCACGCCAAACCCATATGATGAGAGAACGCATATTTATTATTCTCGGGTCAAAGCACTGCTCAGCTAGCGTTCGGTGTGGAATCTCTTCCAGTACCTTTTTTACAATGCACCCACGTCCACTTCCACAGTCCCGCCCCCTCACTGTCAATCATCCTCCTCAGTGTCGTTCATACGACAGCACAAATAAACCTACAGCCAGTACCTGTCAGCACTTCGCACCAGTTTTCATACAACCCGCATAGTTCCGTCTGAATTATCTGCAGGTCGTCTGTGAATGTAATTTAGGTTTAAAGGTGGTGACGTTTGTCCCGTAGTCATGAAAATTACTGTGCAGTTTTAACATCGCCACCTGCAGGAATGGAGACCTCGTGCGTGGCCCTCATACAGAACCACAGAGAGTACGCAAGAGCACTCCGACACGTCATTTTCACATCAGGATACCTGCCCTTTCACCCCAATGACCTTTAAACCGTTATTCTAGTTATAACTCGGGATAAAGAACTAATTTGCATAAAGTGGTGAAAACATTAGAATAGAAACTAAAGGAAATTTGGCCAAATGTTGTTGCTGTTGTTTTAGCATACTTTTTTTTTAACCTGGTGGAAGTGGACGAGACTCGCACACACTTTTCCGCTGCTCTTCTTGCACTTTCTTGACGGCAGTTCTGACGCTTTTCAGGCTGTTAGCTGAGTTTACACGTAACGTTCTTCTGCGCGAACCAGACACACTCGTATTTTTATTATTATTGTTATTATTAATGTTTGTTCACTTTATAATATCATCTGAGTCTTGCCAAGCGAAGTAGTTGCCATGGAAATATACTTACCTTAAAAATAGCTGTCAGTCGTCACCGTTAATCGTTTATATGATATACTGCAATATTTAACACAATATTATTAAAAGCAATTTAATATCACAGGATGGAAGCTAAAATGCTAACAAACTTGGGGAGAAAGGAAACTGTTCCAATGGAAAAAATAGCAGCGGTGTGCGTTACCATGGTGATTTTACAAACCACCATTTAAAAAACGCAATGTAGCTATCAGGAGAGACGACACTGACATGCTGAAAGCTGCTGTGGTGCTGAATTTAATTAGAATAGCTTTATTAATTTATGCTTTAGTCTGTAATCCACCGAGTTTTACTCGTCTGTGCTGTTTTGTGTTTGAGAAAAAATCGCTGATGTGAAAAGTAGCTAAAAGTTGTTGCACTTTTTTATTTTTAAATTTTGCATAAACACACCCACATTTTCATATATTCGGTGTGAACCATTTCATTCAGTAGCGTTATCTACTCTACCATTCAGTTTCAGTAGGTGGGGCCTGGATGGGGCGGAGTCATAGCAATCAAAGATCAGAACTGATGGATTTAAAGTCCAGGGAAATTTCAGCTACATACTAAACGTGTGGGTGTGGTTTATCTCTGTATTGTGAGGAGTAACTTCAGACTTCACACCCGTCAAGGTTCTTTAGGGTGGAGGTTCGGGAAGCTGTCGTCTCTTTAATCTCTGATTGCACAAAGGATCGCACATTTCACTACTTTATTGTTCTTCCTTTTCAGGGTTGTGTTCGTGTCTTTTTGTTGTTGTTTTCTAAGATATGAAATGTGCCATTAATCAGTTATTCAGTGTGTTGCAGTGATCCACTCGTCTTGTTCAAGTTAGCAGTCGGCTGATATTTAAATCTGTCTGAATCATCCTTTATTTTGGGTTTAATAGTCAATCCCATAATTCTGTTCTATTCAAAAAACACTGACACCGGAACTGAATACTGGCATGTTTGTATCATCTACACACACACACACTGGAGCTGGAATTAAATAACTGTCTGTGGGTGTCTGTGTGTAGATCAGATGATGTTTTTCTGAAAACTGATGAAGCTGAAAGCTGGATTTTTTTTTTCAGACAGTTGTAGAAAGTTTGTGAATTAAACCTCTTAAGACTTAAAAAAAACACGTCTCTGTTTCCCTTCTTATTTTTTTATTTTTATTTTTGACAAATCAGCCTTTAATATCCCGGCGCTCCTCACTTTTACACCTCATCGCTTCAGGAAGTGAAGACTAGCAAAGTAATCCATGTGTGATGTTCAGATCACTCTCTAAACCTGAGATCTGAGGTTTGCTGGAGTGACTGGGATCCATTAAAAACAGCAACCTTGGATATCGGTGTTGGCGTGTGAGAGAAACATTAAACTGTAATTCCTGTGTTAGTCTTAACCTCCTTAATTTGTGGTGGAAATTTTGGGAAAATTGAAGAGGTGAATCGGTGTATTATTTAGGTGAAAAACTTTCTCAGATTTTGTTCCAAATTTACACCACAGATTAATCAGGGCAAGAAGGAGAAATTAATACAGACTTGTTTTTCATATCACACTCCAAAGCCGAACTCTAGGCTGAGCATTTTTGCTTCAGTTGATATACAATTTACACAGCAAAGCAGACACACACACAGACACATCAGTTCAGAAGTTATTTATTTTACATATAATACAGCTTTATCATCCTTGCTCACAAAAAAAAAGACAAAAAAAAGAGTAACAGATTAATGCTTCTTTTTGGCTTTTTCACGTTTTGACCCCACATCAGTGCTTATATTTTATCTTCTATCAGTAATATTCAAATATTTTATAGAGTGTGTAACGTTTCACTCGCGTAACAACACTTCACACACGCTGTGACGAACGTTCCCATTTCATCGTGCATGCAGTAACCAAAAAAAGAAACCAACACTCCGCAGAGACACCTCTTCTACAGGAAAACAAATACAACACAAATCTTCAAACAAACAGGAAACGTAACAGGTGCTTTGAGCCGCATCAAAGAAAATAAACAAACCAACAAACAATCATTGTGACGTTTTTACGTTATGGACATTAAATGAACTCAACATCACGTTTGTGAAACGGAACTAATCGTTTTCAACTCGCTCAGTTCTGCTGCTGCGTTCCGAAACATTCCAGATCGGAGTGTTAAATTCACGGATTTGTACGAAGACTAAGACCAAAAAACCTTCACAATAACGGCGTGTTCATGTTGTATCACTTCAAACTTGTGGATTTTCCCCGAGCGCTGATTCTGAAGCCAAAAAAACAAAAACCTTACATGAAAGTTTATTAAGTGCAACGTTTGAGTCAAATACTCAATTCTCTCTGATTCACACGGAACCTTTATCACGTTTTGTAAATTCTCAATCTGTCCTTTTTTCACTTCCATCATGTTTCTGTGCGACTGAAGTGTAAATACTGTAAAATATCTAACGCAGTGTTTTTCCAAAAAAGACATCGCGATAATCTTCAACTGATTTTCTATTTAATGTGTCGCTGTTGAAGATCACATGACTCTTGTATTCGATTCCACACATCGTTTCTGTTCACAGTTTCTGTACGATGGCTTGATTCCGAGTGCAGTTCTTCACAAACTAAATTATTATTTTTTTGGCTGTTATTATTATTATTATTATTATTATCATCCCTTCTGATGATGGGGATGATAATATTTTTAATAATCATTTAATAATAATTTTTAGAACTTCAGATCATGTGATGCTAGTATGCTAGCCAGGCGACTGAATCTGCAATTTGATCTTCTGTTCACCTCATTTTCTCATGTTCATTAACTCATTACAGTTTTTTTTAAGTTACCCAGAATACAGTGAGCAAATCTTACACAGTACTGTTGCTAAATAATTAACCTGGAACAGAGCGCTTTTTATTTTTGTGGATCGATTTCATTTAATCAGTTTGTCCACGATACCCAGTGGGCTCTTATTCTGGTAGCTATCTAGATGATCTAGCTGTTGAGGACCTTGGTTAGTTAGCAAAGTAACTAATTAGCAAGCATATTAGGTCATGTAGATCTATGGAAAGTGATTATATCAAGCTGGCAAATATCTGCACTAGTTGCTAACTTCAAAAACAGGCTAATTAGAAGCCAACAGTATGACCTGCTAACAGGCTAGGTTGATATATCAGTATAAAGACTGATGGAAATGATGATCTGGATACAAACTAGCCAGTTAGCAAGTTAGCTGGATGTTAAAAGATGAATGGATGGGATGAAACGGAGCGCATGTCTGATTCCGGTAGCAGATTAATAAACCGATACACCTGCACTGAAATCTGTTGCATGGATTTAGGGATCCGGAATTGTAAGAGGAAGAGGACAAAGGTGCGTTAATAACAGTTTGTTATTAAATATGTAAACCACATGGTTCTGTTTAATGCTAATAAACTTCTCTGTAACAGTCATTCAATCACATGCCGTCCTGATCCAACACTCGCCACCGATCAGAAAGCTAAACCGCTTCAGCTTTGGAGGAATTTCACTTAAAATAAAAAACAAGCAACAAAAACGCCAAAGTCCAGAGTGTTGAAATAAAGCATCCGGTGATTAAAGCTAATAGTAAATACATCACCCCGAGCAGGACGTCCTATTTTTACCCCCATTTTTACGTCCTGTTTTTATCACTTCTCTGTTTTGTACGACCTTTCCCTCCCCTAGCAGAAAGCAGGTCTCTGATTTGTTAAGTGCAAAAACCAATAAAAGATGGCGGATCTGGGACGGGTTGCTAGAACTAAAAAAAAAACAAGCTTTCAGAAACTAGCCAAAGATTTTCTCCAAGTGATAGTCACATTGACATCAAAAAGGGTGGGGCTTAAGCTTAATCCGATCTGACCAATCACCAGCTTGTTTATATGACTCCTCTTACCAGTGTAAACATGCTACCGTAACCAAATGCTAAACATATTGTGTAAACAAAACCAGTGCTTTTTCAAAAACGAGCCCAAAAAATTGAAGAATGGTAGTCAAGCCGTTGTACGATCTCGTTTACATCAGTCATGAAATTTTACTTAAGCTCCGCCCACAGAAAATGTTACACGCTACAACAGTTCGAAAAAAAAAAAAGTTAAATATGTTTTAATTATTTCAAATACAAATAGAAGCAGCAAACTAGCAACATGTGCCTGTTGCGTAGTGGTGTGTTAGCATGAAATTAATAGGTGCAGTTTGTCATTATTAGCGCCCCCTGCTGTCTGCAAAATGAATCTCGACCATAATAATCTTTCAGACAGTACTCTCTCTACTGTATGCATCAACTCACCCCTCCCCTAAACAAAGAGACACAGGGGATGGGCAGAGTGTGTCCCAACATGGGGGCGGAGCTAATGCCTGTAATAAAAAAAGATCCCCTGTGCTGTAATAACCTAAACCATAACTTTCAAAGAATAAAAAATAAAATAAAATAAAATAAATAGATTGACATTTTGGAAATGTCTAAAAAATTACAAACCACCCCTTTAAGATGCTCGCAGGTAGAATTTCCGCTAGCTAGCTGGAAATCTTGTATAATTCTGTACTGGATTTATATACAAACATCTTTTTAGTGTTAAATATATTCAGTATGAAATAATTTTATGCTCCTGACATTTTTAAACCCTAAATCCTCTCAATTTCATTGGTTATCAAAAGAAATGTCACTTTCTGCCCACTTAGCTCGGTTCCTCTGAAAACCAAGAATGCTTTGGCAGCGCCATCATGATCAATCAAAGAGGTCCAGTGCTTCCTCTCCCATCTTTCTTTGGGTTTTTTTGCTCCCAGCAGCATTTCTAGATTTCCACAGTGGAGGAGAAACAAAAAGAAAAAAAAAGCACCAAAATCTGAGCTCAGTGGAACCCGTGGCTCCGGTGGGGCAGATGGTCGGAGATGATGGTTCATGTGTAAAAATGGTGCATAGGTGATCTGCTGGAACGCCGCCGCCGTCGTTGCCACCACTGCTGCTGCTGCTTCCTGTCTGTGAGTCTGCAGCATTCTGGTTCTTTGAAGTGCAAATGAAAGAGAGAGAAGAGAGAGAGAAAAGAGATGAGGTCAATGCCCTCTGAGGAAGAACCTCGTTATGAGATGATTTCCAGGATGTAGAAAATGAGCTCCATGACCACAGGACCCTCGCTCAGCTGACACGCCCCACTGTGGATCACTGGGATCAGGGCACTGTCCAAATCACTCAGGTACTGAGGGAGCAGAGGCTGACCGTTACTGCCCACCAGGTAACCCACCTGTGTGAAATCAGCACAAACTCGGTCAAATTTGTTCACATTTGAAAAGAAGTACAAAAATAATAAAATAAAATTTATCACTAAATAAAAACTAAAAAATAAAATAAAAAATACAATAAAATAAAATAATCCTGCTTGTGGAAATTAGTCTTTTTCCTCAAAACTTCATTTGGATAAATTAAAAATGGCTCAGAATTTAACATTAACCTCAAAACTAAATCCAGTTTAAAATGTTTGTTTTTAAATTCATTTAAAACTGGAGTATTTTAAGAACTGGAACATAATGAAGTCTGGAACATGATGTGAAGCTTGAACTTAGACTCCTGTGTTAGTCTCAACCTCTTTAATCCGTGATATGAATTTGGAAAAAAATCTGAAAATTGGACTTTTCACCCAAAAAACCCCCACAAAGACCCCTTACTGATTTTACAGTGAGAAACCCAACTTCCTCCGATTTCCCCTAAACTCACATCACGGATAAAAGAGGTCAAGACAAACACACTAGTCCAAGTTTGATCTTCACATCACACTCCAAAACCGAGATCAAAGGCTGCAGTTTTTAATGTACTCCAGTAAATCTAATGAAGCTCAGATTGTGATGTGGACCTCAAACTTGACCCCTGTGTTTGTCTTGACCTCCTTAATCTATGATGTGAATTTGGGAAAGTTGGATTTTTCATCTCAAAGAGTACAAAGACTTTCTGTTTTTCGGGTGAAAATTTAAACTAACTCAGAAGTTTCCCAAATTCATAACATGGATTAAGGACGTTTGAGCTTCCTGTCACACCTCAAAGATCTGAGGTTTGCTAGAAAGACAGGAATACATAAAAAACAGGAACCTTGGATCTTCGCTTTGGAGTGTGATATGAAGATCAAACTTAAATCTCTGTTGTCATGTTGACCCACTTTCATTTTGGAAGTGAATTTGTGGAAAAACAAAACTAACCCTGTATTTTTCACCCAAAAAATTAAATAAATAAAAATAAAATAAAAACCCAGAAAGGGGTTAATCTTTGTGTGTTTTTTGGGGTGAAGAATCCAGCTTTCTCAGACTGCCCCTAAATTACCACAGTACATTAATGAGGTTAAGATGATCACAGTAATCCCAGTTTGATGTTCCCATCACTCCCCAAAGCCAAGATCTGAAGCTATGACTTAAATTATGATGGTTTTTGACCTGATCCGAGTCAAGTGTGACACGAAGCCCCAGCTTGGCCATGCCGTCCTCCTTCAGCAGTTTCAGGTGAGGACACAGGGCCATGCAGAACGCTCTCGCTACGTTCTCCGTCAGACGGCTGTGATCTGCTGGGTCCCCGTTAGGCTGGTCCTCACTTTGTAGAAAAAACACCTACACACACAGTATAACAAACATCCATAACATCCAATATTACAAATAAAAACTATTTCTGTGAGATTACAGAATGAAATGTGGATGAAACTGAGAACTAAATAAAAATTAATCACCTCGGTCCAGCGGATAACTTTCCCGTTGGCTTTGTACTCCGATCCATGGAAAATCTTTACACTCGATATAGACTCCATCGCTTTCCCATCGATCGGACTGATCACACTGGGAACAAACATTATAATATTGATGTGTTAGAAGCTGTAACATAATACAGTTCTTCATTATTAGAAAGAAACACAAACGAGTCCTCACTAATGTAATTACAACAAAAACACAACTTGCAACGTACGTTACTACAAAAACCCCAGATCTCCTGAAACATGTTGGAAAACTTTCATCTTTACTCCAGATGAATGTTATGAAACTGACACTGTAGACTCTTTCCTTCCATGTTACAACACACTTCATCACAACACACTGAACCATTCCTCATGAGCTGTTACCATAGAAACGGTGATATACTGCACACAGCACATTACCACTAATCAATCCTTTCTGATGGAGCTCCTCACCCCTTGTTTAAGTTTAAGTCGTCCTCTGTCCACTGGATGTGGACGTTCTCCTGCGTCTCCTCCTGATCGGCTTTTCCGCACACAATGGTGAAATCCTTCATCTCTCTTAGAGCCTGGCGTAGGGCATCCATCATCTCAGGTGTGATCTGCACCATCACGCCATCTGGCAGAGAAACACGCTGTTACTGATGTACTTCAACCACACCATCATCAACCACAACAACACTATCATCATCATCATCAACACTATTATCAACCACAACAACACAATCATCATGAACACTATTATCAACAGCAACACTATCATCATCAACAGCAACACTATCATCATCAACAACAACACTATCATCAACACTATCATCATCAACACTATCATCAACCACAACACTGTCATCATCATTAACAACACTATCAACATCATCAACAACACTATCATCAACATCAACAACACTATTATCAACCACAACAAAACACTATTATCAACCACAACACTATCATCATCATCAACAACACTATTATCAACCACAACAAAACACTATTATCAACCACAACACTATCATCATCATCAACATCACTATTATCAACCACAACAAAACACTATTATCAACCACAACACTATCATCATCAACACTATTATCAACCACAACACTATTATCAACCACAACACTATTATCAACCACAACACTATCATCATCTACACTATCAACCACAACAAAACTATCATCAACACCATCAACACTATCATCACCAACAACACTACCATCATCATCAACACTATTAACAACAACAACACTATCATCATCAACACTATTTTCAACCACAACAACACTATCATCATCAACACTATTTTCAACCACAACAACACTATCATCATCAACACTATTATCAACCACAACAACACTATCATCATCAACACTATCATCATCATCAACACTATTATCAACCACAACACTATCATCAACACTCTCATCAACACTATTATCAACCACAACAACACTATCATCATCAACACTATCATCATCATCAACACTATCATCATCATCAACACTATTATCAACCACAACAACACTATCATCATCAACATTATTATCAACCACAACAACACTATCATCATCAACACTATCATCATCAACACTATTATCAACCACAACACTATCATCATCAACACTATTATCATCATCAACACTATTATCATCATCAACACTATTATCATCATCAACACTATCATCATCAACACTATCATCATCAACACTATCATCATCAACATCAACACTATCATCATCAACAACAGTATCATCATCAACAGTATCATCATCAACAGTATCATCATCAACAGTATCATCCTCATCAACATTATCATCAACCACAAGAACACTATCATGAACAACAACACTATCACCATCAACACTATTATCAACAACAACAACACTATCATCATCAACACTATTATCAACCACAACAAAACTATCAACACCATCAACAACAACACTATCATCAACACTATTATCAACCACAAGAACACTATCATCAACAACAACACTATCATCATCAACACTATTATCAACCACAACACTATCATCATCAACACTATTATCAACCACAACAACACTATCATCATCAACACTATTATCAACCACAACAACACTATCATCATCAACACTATCATCATCAACAACACTATCATCATCATCATCAACACTATCATCATCATCAACCACAACAAAACTATCATTAACACCATCATCACCAACAACACTATCATCAACACTATTATCAACCAGAACAACACCATCATCAAAAACAACACTATCATTAACACTATTATCAACCACAACACTATCATCATCAACACTATTATCAACCACAACACTACCATCATCAACACTATTATCATCATCAACACTATCTATCATCAACAACACTATCATCATCATCATCAACACTATCATCATCAACAACACTATCAACCACAACAAAACTATCAACACCATCATCACCAACAACACTATCATCAACACTATTATCAACCAGAACAACACCATCATCAAAAACAACACTAT
>JAQMYF010000008.1:10792876-10808397 GCA_030014195.1 Neosilurus mollespiculum
TGGCTGATTAGAAATTAAGTGTTAATGAGCAGTTGGACAGGTGTACCTAATAAAGTGGCCGGTGAGTGTATATACATTTACATATATACATTCATGTGTGTAAATATATATATATATATAGATGTAGATGTAGATGATGATGATGATGATGACATTTATATATATATATACACACACACACACACACAGACACACACAGCTACTACATGGGGAAACCTCCCCAGCTTACAGGCTTAGTATCTCTTATTCACCTGTTCTACATCTTGTTTTGGTTCTGTACGTGTTTATAACAATAACGATGGCGTGACCAGAGGAACGATCTTGTGCATGTGTGATAACTTGGCGGTGCACCACAATTGGTAGAAAGCAGAAAAGTCTGAGATCAAGTGTTGAGAAACAAAAGAAGAGAATAAAGAGGGTGATGTTATTAATATCATGTCGACCGGTGCAGGGGTCATTAACACTCGCGTACAGGACATTGTGGATCCGATTCCATTTTATTTTTATGAGAGATACCACTGTATTTCATCTTTATTTAATATACCTGGAACTGAATGGGAACCTTTAATGTGTTCTAAAAATGAGAGGAAAATGTGAAAGTGGATCTATGATACAGTGCTGAACCGTTAACTCGAAGCTTCTGTTATGTTTTCTTCAAGGCGAGACTCACATTTCCATTTCCGATCATTTTTAGAGGTATTTGTGGTTGAACTCTTCCTGTTAATTAAACCTGACCTGATTTATCACATTAAAATGACGAACACGAGCAGAAGAGAAATATATTCATAGAAAATATACTTAAATCTTATAACAAACTGTAAATGGAGTTACATCATTTTAAAGGAGTGCATTAATGAAAATATAAACTCTGTATAAAAATAATGTTTTACATGTTTATGTTATAATTAAAGTCCTGAAGAAGCTGAAAGTGTCCATTTGCAGTCTTTTTTACATCCTTATGACATCCACCTGGACTCAGTGAGCGCACCAGGACATGGTGGATGTTTGATCAGCAGATGGCGACATGTCTGCATATTTCCCCTCAAAACGCAGTCCATGATGCCGCACTTGGGGAGTTTAAGTGGCTGTTGTGTCGGTCTTGCACTCTTTTCCCATTTCACTGATGAGCCATTCCAGTTTCCTGGAGATCAGACGCTCGAACTGCTGCAGAACAAAACTCAGATCCTGTGAGATGAGCTGGATGGAAGAGTCTGGAATGTTCTCCATGTTCGGTCCACTCTGGAACACACACACACACACACACACACACACACACACGTTACTCAATAATATAATAAAGAAATAAATCAGGATTAATATTTATAACAATTTAGTTCTGAATTGTGAACGGTCAGAGGGAAGCAGCTCTAACATGTGCAGGTTTATATTAAAGAGAAGATATAGAGATTGACATGTTGAATATCTGTTAGATGATGCCAGAGTGTTGAATAATGTAGGTTAGCACATGTTTACGTTTTCTGTTTAAGTTATGTACACTAGTGCATTACAGTGTGCTGGGCCTTTTGATCATCTTACCAGAACCCAGGACCTTCTTGCTGGGAGGCAGACGTGCTAAGCCCTGGGTATAATATCTGATCTCTAATGAACTCGTTCAGATGCGTTATCATTCCCAGGGGCACACACTCCACTGATAATAAACAGGATTTAACTCATTGTTAATGTGGAGACGATTTCTGTAAAGAGGAATGTGATTTATATTTATTATGGTAGACGGCACAGTGGCAGTTAGCACGTCCACCTCACAGCAAGAAGGTCCTGGGTTTGAGTCCTGCTTTCGGTGAGGGCGTTTCTTTGTGGAGTGTGCATGTTCTCCTCGTGCTTGTGTGGGTTTCCACTGGATGCAAAGGTTTCCTCCCACAGTCCAAAAACATACACAGTAGGTTAACTGTCTGTTCCAAATCACCCCTAGGTGTGAGAGTGAGTGTGAATGGTTGTGTGTGTGTTGGCCCTATGATGGCCTGGCGAGCTGTTCAGGGTGTACCCTGCCCTTGCCCAGAGTCGGCTGAGATGGGTGCCAGCCTCCCTGCAACCCCAATTAGGATTAAGCAGCTTAGAAAATTAATTAATTTATTATGGAAGGAGTCTCCAGTGTCAGTGCTTTGTAAAGTTCAAAAGGTAAAACTGGAACTTGTTTTTAGTTATCTGACATCTTTAGGACAGTGCCAGGTTTATTTTTTTTCTGTCTCGTGAATTTGAAGAGAGAATAAAGATCAACTGGGCAGGAAATGATTATTTATAGCCGCTGTAATGTAATCGAGAGACAGGAAGTAACTAATTTCTTGGACAACATTTAATGTAACTATAAATGAATAAAAAGTACGAGGTGTTCTTTAATAAATAAAGTGGGTAATGATTGGTGCACTGCTGTGGTATAAAAGGGGGAAAAGGATTGAGGAAGTGCCATTAAAGGATAGTACGATCCGAGTTCTCTCTATCGCACCTCACAAATTCCGGCTCTTCCTGTGGGATTCTCAGGCATTCCTGAATGTACTGCGACACACTATAACCCTGGAGTCTGCACCGGCGTCCCTGCCCAGTGTGATGTCTCCGAAACATCTCCAAGTCCAGCCGTTTTTTAATCCTTACGCTCAGATTTAAACACAACACCTTTATTCATTCACCAAATCACTTAATCCTATTTAGGGTCCCAGGGAGATTGGAGCCCATCTCAGCTGACTCTCGGTGAGGGCAGGGTACACCCTGAACACCTCACCAGACCATCACAGGGCCAACACATATACAACCATTCACACTCACTCTCAAACCTAGGGACAATTAGTCTACTGTGCATGTCTTTGGACTGTTGGAGGAAACCGGAGTTCCCGGAGGAAACCCACGCAAAAATGGGGAAGAACATGTAAACTCCATACAGAAAGCCCTCGCCGAGGGCGAGACTTGAACCCAGGACCTTCTTGCTGTGAGGCTGACGTGCTAATCACTACAACACTGTGAACACCACACGGTAAGAAAAAAAGAACTTTAGACATGTCAGAAGCTTCGAGCTGAATATCGAGCCTTTCCGTGGAATCTTTAACTGTCACGGCTGTACTTCTCTTTCCTGGGGAAGGAAGTTGCTCGACACTGACGTCGCCAGAACAGTACGGCGTATTGACAAGAGATTACTGGAAGCCAGGAAGTATTTGTTGGGAGAGCTGAAGACGTCCAATCCAAATACATCAGAATCCAGAATTCCATCCCAGCACCGAGGTCAGAATAGAAAGAGGAGCTTCATGATTGTCGACAGTCAATTATGTGTGTGTGTGTGTGCGCGCGTGTGTGTGAGAATGTATACCTGCATGCTGAGCTGTGTGAGTGCGAGTATGTAGTTGTTTATGTTGTGCTCGAGGCGGCCCAGCAGTGCGAGCGAACATTCAGCTTGGCTTTCATTCTTGGCATAGTGAATATCCAGCGCTAGCACACGCAAAGACTGCAGGATCTCAGCTCTGCGCTCTGGGATCTGGAACACACACACACACACACACAGATTTGATTCTTCTTGCACCACAGCAACACTAAAGGTACAGACAGTACCTGAAGCAGAGAATACATTACCGACTCACAGGTTTGCTTTTCCAGCTCATGATATTAACCCTGACGGAGGGGATTCGGATTGAAGCAGGAAGAATTGCTGCAGCGCTGCACTGGGCCTGGTAAAGACAACACACACACATTATATTATCTGATTGTAATCATGGGATTGTGAATCCATCTGTGAACAAAATCCCGACCACACCCACGGATTCTCACCAACTTGGCAGGGTTACTATCCTACCTAAAAACTATTTGATTTTTAAATGTCTGGGTCAAAGATCAAGGTCAGACCAATGTCACAAAGTTTTGTGCATTTATTTCTTTGAAATACATACTGATAGACGTTCTGTTACTATGGAAACACTAACAGTAACAATATATAGACTTTTACATGAAACAATTACTCTTGGCCTTCTAGAGGTCAAAACCCCAACCATGTTTTAAATCTTTGACATGAGAGAGTTGGTTTTTTTCCACAAATTTAATCACGTCCATGTACTATAGAACAGTAAGACAATTACATAGGTAATTTAAACCAGCACTATATAAGGAATATTTGGGTGGAGCTACATTACACTGTATATGAATTCACCTGTAGTTAACCATACATAAACTTTCCACTGATATACAGTAAAATCTCATTAAAATGCATTTCTTTTAAATGCGTTTCCTCTTAATATGCGCCCACCACTTGGACCCCAAATTTGTAACATGGGGGTGACCAAAAAGCACATATTTTGGCCATTTTTCACTAAAATTGACGATATTAGGGCAATTATTACGGCCTTATGCTTTGATCCACGGCACCGTTTAAGCCGGCACACAAGCAATTTCACACCTGCATTTATTACTGATTATATCCAAGCTGCTTAATGAATCCTAAACAGGGTCGCGGGGAGGCTGGCGCCCATCTCAGCCGACTCTGGGGAGGGCAGGGTACACCCTGAATAGCTCGCCAGGCCAACACAGGGCCAACACTCACACACAACCATTCACACTCACTCTCACACCTAGGGGTGATTTGGAACAGCCAGTTAGCCTACTGTGCATGTCTGGACTGTGGGAGGAAACCGGAGTACCTGGAGGAAACCCACTACACCACCGTGCTGCCCATCACACCCGAGCATTAGATACAATTTATAAAATATTAGCAAAAATGCTAACACGCGGTCTCGCCTAGTAGGCATTGAGGTGCATCATGCTTGTGACGGAGCAGCTCAGTGACCGACTGCGGGCAGGAGCGCACACACCACTGCTGCGTCACTTTCGAGACACACACACACACACACACACACACACACACCCTCCCTCCCTCCCTTCCGTGTTCACGCAGAACGCGAAACACCTTAGTATGCTCTCCCCCTTACCTGTTTCAGTGGCGTGCCCAGGGGTGCACACCTGGTTGCTCTGTTTTCTCTATATGCACACATTTTCACACGCACCTGTAACAAAGAACACTTACCATCTGATGACAATGCTGGTATCATCCTGTGGGCTGTTCCGTTTGTTATGACACCCCCCACCCCCTCAAAAAAAAAAAAAAAAAAAAACAACAGAATGCAATGAGTTTTCCTGTTAAAGTAGGGTATTCCCGCCCACTTCCAGGGTCATGTGACTGTTATAATTATGTTCATTTTATTCTAAATCATTGTTTATAGGAGACTTCATTTTGTTTGTTTAGAAAAAAATGAGAAGAGATACAGTTTAAAATAAGCTGAAGCTTACTTGGTTTTAAGTGTCTTTTTTGCCAACAGAATGTTGTTAAAATAATAATGTATCTTTGGTATACGCCCAGAGGGAGGGGTTTTGTGTTTAAAAGGAGCCATTTTGGCACAGGGCTTGAAGAGGTGACAGTGAAGGTCATACCTATAGATTTTTTGAGACTGCTGCAACTGCTGACTGACAAGAGCGTTTTTGTGGAACCCCTTCCATTTGCTTCATTTTTTTGTTTTTTTTTGTAAATATTTGCACTAATTTGCACCTTGGGAGGTTGTTCTAATAAAAACACCATCGTCACATTCACGGCAACGGCGTTGTTTATTCCCAGTTATTGAGGGGCAGAAATCGAACCCGTGAAATTTGGTTTTAGAAGTGGGATGCCTGGTCAAAGAAAGAAAGCCCGCCTTCCAAGGCAGCGCACAGGAATGCGTTCTCAAAAGAGACACTAAACTTTATACAAAAGGAAACATTTCAGTGGTTTAGAATAAAAATTCCACTTTTCTGAGTAAAAGTTACGGGAGAAACTGTATTTCGAATTTAACCCTGAATAGTATGAAGCATGGAGTCCTGAGAAGCTTTAACACTCCACTGACGCCCGGAAAAAACTTATCTGTTGCAGGCAATGAACAAAAGCTTTAAAAGCAGATGAAAGTGTTTACAGCATGACGTGGAGCTTTGTGTTCCTTCAATGTGTTAAAGTGCATGAGAGAAATAAATGAAAGTGAAAGGGGAGAAGGGGCACACGGTCACAGACACGGAGGTGCAGTTCAGCAGAAATAATAATATAATGACAAAAATTACTAAAATCTTTTCATGCAAATGTTAAGTTTGTTGTGAAATAAAGCAACTACAGAACAGAACATGGAAGGGGAAAGTCAGAGGTTTTTAATCTCACCAGTTCTTCCTGCAGATCTCTGACCTTGTTCATGACCTTCCTTGCCTCGCTGACACACACAAAGTCGAGTGGTTTGGCTTCAGGGTGGGATAGCTCGGACAAAACCAGACTCAGCAGGAGAAACAGAGCTTCTGCAGATGACGACATGATAAGAAGATAAACGGGGCAAACGAGACAAGCGAGACACACCAGACATCAGTTTAGTGCCTCAATCAAATCCTGTCAAGCACATCCGACAGCGTCGCTCTCAGGGGAACATCTCCAAAACATCCACTACCTGTTTGCGGAACACTTAGAGTGCTCTCCAAAACTTATATTACCACAGGTTGGCGTGTAGCATTCATGAATGAGACTACAGCTTTAATATAAAGTGTTATTTTAGTGATAGTGCTAAATATAAATATACCATCTAAAATAAACACTGATAATTCAATATGATTAAAATGATCCAATATGGTGCCAAAATTCGTCATTTTGGATTCGGTTAGCTAATTAACACTGTACTATGGCCTGTAATACATTAAATTAGAGGTCTTATTGTGTGTAGAAAATTGGATTTAAGCGTAATCAGGCAAATTTCAATACGGTCACACCACAGGGTACAGAGTTAGATCAATAAACCAGGCAAAAAAATAACTAAAACACTTATCACTGTAAAGTAATGAACCATGTAAAATCATCATCATTTATTTTTGCTTGGTCGGGGGTCAGGTCGCAGGAGCAGCAGCCTAAGCAGTGAGGTCCACACGAGGCGTTTTTATTAACACAAAAAGGGGGGGTGTTATGGAGGTGTGGCCTACAGCAGTAGAGGGACACCAGATTGGGGCAAATATGTTGTGGCATCACTGAAAGAACAGGATGTGGTTTTGAGGTCAGGTCTTGGCAGTAACATCAGTAGGGGAAACATCTTCAGATTCCTTTACCCACAACTTCTAAATGGTTGATTTCAATAATCAAGCAAAATTATTTTTATTCTCACGCACTCATTTCCCACACCACTTAATCCTATAGGGTCGCAGGGAGACTGGAATTTATCTAAGCCAACACCGGGCACAGACGGAGTACACCCTGAACAGCTTACCAGAGCATTGCAGGTTAACACACACACCCATTCCCCCTCACACTCACACCAAGGGGTGATTTGGAATAGCCAATTAGCCTACTTCTTGCTGCGAGGCGGATGTGCTATCCACTGCGCCACCGTGCCACCCCTTTATTATTCGTCTAATCAAAATTCTTTTTACAACTTTTTGTCCTTATGGACTGCAGATTAGACACAACAAATATCAAGACAACTGGACTTTCATGAGATTGAAAAGGTGGAAAATTTTGATGGCTATAGGAACATTTAATTTAAGAATTTATTATATCCAGAAGTTAGAATAAGTTCTGTTCTAATCACAATAATATAAAAAAGTAATTTGAAAAATTCCTATAATTTATATAATAATCATACTTATAATTTTAATTATTTTTTATTATCTATAAATTATTTTATGTATTTATTCAATATTTAATATATTTAATAAATTTACATAATATGTTTTTAGGATTGAAAAAAATTCATGCAGTAAGATTTTATGGAACTAAAATTTTAATCCACAGTTAATTCAACACACAGTAATAAATGAAGAAAAATATAAAATATCACACACACACACACACACACACACACACACACACACACATAGTATTCACCAGGAGAGTACATTTTTAAAACATTTCAAACAATTTCTGCTCTATAAAAAATTGTTATTATTCATTCATTCATTTTCTGAACCGCTTAATCCTAATTAGGGTCACGGGAAGGCTGGTGCCCATCTCAGCCGACTCTGGGCGAGGGCGGGGTACACTCTGGACAGCTTGCCAGGCCATCGCAGGGCAGAAACGCGCTGACGGCAACTCAATGGCCTACTCTTTACGAAAGTTGGCAATGGTTCTTTTACATGCCTCTCACCACAGACAGTGAGAGACGTGGCTGGCATTTGATAACCCAGTTAGCTGCACTGGGGGACAACAGTGACAACCCAGTGATAGTGGGGCTAGAACCCTTGACCATTGGATAAGTAATCCAGCACCCTACCACCAGGTCACCACTGCCCCATTATTATTATTATTATTATTATTATTGTTGTTGTTGTTGTTGTTGTTTTAAAAACATGGATAAATTCAGAATTATCAATTTACATAATTCAACATCCATTCATTTTTGTTTGCAGTAATAAATAACATCTGCAGTAATAAATAATTACACTGATGTCATTGTATCACATATATATATAGATTCTATAAGAATAGTTATGATAATAATAGTAGTAATATTATTAATATTATTAATAATAATAACAATAATAAGAATAATAACAACAATAATATTAATTATTCTTCTTATTATTATTAATATTATTATTAATATTGAGTTTTATTTACTGACTGAAGTCTATTATTATTAATATTGAGTTTTATTTACTGACTGAAGTCTGAAAAGTGACAAATATAAAATTCCCATCCTTTAAACTTTAAAAATAAAATGCATAATAATTTGAATTTTGCACATCATGCAAGAAAAGCTGAAAAAAGTATGATATCACTTAATTATTATCCTGAATGAATGCTAATCTTATTTTAAATTAGTTTAGGCTTTAATCAATAAAAAAGTTAAATTATTAATCAATACTGTAGTCTCTTATACATCACAAGAACGAATCATCCTTTATATTAATATGTTTAACAGTGTAAATGGAGAGGTTGTGGAATCCTGTGGTGTCAGTATTGGTGTTTATGGAATGATCTGGTGATAAAAGCGACTCACGTGTGAAAGTGCGACTCAATCCCTGACCGTCTTCCATTCCATTGGAGAAAGTCTGCATTTAAAGTGAGACTGAACCACCAGGACGTGTGTCGACCATTAGTACGATCTTACACACACACGCACGCACACGCACGCCCACCCTACACTCTCTTCGCACAACGCGTACGCCGACATCCGCGAGGGTGTCCCAACGCGTACGCGTATCTGAACGCATGCGCACAGGCTGCAAGGATCGACAAGGTGCTTAGGCACAAGTGACACAATCCCCCAGAAAAGAATCAGAGTGAGGCCTAAAAAGAAAGTCACTAAAAGCACACGTGACAGATTACGTCATGGCGACATGGATGGAAAAAGAACTTCTTTCAAGTTGAATTCTGATGTTAGAAGAGAAGAGGAAGAATGAGACGCTGAGAAGGTACATTTCTTTTTAAAACATCGTTCTGTATTTTTGCACTGTGACAGCCCGCTCACCTTCCCCGGATACTGCCACCTACTGTTTCACACATGCGCAGATTACGCGCACAAGTCCGCGCGCCATGTGCATATGATGAAATTTGGGTCGCGCGCACCGCGTCCACGGAGATATACTTGGTCCTTTACACACACACACACACACACACACACACACGTTGATCAATATTTGCCGCAGCTGTTTAAATAAAACCTCACATACAGCTGTGCAGCTTCTTCTGTCCTTTTCTTATAAAACACAATCATACCTTTATAATAAGGTAAGAAGTTCTCCTGGGAATAAAAACGGATTACTGTGCAGATATAAGAAAATGTTAGAGATGTTTGTTCTGTTAAACATTCATATTAACTTTAAAAAAAACAGTTTGCCTGTTTGTTTTTGGACATTAAAGAAAATAAACTAGATTTTAAATCAAAATCCCAGCGTGGGAAAATGTTTTAAGCTAAAATGAAAGGAAATAAAGGATCTGAAAAGGCCGAGGATCTGGCTTGCGGTATCTGCGTGTGTGTGTGTGTGTGTGTATCTCTTGAATCTGGTAAATGATTCTGTGTAAATGTTTAAAGCTTCCACACAAAGGGCAAAGACCATCACAGCTACTGGCGCAGTGAGCTCGATCCTGTTCAAATTTCTCTCGCATTAAAAAATCAAAACATGAAAATTCTCACTTTTAAAGGATCCATCCGACCACAAATTAAATCACTGCCATTTTCCCTTTACTCGGAATGTAACTGGGGGTGTGGTGCCAGTATTTCTTAGCAGAAAAGGAATATTCTAGCTGTTACTTTAGAATGACACTCTAAATTTCTACGAACAGAATGCTTCACCTGTTAGCTCTACCAGATGTTCATTCTACCAGATGTTCTAAATCCACAAGCAGACATTCAGGAGATTCAGAATTGCAGAATCAGTGGGATACTCTGGAAGGAATCCACTTCAGTGATCTCTTTAGTTTAAAGGAGCAGTGTGTGATGTTTAGTGACCCCTGCTGCCTCTGAGAGGAACTGCAAATGCAATTTACAATCACACACTTTTCTCTTCCCTCAAACTGTTGAAAAAAGGGGTGAAAAAAGGGGGCGGAGTTAATGGACAAGCTGGACTATGGGACAATTCTGAAATAAAAACAAATCTATTGTAGGGTGATAGATAAGTAATAAACACTCTATGGGTAATAATACACTGATAATAAATGAATTTTGAGGAAAGTGTGTAATCGCTGATATGGTGAAATATGTAGAAAGGAGATGTTTATTTAATGTTGTATGGAAGGAGTCTCCAGTGTCAGAATAACTGACTATACACCAGAAATAAATTAAGTTACCCATGTAACTATAAACACTCTTGGGTCGCGGGGAGCCCATCTCAGCTGACACTGCACAAAGGCAGCGTACACCCTGAAAAGCTGGCCAGAGCCCGGGACTCGAACCCAGGACCTTCTTACTGTGAGGTGGATGCGCTACCATGCCATCCTAACTGTAAACTGATAAGGATCGTATGATATATCAGGTATATTATCCTTTAATAAAAGAAATTAACGTAATTGCTGGAAAATATAGATATTGTGGAATAAAACACATGGGGGCGTGCTGTTACAGGGAATATATACTGTTCTCACGTCATGATGTAATTGTTGCAAAAATGAACACCTTAATTAACACCTGAAGTGATTTTAATTGTTTACACACCTGTTAGTTCCTGTATTGTTCACTGTGTGTGTGTGTGTGTGTGTGTGTGTGTGTGAGAGAGAGAGAGAGAGAGAGAGAGAAAGCATTCATATATTTTGGATATTAGCACTAATTGCCATGTCACGTGGAATTTCGTTGGGAAACGAATTTCGGTGACGGAAGCCGCATTGCATCACAGTATCTGGATAACACACGCACGCGCGCGCGCGCGCACACACACACACACACATACACACGCGCGGACAGTCTGCCGGTGTTTCAGCCATCAGCAGGCTCTCGGTGTCGGTGCACGCTATGGCAGACGCGCCGCTGCTTGTTTGTTTGTTTATTTGATGAATGGTTGTCGGATCACACGCGCTCTGAATCCTCCTAATCATCATCATCATCATCATCACATCAGACAGAAGTAAAGGTCTGAAGTTGGACGTCGTGACGCTTTTTGAGTGGGTTGTTTTTCCTCATCATGCTGTAGAAGGATGTCGGGTTTTATGAAATGGAACTGCGCAGGTGACAACCAGAGAGATTAAAGAAGAAAAAAACAAAGAAAAGAAAGAACAAAAGAATAAAATCCGCAGAGAGGGGAGAGAGAGAGAGAGAGAGAGGTGAGTGTCCATGTCTTTAATGTGCAACCTGTTACTGATGGTTCTGCATCTTCTGGCTTCGCAACAGGCTGCTGAGAGGAAGATGCTGAGAAGTCACCCAACACATCATCACACACTCCTCCATCCATCATCCATCCATCAATCCATCCATCATCCACACTCATCTTCTCCTTCATGTCGGTTCTGAAGGACAGTTTGGAGAACAGGGGCTCAAGGGCATGACATTACATATTATTCACTATATTCTGTAAAAAGAAATAAAACACTCAAAAAGCTGTTTTTTTCCCTCCATGTTACATTCATTAAAGAGTTTATTCCTCATAATTAAAGACAGAACAATGTACATTAAAAGCACCCTTCCATGATCACTCAATTTTCCTGAAACTCATTTATTCCTGCTTTAAAAAAAACAAAAGACTTTGCAGATCCTTGAGATGCTCCAGGATATTTTTTCCCTTAAAGAAAGATACGTTTGTGCTGTTTGTCCTGTATGCATGTTATATACTGATGGATGAATCGTAATCTCATGACGTACTCCTTCCTGTGTTGTGAGATGGATTTAGGACAGGGGATGGGAGGGTTGAGGAGAAGGAAGAGGAGGGGTTGTGTCCACTTTGCCCTAATTATCCATAAATATTGTCTTATTTCATAAACTTCAGTTATATGATACGAAATGATACTTCAGCGTCATGTGAGACATGCGTCTAATCTAAAACAGTATTTATGTTTGTGTGTCCAGTCTGCCCTAATTCCACTGAAAGGGATTATTTTCCTGTCCTTATTTCGATGTCCTGAATTTGGAACAGGATTCAACAGGTCATCGGAGTAGCTGTGATTGGAGTAATGAGAGAAAACATACACAGTTTATCTCTGTCGTGATCAGTGAAGGCACTTCTTTCAGTGTTTACAGAGCTACAAGTTCATGCTAGCAGGCTGCAACTCAGTCAAGATTGGTGCTTGTGGGCGTGGCCTGTCTAGTGTGTATTTAATTCCAATTAGAAACATCAGTAACCAAAATGTAAAGGCTGCAGCCCACTCCACACCAGCTATGTTATTTTTAATTATTATTGTTAACATTCTGCATGCCTGACTGTAATGTACTAGCTTCATTGTCCGGCTACCTTAGCAAAGTATGCTAACTGTACTAGCTACCTAAACACTCCCTAGAGGCAGCAATGCTCTCTGCTTTTTCCTTCCAAGCTGCACTTATGTCCATAATATTTCTTCTAAACATGTTTACCGTAAATAGGAGATAATTGCAGGTAAGGCAGCGCGGTGATGTAGAGGTTAGTATGTCCGCCTAACAGCAAGAAGGTCCTGCATTCCCGGGCTCGGCCCTTTTCTGTGTGGATTTTGCATGTTCTCCCGTGCTTGCCAGGTTACCGCTGGGTACTCTGGTTTCCTCCCAGAGTCCAGAAACATGCACATTAGGCTAACTGACTGTTCCAAATTCCCCTAGGTGTGAGTGTGAGAGTAAATGGTTGTGTGTGCTGATAATGATGTTGATGATGATGAAGAAAGTTAGAATTTTCCACTCATTTGCCCCTAAAACTCCGATCATGCTTTGCCATGTTCGCAGTGCATCATCAAAAAAAAACATGTGGACGCAGTAGGAACTTATAAAATGTAGTAGGAACGCAGTAGGTACCGTCAAGGACGTGGTATGGTCTCCATGGACATGGGGGACTTTGGACATCAGGATCCCATAAGAAGTTAGGGACATAGTAACGACGGTGTTGACGTGGTAATGATGTAACTAAAACCAGGTAGGGATGTTACTGGCATAGTACAAGCCTGGCACAGAGTTGTTGGATACAAGAACATTTTCAGAATGAATGAAAAAGCACAGTGTGTGGCACAGTATTCATTATAAGGATCGGACAGACGCAGTAAGAGCGTGGTAAGTGTGTGGTGTGATCTGATTGGCTGTAGTCAGAACACAGTGAATTAGAAATTAGTGGGACTAAGTTAGACACAGTGAGAACCTGGCATGGACGAAATAAGGACATAGTATGAAATTGAAAACTGTTGAAAAAATGACCATGCCCCTGTTGCGTTCATCAGAATTTTCAGGACGTAGTGCTGAAGTCTTCCTGGTCTTTGTCGGCATGTGCTGAGGGTTAAGGGTCATGGTGGGGATTAATTCAAAGCTATGTTTGTGTTCCCTCACTATACTTTGGTGTTAAAGGTACAGTGTGTAAAATTTAATGGTTTCTAGCGGCATCCAGTGGTGAGGCTCCAGATTGCAATCAGCTGACATTTAATTTCTGACCCCTCCCCTTCAGAGCCTGTATGGGTTTGGGCTACTATAGAAGGATGGTGATGCAAGATGGTGGTGCAAAATGGTGAGCCCTCCCCCGAAATAATTTACACACTGTACCTTTAACTCAAACCTTTATTGTGAATAAATGCAAAAGAAGCTAAAGGAATCCTCACCCATAGAGGGCTCCAAAGCTTCTATTAAATTTTTATTGTCAGGATTTTCACACAACACACACTATTTGAATTGAAGCTACACTAGTTAGCATTAGCTAATGTCAACTCTTTCACAAAAAAATCATAACGCATCATGAAGCTACTTATTTACACTTTATTTGCTTCTTTTGACTCTAATTATTGCAAGCAGTGTCAAATTTCAAGCAAATTTCTTTGCTTGTTTATGTGGCACGTCCACCGTCCAAGTCGCTCTGAATGATCTGTCACTATAGAAACGCTCGGTGCTGCTGTAAGAGCTGCTGTTAAAGGAAATTAATCAAGAAAAATCAGAATTCAGAATTCCGCAGCGCTGTGGTGTACGCTTATTTAGCAGCAGTCAAGCATAACGAACAAGCAGATAATACACTCAGGTCTCTAATAAAAATCTTTTTTACCGCAGTTCTCAGGCGTCTCAGCAGCAGGATGCTAATGCGCTAGCTAATCACACTCACTGGAGACGCCTACAGTCTCAGAGGTGCTTCTCAAAGCAGCGTTTATTCAAAGTGATAAATTAAAGAGCCTTATTAAACTCCGGCTAAAGCACTCATTAATATCCGATAGAATTTATTTCTTTCTGGTGGAAAATAATTCACAGTGTGGAAAAATCAAATGTCCCGAGAGCCTCAGCCTTCATTTTTCACAACACTTTGTTTCTCATTTGCATAAAGTATTCATTCATCAGAATTTTCTGCCCAGCTAGCCCCACCTTCTTTACTTTCCTATTAAAAGCCAGCGAGTGTAAACGGTGTAATGAACACCAGTCGACTGGAGAATTTAAGTGCTCGTAATATTTAAATAATGATATCTAATAATTTCTACCCCGGCGTAGGGGGCATCAGTTTCCCTCCTGCGTGAGGCGGTAATATCTGAGTGTAATGAGGCTTTACTCTCGAGCCCCAGGTGAGAGAAGTGCCAGTAAATAAAGAACATAGACGCTCTGAACTCGTCCAGACATGCACACTAAATTATTAAAAGAACATTTGAGAAAGTTTTTTTGGTAAATTGGGTCAGTGTGTTAGCGCTCAGGGCTTCAGAGCACCTCATTCTGATGCTACAGGGCTGTTTGGACATCTGTCGCGCTTCGAGGCCCTGTCAGAACCACGAGTCTCAATGAACATTGTGAACGGCGGCGTTACATTAAAGAGCTTGGCGCATTCATTTATTCATTATATATATTTTATTTTTATTTATATACAGTACAGACCAAAAGTTTGGACACACCTTCTCATTCAATAAGTTTCCTTTCTTTTCATGACTATTGACATTGTAGATTCACACTGAAGGCATCAAAACTATGAATTAACACATGTGG
>JAQMYF010000008.1:10827530-10865865 GCA_030014195.1 Neosilurus mollespiculum
TGACTGCACCTAGAAATTCTATCCTTAAAAATTATGAACAGAACCGGTGACAAAGGGCAGCCTTGGCGGAGTCCAACTCCCACTGGAAACAAATTCGACATGTTGTTACCAATGCGGACCAAGCTCTGGCTCTGGCAATACAGAGACCAAACTTCTCGTAGCAACGGGTCCGGTATTCCATATTCCCGGAGCATACCCAACAAGATAGCCCGAGGGCCACGGTTGAAAGCCTTCTCCAAGTCCACAAAGCCCATGTGGACTGGTTGGGCAAACTCCCATGCCCCCTCCAGGATCCCATAGTGTGTAGAGCTGGTCAAGAATGCTGCAGCAGGGACGAAAACCACATTGTTCCTCCTGAATCTGATGTTCAACTATCGGCCGGATCCTCCTCTCCAGTACTCCTGAATAGACTTTTCCGGGTAGGCTGAGGAGTGTGATAACACGATAGATAGAACACACCTTCCAGTCCCCTTTCTTAAAAAGGGGAACTACCACCCTGGTTTGCCAATCCAGATGTACGGCCCCCGATGACCACGCAATGTTGTAGAGACATGTCAACCAAGACAGCCCTACTACATCCAGAGCTTTGAGGTATTCAGGGCTGATCTCATCCACCCCCTGAGCCTAGCAAACCGAGGAGCTTTTTAACTACCTCGGTGACCTCAGCCCCAGTGATAGGCAGACCCCTCTCTGGGGATGAGACTCCACCACCTGGTTCGGGGGATTGTTAACCGCGGTCTTGTTAACCGTGTTTAGTCTGGACCTTCACCTAGGACCTGTTTGCCTTGGGTGACCCTACCAGGGGCATAATGCCCCCGACAACATAGCTCCCAGGATCATTAGGATACGCAAACCCCTCCACCACGATAAGGTGGTGATTCAAGGAGGGGTATTTACTCATTTACCTGTCTTTATTTTACTGAAAAGTAGAAATATACAGAGTGTAAATAAAATGAAATGCGATCACTGCTACAGGAATCAGGAAACAGGGTCCAAAGAGAAAGAGAGGATGTATGCATGTTAAGGCGGGAACAGATGTGAGCACCGCGTGTGTTTTCTTTTTTCACAGCCATCTTGTTCACTCTCGAAATAGCAGCAACACTGTTGCACAAGGTGTCGTGGATGTACGAGTCTGAAACTGTTGGAGGGATTCGTTATGCTTTGATCAAAGGCAAAAGTGTTTTAGTGATGATGCAATGCACTGAGGGATTTTATTGATGATGTAATGCATTGGGAGGGGCTTTAGTGAAGATGTAGTGGTGTAGTGGTGGAGTCACTGTTGGGTCAATGAGCAAGGCCCTTAACCCTCAATTGCTCAGCTGTAAAAAATTATGAATGTAAGTCATTCTGGATAAGGGTGTCTGCCAAATGCCATAAATGTAAATGTAATGCATTGGGAGGAGTTTTAGTAAGAAGTATTGGAAGGGGTTTTGGTGATGATGTAATGCATTGGGAGGTGTTTTAGTAAGATGTTTTGTGAGGGGTTTTGGTGATGATGTAATGCATTGGGAGGGGTTTTAGTGATGATGTAATGCCTTGTGAGGGGTTTCAGTTATGACCCAATGAATTGGGAGGGGTTATAGTGTTGATGTTATGTATTGGGAGGGGTTTTAGTGATGATGTAATGTATTGGGAGGGGTTTTAGTGATTATGTAATGTATTGGGAGGGGTTTCAGTGATGATGTAATGTATGAGGAGGGATTTTATTTATAATGTGATTACATTTCGAGAGGGGTTATAGGTATGATGCACTAATATACTGGGAGAAGTTTAACTTAGATTCATTAAGATAATAAACAAATAAAAAAATATATTCAGTCTTGGAGAAGCAAACAGATAAAAAACAGGAGTTAAATGAGACATGTTTAAATTAATTTCCAGATATGTAGAGTGGGATAATAGTTATGGGAATCGTATCTTCTTGGGGGTGTTTATGGTAATCCCTTGATTATTCAATCCCTTGATATATTGGGAACGCATGGGACATGGGTTACAGTCAGTGAATGAACACGTTTTGGTTCGTGTATTTGATAAAATGCTTTGATCCTGATGGCAGGCGTAACCAGTGTGCGTGATGTCAGGTAAAGTGATGTGAAACGTCTCGTTTGTCGCTCGTCCGCACAAAAGCAGTGTGTAGTGATGCAGGGATGTGTGAGGAAGCAGACGCTGCAGATAACATTACCTCGTTTAGCCCTGTGTTGATAGATTGCCCTCTACTGGACACTAATTACCATCGATCCTGCTTGGTTTGGACTCGTTTCGTCCTTGTGTCTCATTAGGATTCTACAGGTGCTGCAGCCGTGGATTGAAATTCTACAGAGGGGACGCTCTGTGTGTGTTTGTGTGTGTGTGTGTGTGAGTGTGTGAGAGAGAGAGAGAGAGAGAGAGAGAGAGAGACAGAGAGTAATAAATCACCAGGAAAGTGTTTCCGATGGTGACATGATGACAATGATGACAACAAATGACAATAAACATGGTGATTAAGATGATGAATATTGATTCAGTCATTGATAGTTTTGGCAGAAATGGGAAAAAATGGCCGCCCCTGTATTGTGTGTTTGCCAGCATGGTGCACAATCAGCCTCTGGTATTATTAGAGAATAACGAATGTTGGGTACATAAAACAGCTCTATAATTGTCTAGTATGTGTGCATGTGTATGTGTGTGTGTGTGTGTGTGTGTGAGAGAGAGAGAGAGAGAAAGTAAGAGAGAGAGAGAGAGAGAGAGAGAGAGAGAGAGATGTCATGGGTATCTTAAAAGACACAAATCCGCTTACATCTCTGTGTACAAACTCGTTGTTCACACAGTTTACCTTTCTTTCTTTATTAATTAATTAATTAATTTTTATTTATGTATTTATTAGCATTTGGATGAATTAGCAAAAATCTCTTATTGGAATTTGTTCCAAGTCCTGCTGTTTTTAGCATTCCACGAGTTCCCTGGGTGGCGTTTATTAATTAATTGTTTATGAAACGAAGACGAGGTTTGGCCTCCGCTCAGCGGTTCTCCAGAGACCCACACACACCTTCTGTATCAGTATCATCACCTCCTTATACAGCCTGTTGAGTGTGAAACTGCTCCGTGTGAACAAGCATGAAAAATCGCCTTCTGGCGCAGTGTGTGTGTGTGTGTGTGTGTGTGTGTGTGTGTGTGTTTGTGGCTCCTCTGAACCTCCATGACAGGATTTCAGGGATTTGGATGATCATCAAGTTGCCACCTACACACACTGAACAGGAGCTGGAGTGAGCAGGGAGTCATGTTCACTCTCTCTCTCTCTCTCTTTCTCTCTCTCTCTCTCTTTCTCTCTCTCTCCATGTTTCTCTCTACCACTGGCAGTGTGTACAGTGGTACAGTGTGTACATAACACACACATACACACACACGCACACACACACATACTGCATGTGCAAAAGAGAAGCAGGCTGATTGCTGGGTTTAAAAAGTACTTTTGGTTATGACGGTATATCAACTGCAGTGATGACGTAATGTATTGGAAGGCGGTACGGTGGTGCAGTGGTTAGCATGTCCTACTCACAGAAAGAAGGTCATGGGTTTGAATCCTGGGCTCAGGCATTTTTGTGTGGAATTTGCATGTTCTCCCTGTGCTTGTGTGGGTTTAATCAGGGCAGTGGTGGCTTAGTGGTTAAGGCGATGGGTTACTGGTCTGAAGGTCAGCGGTGCAGTCCCCACTATCACTATTGTTGGGCTCTTGAGCAAGGCCCTTAACCCTCAATTGCTCAGTTGTATAAAAATGATAATTGTAATTCTCTTTGGAAAAGAGCGTCTGCCAAATGCTGAAAATGTAAAATGTAATGCATTAGGTTGGGCCTCACTAGTTATGTGATGTATTAGGTGGGGCTTCATTCATTGATGATGTAATGTATTGGGAGGGGTTTTAGTGATGATGTATTGGGAGGGGCTTTTTTATGATGCAATGTACTGGGAAGAGTTTTACTGGTGATGTAATGTATTAGGATGGGCTTTATTGATGATGTAATATATTGGGAGGTGCTTCATTGTTCATGTAATGTATTGGGAGGGGTTTCATTGATGTAATGCATTAAGAGGGGCTTCATTGATGATGTTATGTATTAGGAAGGGTTTCATTGATGCACTGATTGGGTAGTTGTTTGGATCTGTAAATTTTTCCCAAAATAAACAGTTTGACTTCAAACAATAGAAGTTTTTAGGTTCTACACAAATTTAAAGGGTTCTGCAGGACTAATTACAACAGGTGAAAACAATGATTAAGGGGCGCAGAGTGCGCGGAGCTGGAGCAGCAGGAAGCTGGAGAGAGAAACCATCTAATCCAGAAGAAACCAAAGAAAGAAATATTTAGATAGTTTTGGAGGAACCTGGCCAGTGCGTGGGAGTTGGATAAGACTAGATAAGATAAGAAAAGTCTAAAATAAGACAGTGCGCAAACATTCTCAGCACAGTAAACATTGCTGCCCTCTGTTGCACTGCAGCAGGAGGAGAACCAGAATAAGAGCACGCAGAGTTCTTCTAAATAAATAAATAAATAAATAAATAACAGAATAATCCTGCGGTGATGCAAAAAGCAGAGGACGCTGATACCCAGAGGCTCAGCATTAACAGCTTGACATTGGTTGTCATGTCAGGCACACAGTGCAGATCTTACCGCCTCCTACAATCCACTCGCCTCTGTTTCTCCTCCTGCGGATATAAATATCCTGGCGTCCCTCATACCCCCCTCCCCCCGACATGTTGCGCTTTGCTGCATTATGCATGAGTTCTGCACGCTGCACCGCATCCACGCCAAGGGAACACGCACGATCAGAGCTTTTTCAATGGCTGTCCCCCCCACACACTCAATAACGACTTAAAATACACCACCTGTCAACTTTCATAGCTCAGTGACCTCAGGGTTTATAATATTATCACCACACTGTTACACCCAAGCATGAGGGAAGAAAGCTTCTCATTTCTGTTCAGGTGGAGAGATTTCTTACTGACCTTACAAACAGTAGTGACATTCTCTGTCCAGACAACACCTATAAGTGCTGCCTATGTAGGCGGCCTCCTCCCAAGTGAAACTTGGTTCAGTAACATGAAGTGTCTGTGATAATATAATGTAGTGTGTGCTGGAGATCATAGACACAAACATATACTTGCTACCGATTACCTGGAAGGTGTTTTATTATTTTTTTATTATATAATATTATTATTATCCAGCTCACAGCAAGAAGGTCCTGGGTTCCGGGCTTGACAAGGGCGTTTCTGTGAAGAATTTGCATGTTCTCCATGTGCTTGTGAGGGTTTCCTCCAGGTAATCCAGTTTCCTCCCACAGTCCAAAGGTGTGCAAACTAGGCTAATTGGCTGTTCCAAATTGCCCCTAGGTGTGAGTGTGAGGGTGAACAGTTGTGTGTGTTGCCTAGCGATGGACTGGTAAGCTGTTCAGGGTGTACCCCGCCTTCACCCAGAGTCAGCTGAGATTGGCTCCACCCTCCCCATGACCCTAGTACGATTAAGCGGTTCAGCGAATTGTTATCTTTACAACAATTTTGGGTTTAACTGTGTTCAGCTACTTCTAATCTAGAATTAACACCATTTCTAAACCAGTGCATCCCATGATACATCATGATGGGATGTAACCATGACAACCAGCTAGTTAGGTGTGTGTTTACAAGAAATATAAAGTATTTTAGTAAGCTGATGGTAATCTCAGAGATGGAACCATAGCAAGAAGCATAAATTATAAGGGAAACCTTTGTGTTTTTTGTAAAATATTGTCAGGGGTTACGTTTGTTATGACATCATTCAGATTAATACATATTAACACTGAGACTCCTGAGAACAACCTGTAGATAACGCAGTACAGAAGAGTACACTCTAACCCTGTTCTGCATCCGTAGTGTGCACTTCACGCTGTCAGAAGTTCCTGATTTCCCGTGTGGGTGAAGACTGGATTTTCCTCATCCTCCTCGGGCTGGTGATGGCGATGGTCAGCTGGGTGATGGATTACACCATCGCCTTCTGTCAGCAAGGTGAGAGAGATGAACAGACAGATGGCGTGAAAAACATACAGAGAATAATGCCATCAGTTACTTTACGATATTTCATTAAACAGTTCGTGACCATCTTCATCCCACTGCTATACTGAGTTCTGGATTGTGATTGGTCAGGAGAGAAAGTGTTGAGTTCTGGATTGTGATTGGTCAGGAGAAAAAGTGTTGAGTTCTGGATTGTGATTGGTCAGGAGAGAAAGTGTTGAGTTCTGGATTGTGATTGGTCAGAAGAGAAGGTGTTTATTAGTTTACTCGAGCAGCAGCCCTACATTAGCGCATCTCCACATCACAGCTTAATTCATAATTAATTCACTAGTTAGAATATGTTATTGTTCCTGTAGCAACAGCTTGTTCACAGGAAATTGTACAACGCTCAAAATAAAAGGATTTTTAAAGTCGTAGATGGTTTTGGGTCCTGTAATGAGTCTATAACACAACAAGCTGTAATGTTTGTTTGTGTTGTGTACTTTATGAGAGGCAATAAAGTGATGCCGATGATGGAATGATTGTTTATTGCTACTGTAACATAAGTAAGAAGTGAACTAACCCGTCTCACAGACATTAAATTAAACCACTTTAAACATAAGCATAAATCAACAACCTTTTTTTTTTGGGAAACCTGCTGTTATGTATGTGTGTATGTGTTGAAGTATGATGAGTGTGTGTCGTTTGTGTCTGTAGCACAGAAGTGGATGTATGGAGGACTGGACAGTAACATGCTTCTACAGTACCTGGCCTGGGTCGCGTATCCTGTGGTCCTCATTACCTTCTCTGCAGGGTTTACACAAATTCTTGCACCTCAAGCAATAGGTGACACACACACACACACACACACACACTTAAATAGCTATAAAAAGTACTGGCGAAGATGTAATTCATATGATGATGGTTGTTTTTATTACGGGTTAAGGCTCAGGTATTATCCACATTTTCAGATTTTTATTTCTTCTCGGACACCAGTGGAGCACCAAAGTATGATTCCTAATCCAAAAAACTCCACAGTTCTTCAGGAAGCTGCTTCCCCCATGCACCTCCCCCTCAAACACTGATTTTGAGAATGCACACTGGACGGCCAGTTTGGCTTCCTCCCATTAATGGTTGTCCCTACTTTGCTATGATTGGTCGCCTTTCTTAAGCTTTTCCAGAGCGAAATGGATGGACGCTCAGCATGCCATGACACACTGGTGTGCACAAAAAAAATAAAAGGTCGGCCAGCTCAAACATGTGCTAACCTTGTCATTTCACATTCTGGCATCGTCACACACGGATATTCAACAATGAAACAACAGTTATGGGTCAAAGAACAATGTGTAACATCTCCCCTTTAAAGTATTATATCATCATGAAATTATCTTAAACAATTCTACATTAATGTTTCATTCATAATGAATGGGATTTAGAATTGAATCAAAATTAAAATATTCACCTTCTGATCTGTTTTTTTTTTTTTTTTTTTTGGAATAATTTTTTTCTCCCTCTTCTCCTTATCGAGGTTCTGGGATTCCGGAGATGAAGACGATCCTTCGTGGCGTGGTTCTGAAGGAATATCTGACTTTCAAAACCTTTGTGGCAAAAGTTATCGGCTTGACTTGCGCCCTTGGTAGCGGCATGCCCCTGGGCAAAGAGGTGAGTTAACCGTGTAGTTAGCAAATTCATAAAAAACCTTATATACATAAACAAGAGCACTTAGAGAGCGCAAAGCTCTGTCAAGACCAGCAATCGTCCACATGAGCCAAGGTATCAAAAAAAAAACCCATCTTATTTCATAATGTTAAAAAATCCTTACAAAAATTCCTGAATCCAGAATTATCCTATGCATATCACTTTACTGCTAAAAAAACACACATAAACACAGCGTGGGAGAAACATAACCTGACTGTTGAAGGTAATAAGCGGAGGAGTCAAATGTTATTGTGTTTATACTGATTAAACTGTTTACTGCAAATAACACGATGCATTCAGTCAAAATGAATTGTATATGAAAGTTATAGATATGCTAACATGTTAGCTAAAAGACTACCGCTCTCCATTTGTACGTTGCAGGGTCCGTTTGTCCATGTTGCAAGTCTGTGTGCGGCACTCCTGAGCAAATTCATGGCTTTGTTTGGAGGAATCTACATGGTGAGAGGCGTTTTTCCTTTTACGTAAAGAGCCCCAATCAATATTTACATTGTCTGTGAAGGCTCTGAGTCATCCGGGTCATTGTGAGATGTCTAGCAGTAGTACGCTAACATGACTGGGCTTGAGTTTATTATTAATGAAGGTGTTTTATCACTCAGCAGTGGGCAGCACGGCCGTATCATGGTGTGAAACATTAAAGCTTCCGCTCAGAACGGCACTTTTCATGATATCTGCTTTAGGAATTTCCAGTTTTGGAAATTATTAAAATCAGAACAGCACAAGATCCACGCTTTACATATTTGACTTCTTTCTATCAAACCCAGTGCCGCGCATCATAATTTCAGCACTAGTGTTGTGTGATCTTTTCTTTATCACTCAACACACGCTGTCTTAAATTTATTCAATAAACCTGTCATGATTAAAGCAGTGGCCATCTCTCACGAGCAGCTATTAAAGCCACGTATACGATAAAGCCCTGGACATCATGAATAAAGCATTTATATCATAAAAAATCATCTATGCACTGATCTAAAGAATGCGTATAACAAAGAAAGCTTTCATACAGTTATAACTGAACATTTTTAAAATTGATCATTGTTATGGTATATACTACATGGGAACATAAGAAAAGCAAGCTAAAACAATTTTTTTATAACATGAGAGTTCATGCATGCTCCATGATGCCTTCTTTTGAATCTTATTCAGACTTTTCTTACCTTAAAACCATGGAGGTCACACCATGTAGCTTCATTCATATTATTTTGCATTTTTAGGATTTCAGAATCACTGGCCGTTGTAAACCATGTAGTTTTTCCCGTTTTTGATTGAAATATTATCCAGAGTTTGCGGGGTGGATAACATCCATTAGTTTATATTACACAGGATCTGATTGGTCAGCTATCTCAGGATTAAATCATCATTCCAATTGGATAATACTGGAAGCAAAACAACAGACACGGTCACTTGGATTAGGCGGTGTTATCATTAGCTTTAAAATGCAAAAATAGTAAATAATAAATAAATAATATTATAAATAATAAATACAGTGGCACCTCACAAGACGAGTTTGATTCGTTCCGGGACCAAGCTCGTAGAGCAAGGCGAATTTTCCCATTGGAAATAATGGAAAACCCATTAATGCATTCCAGCCCTACAAAATTCCCCCCAAATATGCCTAATATAAAACATTTTAAAGGTTGTTTTACTCATAAATAATAACTTCTGTTTAACAAAAGTAAGCATGAACAAAACTTTATTAATAAAATGTATAAAAAGAAAACATATACCTGCACTTTACCTTGATGATGCAATGAGTCTTGCGTAAGTGACATGAGGAGGAGGGGGGGTTAGTTTTTGGAAGGGGAGTCTGGTCTTTTAGGCGGGGGCACACTTGTGCTGGCATCACTAGCATATGGTAGCATATCGATAATCTCTTTCTTCAATTTGACAGTCATTTTATCTTTGTGTTTCTTTTCACTACTGTCCTTCTTCTCAATAACCTTTTTAGTTGCCATGGTAACACAGTTTTCAATGTAGTAATTATCACCAAGAAACACGAAGTTAACAATAAACTTGCAAAAGATGCTTACGCAACGAGTAACAGATGTTATTTGACTCACCCAGCATTCCGCAGCCTCAGAGATGATGACGCAATACTGTGTGATCATGTGAGCAACAAGTGATTCTTTGATTTGCTTACTCGTGCACGGGGCATCCTCATGTTATGAGACATCCTTTGTCTTTCAGTGCGGAAAAATACTCATAAGCACCCCTCTTTAAGCAGGTTCCTTGTATTAAGGGACACTTGTCTTGCAAGGTGCCATTGTATATCAAATTTATACATTTTTTGCTAGTCCACTATAGGGCAACATACACACAACCAGTCACACTCACTCTCACACCTAGGGGCAATTTGGAACAGCCAATTAGCCTAATGTGCATGTCTTTAGACTTTGGGAGGAAACCGGAGTACCCGGAGGAAACCCACGCAGGCACAGGGACAACAGGCAAACTCCACACAAACGCCCTTGCTGAGGACCTTCTTGCTGTGAAGGGGATGTGCTAACCATTACACAAGTGTGCCGTCCCAAATGTAATCAAAAGCCGTGTATAAATCTAAACCTTTCAGTTGTACTTTGTTTTCGAGTCTGCAGAGTATTTATTTTAGTAATTGATTGTTTGTTTAAATTCAAAGACTAAAAGCTTTGATAATTATGTGTCGGGCGCTGGTGTACATGAGGGCATTACTCTTCATTACAGCAAAGTGAAAATATAATTAACACACCATTATAATGGACGCTGAATGCTAAGGGTGTAGCCCAGCTCCTGACATCAGCAGGATTTAATTTTGACGTGGAATCTGTTCTGATTTATTCACGAATATTAAAGTCAGCACCTTTTAAAAAAACGTCGTGTCAGGCGGTAATTGCCTGAAAACCCCAGAGAACCATCCTCTCATGGGGTATCGCCATTTTAGCATCAGAGTGAAAATGAGCGAGCGATTGACGTGATGCGTGCGGGATGAATGTGGAAGAGTATGAAAGGAAGGAAGTGTACGAGAGAATGTGTGCATGAATTATTCAGTGTTTATTAATTATAGTGGAATTAAACGTGCAGATATTCACTTCTGTCCCTGTGTGTTTTTACTTCCTACTGCTGAAGGAAGAACCGTTCGAGGGAACCAAGGTAGGAACCAAAAACACATTTGATCCCTTAAATCCCAAGGCTGAGACGTTCTGATGAGAAGTGTGTTTTAAATGTCTAAAATCACATCTGTGTTTATTTAAATTTGTTTTTGTTTACAGTCATGCGTATCGTGGCACTTCTCGCAGCTTTATCATGCTCATGTTTCTGTTGAGTGTGTGTTCACGTGAGTGTGTGTGTGTGTGTGTGTGTGTGTTGCAGAATGAGTTGAGGAACACGGAAATGCTGTCTGCGGCGTGTGCTGTCGGAGTTGGCTGCTGCTTCGCGGCTCCTATCGGAGGTAAGACGCACTGCAGCACCACGAGAATCTTCTCATCGTGTTTTTAAACCAATCGACTTCCTCTGAAACACTGCAGCAAAAATAAACACAGCATCGGAGTCAGTGTGTGTGTTCCACAAAGGGTTTTATAAAATAGATTCATTCATTGATGGTCTAGTGAGTGAACAGCTCAGTAGACCATCGCACGGCCAACACACACACAACCAATTTACACACACACCTGGGGCGATTTGGAACAGCCAGTCAGCCTATTGTGCATGTTTTTGACTGTGGGAGGAAACTGGGGTACTCGTAGAAAACCCATGCAAGCATGAAGAGACCATGCAAACTCCACACAGAAACGCTCTTGCTGAGTCGGGGACTCAAACCCAGGACCTTCTTGCTGTGAAGTGGACATGCAAACCACTGTGCCACCATGACACCCTTCATAAAATGGATTTCTGTTTGTATTTTATAATATTATGTCTGCTTATCAAAGCCATTTTTACGGATCTATTAACTGACCACAGCGTGAAAGCTTTCATATCAGAATATCAGGGCGTCTTAGTTGTGATTACTGTCACCTCATAGAGTGAAGGTTCTGGGTTCGAATCTGAGCCGAGGGTTTTTCCGCATGGAGTTCTTCTAGTTCTTGCATGGGTTTCCTCTGGGTACTCCAGTTTCCTCCAACAGTACAAATACATGCGCATCAGGTGAATAGAGTACTCTGTTTCCCCCAGAGGTGTGACTGTAGTGTGAATGGTTGTTTGTGTCTGTGTTAGAGTGGTGACCTATTCAGGGTGTAACTCCACCCCCTCTCACCTGAACTCAGCTGGGATTGGCTCCAGCTTCCCTATGACTACGAAGAATAACGATTCCTAACGACGTTAAAAACGATACGCATTCCTAATGACTGATCTATTTTTTTTGCTCTTGGTCATGTATTAACAGGTGTGTTATTTAGTATTGAAGTAACGTCAACGTTTTTTGCTGTGAGAAATTATGACTGATCTATTTTTTTTGCTCTTGGTCATGTATTAACAGGTGTGTTATTTAGTATTGAAGTAACGTCAACGTTTTTTGCTGTGAGAAATTATTGGAGAGGATTTTTCGCAGCAACATTCAGTGCCTTCATCTTCAGAGTGCTGGCCGTCTGGAACAAAGATGAAGGTGAGGCAGAAGACGGAATGGTAATTCAGTCATTTTAACCCTTTTATTTCCTCTACGCTTGCGTGCAGCGTGATCACTCAGTAATTTCTTTTGAGGTTGCAGTACATCTGTAAAAAAAGTTTGTTCCTGTTGTTCCTCTGTCCTGAAGATGTCTGAAAATGTGAGGGTTCATTCATTCATTCATTTATTTTCTTAACCGCTTAATCCTAATTAGGGTCGCAGGGAGGCTGGCGTCCATCTCAGCCGACTCTGGGCGAGGGCAGAATACACCCTGGACAACTCGCCAGGCCATCGCATGGCAGAAACACGCTGACGGCAGTGCAGCCTACTCTTGACGAAAATCAGCAATGGTTCTTTTCATGCCTCTCACCACAGACAGTGAAAGACATGGGCGGCCTTTGATAAACCAGTTAGCTGCACTCGGGGGACAGCAGTGACAGTGAGGGTTCATCTTACCAAAAAAAAAAAAAAATTACATTAAAAAAATGTTACTGTGGTGAATGGTTAGTGATATTCTGGACATTCCATTTGTGACCTGTTCTCCAACTACTCACCGCAAACTTCTCAGATATCTGGTGAATAAACTTTTATGATGTTTTTTAATCAGCTGTGTCTGAGTTTTGTTGGCAAGAAGTCGATTCTAAAATTTCATAAAGTTTCTCCAAACTGTTCCTAAACAACACACACTATTCTCTGACATTGCTAACTTGTTGCTAAATGTTCCCCATCTGACATTTTTTTGTGTGAATACAGGACACATTCCCCTGATTGTCTGGTGAGGGGTGAATGACCTTAGAGAACAGTTTGGGAGAGTTTGGGGAAAAAGAAAATTGCATTTGTCGTGAGATTATTCAGAAAATAGTCCAAATAAATTTTTGGGGTCAGCAAGCTGTTGCTATAGAAATGATATTATATCATAATGAGAGAATTAATTAAAAATAAAGCTGTGATGTGAAGTCTTCTCTCCTGACCAATCACAATCCATATCTCAACACCTTCTCTCCTAACCAATCACAATTTAGAACTCAACATCTTCTCTCCTGACCAATCACAATCCATATCTCAACACCTTCTCTCCTAACCAATCACAATTTAGAAATCAACATCTTCTCTCCTGACCAATCACAATCCAGAACTCAACATCTTCTCTCCTGAACAATCACAATCCATAACTCAACACTTTTTCTCCTGACCAATCACAATCCAGAACTCAATACCTTCTCTCCTGACCAATCACAATCCAGAACTCAACATCTTCTCTCCTGACCAATCACCATCCAGAACTCAACATCTTCTCTCCTGACCAATCACAATCCAGAACTCAACAACTTCTCTCAGCAGCTCCGTGATGTTAAATAAAAACAAACCCTGCTGCATGAATCTCATAAACCTTTTTCTTTTACAGAGACGATCACAGCGCTGTTTAAAACACGATTTCGTCTGGACTTTCCGTTCGATCTGCAGGAACTGCCGGCCTTCGCTGTATTGGGGTATCTCACCATCTCACACACCTCACTCCATTGCTTCATTTTTTTTTCTTTAATGTGGTTCATGGTTATGGTGTCTAATTATTTATGTCAGATTTCTCTTTTTTTCCTTTCCAGTATTGCAAGTGGATTCGGAGGTGCACTGTACGTTTATCTGAACCGGCTGATCGTCGAGTCAATGAGGAAGCAAAAAACCATCAATAAGTTTTTACTGAAAAAGTTCGTCTCCTTCTTATAAAATGCAGCCTGTAGAGTGAATATAAATAACTGTGATGTGTCTGAGCACTGCTGTTTATTTAATAATTATTCACTGAAGGCAATGTGGATCTCAAGGAATCGTTCCTGAGACAGAACGATAAGGAAACTATTTAATTCAGCAATTGTTTTAGTATATACTACAAGGAAATATAAAAAGTAAAATAAATCAAGATTTGTATAGTATATTTTTATATATTTCTACCATGACAGGTGAGCGCCGCACACTCCGAGCAGATCTAAGTGGTGTGTTGTTAGAGGGGTCTCGTTTTAGTATATTCTCCACAGAAATAAAAACAAACTAAAAATAGATTTTTATGGTGTAGTTTTGTATTTTAAAGCGTGATGCTGATGACATCACCTGCTCCAAGTGGCCGCGACGTCACGTTTCATTCAAGCATCATCCAATCACAATCTTTTTAATCCCAGAATAGTGGACCAATCAAATCACACTGCTCCCTTGTGGTATATACTGAAGTTTATTTAAATTTTAATAATAATAATTATTGTTATTATTATTATTTATTTTTATTTCTATTACATTTTGGTCCTCTGCAGGAGGTTGGTGTATCCTGCTGTTGTCACTCTTCTCATATCGTCGCTCACGTTTCCTCCAGGATTTGGGCAGTTTATGGCTGGACAGGTCTGATATTCTCTTTTTTTTTGCTTTTATATTTATTTATATTCACAGATTTAAAATCATCTCTCATATTTTATCCCAAACACTTTCATTTATTTACTAAAACTTCTCCACATGACATGAAGCACATTTCGTGCATAAACCAGACATGAAAAGAAGCTCATTACATTTTTACTGCATTAATAATTTACTAAATATATTTAAAAAGGTTCAAATTAAAAAGTTTAAATCCTACTTTAAAATAAATAAACTGTTAATCTGGTGTGTATGAACGTTAAGCTCACTCAACATGAGTCGTTAGTGGCGCTGTTCGATAACCAGACGTGGTACAAGCAGGGCATGTCTGAGGAGTTCCAGTTCTTGAGTCAGCCTCAGGCCTGGAAACACCCGCAGGTCAGCGTCTTCATCACCCTCCTTCTCTTCATCATTATGAAGGTAACTCAGGTCCTCCTCTGCCACCAAACATTACACAGCACGTTATAACACTGAGAAGTTTTTAAATAAAGAAATAAAATTCCACAGTGATTTAAAGACGTGTTCACTGACTGGATGTAACCTTCATGAAAAGTCCACTTCATAGTGTGCACTTCGTAGAGTTGCACTGAAAAATAGAATTACTACATGGAAATAAGTGGATTTTTATTTCTACAAAGCAGGTGATGTTTTACCCACAGTTTGTGTTTTTTACAGCAAAAGTTATATTTGGATTTTCATGTACTTTCTACCAGAGGCGGAACTTAACACAACACAAGGAAGACTCTGTTAGATTTTAGAAATGATCCGGATTAAATTCTGGATCCAGGAATTTAATGATTTGAAAAGTGATAAAGGATTGTGATTCTGAAAAATTAGATTGTTTTTGTTGTTGTTATTCTGACCCCCCACCACACCAGTTCTGGATGTCAGCCGTCGCAACAACGATGCCAGTGCCATGTGGCGCGTTCATGCCCGTTTTCCTTATAGGTATGTGTGTCTTAAAATACGACTTCATCTCAATTCTCATGAGCAACAAATTAAGATCAATTCAACAGTTCAAAAAAATTCATGAGTTTATTAACAGTACAGTTTTTTCTCTAATAATGTTACTAAAAAGCAACTTGTTTTTCACTAAATTATAACATGATGAACACTTTTCTCAAATTTGCCTACTAAAAAATGAAAAAAATTTATCAGTAACAATTAATGATCCTGTGAAATTTTGTTTCTAAATTCTACTAAATGACTTCAGCTTAGTTTCTAAAATGTATTCAATTACTAAACTAACCCTTGGCAGATCTTTAGCTTAATACAAGGAACACATAATAAAAATATTACACATCATAAAAAGTACCTAGCTAAATTTTTTGTAAATATTTTAAACAAATAATTGGCCAAAGATGAACTACTATATTACATAAAATATATAAATTATATAAAATGTAATAAATTCAATTAAAAAACTCTAAAGTTTAGGTGCTATATCATAATCAAACTCAGTGTAAATAACTTTATTTAATAAAAAAAATTGACACTAAGCTTTTTCTAAACACCACTGAAGTATAACATTGTGTAAACAGCACACGGTTTAACACTGTTGAGAAACTTAAATATAAAAAATAAAGATATTTTGCTTCACTGTTGGACTCGGCTCACCAGAGGAAGCTGATGAAGGTGTGATATCAACACTTTGAACATTTTAATGTCTTTTTACCATTTTCATTTTCTGTGTTTAGGCCATTTACTGTTTCGTTTTGATAATGTTTGTATAATCAGCATTTTTGAATCTCATCTCACTCATTTGCTCAGTTGTTTGTATTTTTTTGTTCGCTCACCTTTTGTTTCTCTTTTCCCATGCCATCCTCATCCTCATTGCCAAGCAATCATCAGTTTCTGACCAATCAGTCCTGTGCTTAAGTAAGTATCAGCTACACTCATTTATCTACATTATTACTTTCACTTCTATTATTACAAATTTTCTTTTATAAATCTATCAACAAATGAACAATTACATGAAATTTAATTGTTACTCCCAACAACATTTTACTGTTAATTAAATAACTACTACATGCTAAGGTTTAAAATGTAAATTATTAGAAAACCGTAAAAGAAACCCATAAATAGTTAAAGTTTAGCAGCTAAATACAAAAAACTTCATAGTTAAAGTGAAAACTAAAAATGTATTCAATTTTCCTGAATTTTATATATTTTGGATTTTTCCTAACTTAATTTGAGATATTAAATGATACTGAATTTTCATTAATAAACCAAAAAGCTGGTTTAGATTTTATTTATTTATTTATTTACTTTTTTGTATGTCACTGTCAATAAACAAATAACTAGAGTTTTGCTATTAAATGGTAAAAATTCTACAGTTAATAAACAAACACTTGGATTAAGTCCCTCTACTAGATATGTATAGTAAGTAAGTGAAGACTAATTTCATATCATATAATAAATTGAACACCTCACTAAAATTCCTGTAAATTATAACATTAATAAATGTTCATTCAGGTGAAGTGTAGCTGATAAATGATATTGTTAGCTGACCAGTTCTCTGAAGTTTACAAAACAAAATGTTAAAATGAGTACTTTGAATAATTGTAAGTATTAACACTGATTTACAATGTTTAATTTATTATTATTTTCTTCATAATAAAAAACTTGAGGTACTAAATTTGTAAATTTTTGCAAATATTAAATAAATACTGTGAATGCTTTATGCAGGTGCTGCATTCGGTCGTTTGGTGGGTGAAAGCATGGCAGCTATGTTTCCCGACGGCATTCACACTGACAGCACGGTCTACCCCATAGTTCCTGGCGGCTACGCTGTTGTAGGTAAGGTTTACATTTCATTATATTAGCATGAATTTAACATTTTATTGTTTAATTAAAAAGACTTGTACTTACTGGATAACTGTGTGCTAAATTACATTATTGCTGTACAGCTAGCTTATCTACAAAGCCAAACAGCTAGCTCACAGACTAGCTAGACTAATGGTGGGGAAGATGATTTACAAAACCAGATAACCAGATATACTGAGATCGGTTTATTAAATCCTACTGTGTAAGATAAAATGATAGAATCCTGGCAGTTAGCAAAAAGCTAAAAGGTTAATATAGGGAGCAGTTATATTCTTGCTTTTCTCTGTATTATTTATAAAAGATGAAAATATTTATTACATCAGTGTGTAATAGAGCAGTTTTATGGTGAATGTGGTGTATTTTATGTTACTTGCGTCACCTCAAGGCTAATTTCAGTACAGCTGATGAAATACGCTCAGCAGAGAGCAACACCCGTCACAAGTACAATAGGAAATCAAATTGCTGTCAGGTTTCTGGTTGTTCTGTAATTTAGTGTGTGTGTGTGTGTGTGTGTGTGTGTGTGTGTGTGTGTGCGTGTGTGTTTGTGTGTAGGTGCTGCAGCACTTTCCGGAGCAGTCACACACACTGTGTCCACTGCAGTGATTGTATTCGAGCTGACTGGTCAGATCTCACACATCCTGCCCGTGATGATTGCCGTGATTCTGGCCAACGCCGTGGCTCAGAGCCTCCAGCCGTCACTGTATGACTCCATCATCAGGATCCAGAAACTTCCTTACCTGCCAGAACTGGGCTGGGGTCAGGAGTGAGTGCTTCCTCGGTCTCTCTGTCAAGTCAGAATGTGAAGTGTGTCTAATTATTTTCCTACAGCAGCACAAAATGTTTTATGTTTATCTCTTTTACACCATATCAGTTCCTGCTGTCGCTTGCGCTGTCATAGTGCAGCTGCTTTGGAAAACCAATCAACACTTTCTCTTCTGACCAGTCACAACCCAGAACTCAGTTGTGGTGTAAATGATTCTGGTTTTGTGTTCTCACTCGTTAGGAAGTATAATATCCGTGTGGAGGACATCATGGTGCGAGACTTACGTTACATCACGCTGTCCTCTACATACCGGGATGTGCAGGAAGCGCTAGTGACCGGGCAGCTGAAAACTCTCGCTCTTGTCGAGTCTAAAGGTGAGGCTATGTTAAAAAGTTAATTATAGTAACAACTGACAAATGACTGAACACCTGGCAACCATTTGGCCACACCCCCAGACTGTTTATACCAATAGTAGCTTCGCATCTACGTATTGATTAACTAAATAAAAAAACGATATTTCTGTAAATAAGATTTAAAAATAAATATTGGGTTGAAAGTTTCAGATTTGGATGCTAGTGCCATATATATCATACATATGTATCTGTGAATTATTTCTTCTTTAAAATTATTCAACTAAACTCTAAAAACTTAGATGAACTTTTACTGTATCTCATGGCATATCTTTACTTGCGTCTTATCTCCCCGAATCGCTTCTCTTTTCCTCTTTATGTTTAGAGTCGATGATCCTGCTCGGCTCCATCGAGCGTTCTCAGCTCCAGTTTTTGCTCTCAGAGCAGCTCGGTCGAGGCCGGCGTTTGGAGTACTTGAGAGAACAAGCGCAAGACAATGGCTCGCATGTGCCATCATCAATTTCCCAGAATTCCTCACCCAAAGCTGGCCGTGGCGTTCGATTCCTGGTAAGATGTAGTCAGGGGTTTATAAGTTGCTTCAAAGTTGTTTGCAAATTAAAAGGTTCCAGTGCACCAATCAGACACAGTAAGTATTAAAGCTCCGTCCTTTTTGAACTTTTTATGAATGATCATTTTGTGGTGTTGGATCATGAACAAATTTTGTGGGATTTTTTTATTATAATAATAGGTTTAAGTGTAACATTGATGCAAACAGTTGACTTGAACGTGTTGCAACTTTTTCTGTAGATTTCAACAGAGGAATCGTCGTACAGTCCGACGCTCAGCAACTCGCAGATTCCCCTCAAATCCGCGCTTAAAACTGTGTCATCCATCAGCAACAGCGACACTCTGAACAGTACGTACACAACGTTGAGACTGCAGTTGATAACTTTTCTGTAACGTCCTGTACATTCACTATTGTCAGAGCTGCGATTACAGAAAACTAATCACCTCCTTCTCTTCTGACCAATCAGAAATCAGGACACATGACTCATAAGCGCTGTTCTTTTTTCCTCTTGTGGATTCAGATTCTCCAAGTCCGTCCTGTGGAGAACCGGTGAAGGAGCAGGTGGAGGTAAGGATATCTTCTAGAAGAAGTAGCTGATGACTCACCCGTGATTAAAGCTCATTTTTCTGATTTTGGAAGATAATACTCACAGTATTATCGACAGTGTTTAAATATGCTAATGTCATCCATGTTGCTTCTGCTAGTTTGTTTGTGGTTATATTTGGGGAAGTCGGTGGTGTTATATAACAATTATGTTTTTTTCTGACTGTTATTATTTCAGGAAGCCCCTAAAGTCGAGGATGACATGTCCACAGCAGAGGTTAGCATCTCAGGCGAATCCAAACATTTAGTCTAAGAAACCATTCTCCTGCTAATTTATTTATCTGTACACAGAATACAAATGAGTGTTTAAAGTAACGTCACTCCACACAGACCTGCTTTTCTGTTTACAGTGCGTACACACTTTTACAGCCAACTATTCACTTACTAGGAAAGGTTCTAGAATATCCCAAGAAGAAGCAAAAACATAAGACAGAGTAAAGCTGCATCCACACAGGAAGTAATGAGCGACAAGCGTGCAACCTGAAGTGGGGGGGTACAGAGTTCAACTGAGATGAACTTTCATGCAATGTAATTCGAGCGTTGCTGTCAAACACTAAGTTACCCAAAGCATTTTCCTTAGAGAAACAACAAATTACTCCACCTACATTACCATGGAAGAGCAGCTCATTATTGCTGTGTGATTAACCACTGCAAATTTTACAGTGTTAATAACTGGAAGCGCCACTCTGGTCTACGTTTCTAAAACGGTCTGCATTTCCTGTGTGTTTATATTTATATACGTTTAACTCTTCCTGGTTCATGATGCACAAGAGCCTCCATTCGAAACTTGCTGTGTGATAATAATAATAATAATTATAAACTTATAATGACAATAAAAGCTTAAATAATATTAGAATTAAATAATATTTATTAGATAATATTAGAATTAAACAATATTTATTAGATGTTTATTAGTGAACTAGCTAGATACTGCTAGTGGACTTACACTTCCTGTAGGGAACTCGCTGTTCACTGCTCCTGGTTTTACTTGAAAACATTTGGTAGCAGAAAACATGTGAGTGGGTTACCTAGCAACTCAACAACTAGCAACTCAAATTGCTTGTTGCTCCTCACTTCCTGTGTGATGCTTCCGCTTCAAAGGTAACCTACAGGCAAGTGCTCAAAGCTAGAGATAGACAATTCAAACGTAAACAAAGGCTAGTTTACAGAGTAAAAGTTAATGTAGTAAGAAAACAACTTGTAGAAAGAAGATTTCACTCTAAAAACAAGACCCTGTAGAGCAGGGATGTCCAATCTTACCCGCAAAGGGCCGATGTGGGTGCAGGTTTTTACTTCAACCAAGCAGTAGCCACACCAATCACTGTTCAGTTTCAGTCAATGATCTCACAAAAAAAAGACCACATTGCCCAGCAAGTAAAAGCTAACGTTAATCCAGAAAGGTTAATCATAAATTAAAATTCTTCATCAAATTTGTTTACGACAACTGCCTTGAGACAATTTTGTCTTGAAAGGAAAAGCTAGCTTAGCGAGTAAACACTCCGTGTTTATTCTTAGAGGAAGCTAACTTCATAAGTGAAAGCGTGATTTAATTTCTACGTTGAAAATTCATCACAGATTCTTATGTAATCGTGAGCTGTTCATAAAACTAACCTACATTTCACTGAATTTTAATACCATAAAGATTTTTTTACCCCAGATCGCTGAATGGGAGGAGCAACAGCTGGAAGACGTTGTCTGCTTTAACAACTGCAAGATAGACCCCGCCCCCTTCCAGCTCGTTGAACGCACGTCTTTGCACAAAGTAAGCTCATCTGCATGTTGTATGTAAAAATGTACGTTAATGACATGTGCTGATTTTATATGTAAATAAAATGATTACATCATAACATTACTGAAGTTTTATAAACACAGTCAGGTAATTTTACAGTTTAAAAATAAATATTTTGTTCTGATAGAGTGGGAGTGCACTGAGACGTCCTGCTATTGTAATTATTTGAGGAGGCGGGGTTAAATGGTATAGGAGCTATGATCTAAATGGGTTGGGCCAACAGAAAAACTTCTTACAAATCTTACAGCTTTTTAAAAACAGTAAACAGGTAAACGTATCGACAAAGTGCGTGACTATCAACCGGAGATCGCAAATTCAAATCAGGAATCCATAGGAGCTAATTGGCCAAGCTCTCACGGAAGTGGGGATGGCATGCGTTCACTTCCCTGTCACTCACAACGATCACCAGCCAATCACAGGTGTCTGGGAGCTCATTAGTATAAGAGGGTGGACAGCAGTTTCCCTCCGAGTGTGTTAAGCTGCCCCCAAATACATATGCACGGCAGTTTGTAAAGAGGCGGGTGGCAGCACTGCATGTCACGGAGGGGGCATGTGCACGCTTACATCCCTCCCTGGTTGGTGGTGGTCGTGTGATCCGACAATAACAGGAGGACAATACTTGACAGGCGGGAATTCATTACGACTAAAATTAGGGGAGAAAATGGGGAGGTAAAAAACATAAATTAATTTTTTAAATTGTTAACAGGAAGGTAGGTCGGTAACTGGTTCATTCATGCTTTTCTAAAAAGGATTTTTTGCTATTTTGTTTGTAAATCACAGACGCACACAATTTTCTCTCTGCTTGGTCTGGATCATGCTTACGTCACGAGCACCGGGAGACTGGTTGGAGTCGTCTCATTAAAAGAGGTGTGTGTTCTTTTTATTTAAAAAAAATGCGGGCGTATCGACAAGGTGCGCTACACATTACAGGTTCGAATCCAGTTTGATGCCACAGCCATCCACGGCCAGGAGTCCATGGGAGCTGATTGGTCAAGCTCCAACAGGAGGGACGGATATTTTTTTCATCAATTGTCCAACAATTATCCAACTCTAATTCAATGTTTAAATGAAGTTGACGGTTTATTGCTGTAACAGTTCCATCTAATCTGATGTGAAATTAAAGTATGTACAGTATCTACAATATTTATTTTTTAAATGTATTTTTACGGTTTACTTTCTGCTTCTGCTTTTCTGCTTTTTACTTTCTGCTTTCAGCTACGGAAAGCCATTGAGGGGTCTGTAACCGTCACAGGTGTGAAGGTCCGCCCCCCTCTGGCCAGTTTCCGTGACAGCGGTACCAGCAGCAGCGTTTCTGAGGTAACCGAGCTCCACAAACTCTGGAGTCGCCACAAAAGCCTATCATTGCCGCGGGAACCCAAAACAGCGGCAGAGCACTGTGATGAGCTGGAGCATCCATCCGAGAGCAGCGTGCTGAACGAGACAGATTGCACCGAGGTCTTACACAGCGAGGACCAATCAGAAACCTCGATGGCGGAGGAGACACAGTCAGAGCTCGAAAACTTTTCAGAGAACTTTTCTGAACCGATCGAAGAACAGAGCTCGAGCCAAAACGAGGAACTAACGTGCGAGATTGACCCATCGAATACAGACGACCAGCCGGAATGACGCCTACTGTTTGTTATTAAAGCACACAAAGCTAACGTACTGGGGCATCCAAGCATATGACCACGCCTTCATACTAGCAAGCGACAAAATGGCAACACATCAACGTTTCATTATTTTATGCATAATTAGTTATGAATGAGTGAATCAGAATAACTAGTGCCACTAAATGCACTAACTAAGTGCTAACTAATTTTAACTCTCTCTGGATTGGAAAACACACGGTTCATACTGATAAATATCTGTATGGTGTAATGGCTACCAGTCTGATATAATGAAGGTTAACATGAGAAGGAATGCTAATGCTAATGCTAACAAAAGCGTACTGCTTTTAGTGTAAGATCATGTGGTATAAACAAAATAAAGAAAGAAATCTACAGTAAAATAACATCCAACCAAAAGGAGGGGTGACCTGAGCATCTTGTCGCTTTCCGGTGTGAACGCTAGGACGAATTCAGGGTCGAGGAGGAGTGTATAAACAAACGCACACTCAGCACACCGATTCCGCTCACGTCCATGTGAGAACCGAATGTACAGACGCCACAGCATAAACGATGTCTTGTAGGCGTGTGCCGATGTCATTAAATATTATCACAATATTGTGTTGGAGATGCGGCTGATTAACAGGATTATGGGTCTGATACCATTCAGCTGTCCTTGAGCTCTTCTCAAACGGGACACATTTAATTTCATGAGCACAAATGCGCTGGCCAAAAAAAGAGAAAAAAAAAGAAAAAAGAGCAAGAGAGAAATAGCAGCTCAGGCAGGGCACCAATATTTTTAAGCAGCTACAGTGACTAATATTGCGATAAATCGAACAATGGTTTATCAGCGCATGGCAGTGTGTACACGTCAAAATGAATATTGGATTATGAAAGGAGGAACGGTTTTGTGTGTGTGTGTGTGTGTGTGTGTGTGTGTACATAACTGAAGTGTGTGACTCAGCTGCACACCAAACCCATGTCCCCCATCTGGAGCTGACACTTTTCATCTGTCTCCGAGAGCTAAGCTACAATTTGCCTCTAAATTTAGCCACTTAATCGCCACAGTGACGATCAGAGAGAAGAACAGACGCAACAGAACGGACGGCGAGACAAAGAACGGCAAGGAAAACAGCGTGAAGAGGAAGAGAAGCGGTGGAATGAAAAAGAAACAAAAAGACGAACGATGCTGAAGGGCATAAAATTTTTTGGCACCTTGTAATTAGCGTGCGGTCGACAGAACACATGCCGGCTGAAGAACGATAATAAACATTAATCAGGCTGTTTAATGAAACATCATTCACAAACACACACACACAAACACTCACACACAAGAACTGGCCCAAACAGGAACCAACAGATCTTGGGAACACACAAGAGTTCTTGATCATTCCTCACCGTTACCATGGCAACACATGGTGGGAACACTCAGATGAGTGCCGTTCATCTGATCGGATCAGCCCTTTAGTTCATAGCTCAAATTGGCAGGAAAAAAATCGGGGTAAAAAAATGTTTTAAAATTTCTGCTGCAAGTTTTCAATTATATAAAAAATACAAATATGCACCATAACATTGTAACTATAACTTCTTCATCCACCGGGTAATATTAGAAACTAATTATGGTACTGTGGATTCTTTTTATTTTAGGAAATGTGAAAACAATATGCGGCAGTGTGGTAGTTAGCATATCCACCTCACAGCAAGAAGGTCCTGGGTTCGAGTCCCAGGCTTGGCAAGGGTCTCCTCGTGAATGCATGGGTTTCCTCTGGGTACTCCGGTTTCCTCCCACAATCCAAAGACATGCACATTAGGCTAACTGGCTGTTCCAAATTGCCTCTAGATGTGTGTGTCGACTCTATGATGGACTGGCGAGCTGTTCAGGGTATACCCTGCCTTCATCCAGAGTTGGCTGAAACATGCACCAGCCTCATCACGACCCTAATTTATAGGATTAAGTGGTATGGAAAATAACTTTATTCATTAATAAATGTTTGAATTAAATGATACGATTAAAGAGCAAACAATATATATTTAGGTTAGCAAACAAATCATAGTGTTCTACTATAACTTAGGCTAACTAGAAATGTTCACACTGTAGTAATGAGCAACAATGACTTGTCAACAAAAATTCCACAAAATAATCAATTTTAAGAGTTTACACAATTTTATCTTTATACCACAATTTCAAACAATTTTATCAGCCTATTAAAATACAGTCTATATAATAATATAAAGTGTTTTTTAGAGATCTTACTCTGGATCCAAACAGAATGTTTTATAAAAAGTTCCATCTTTCATCAGAATTTCATTTCAGACTAGCTAGCCTAGCTACCAACTCTACCTAACGAACAGTTATCTATAATTTATTAGCAAACTTACAGTTCAAAGAAACGAGAAGAGGTTTGTAAAGATGTTATCAGGGCATTTTTATAGTATTTTTATTTGTTTTGAAATCTATAGTTTTAATCCAGGCCGCATATAATATTTAAAATAATGTTTTAAATATTTTGTTCGGTTAGCTAGCAATGAATAACTTAATGTTGTAACTAATTAAAAAGTAGTAGTAGAATATTCTTTTTTAGGCTAACCTTGCTAGCTATTAACATCTCATAGAAACTATAAACAATGCTGTTTCTGTTGGTATTTTTAGAAAATAAAACACAAACATTTGTGCAGGTTGAAGAAACCATTCATTAGTTTTCTGAACCACTTAATCCTAATTAGTGTCGGGGGGAGGCTGGGGCCCATCTCAGCTGACTCTGGGTGTGGACAGCTCGCCAGGCCATCGCAGGGCAGAAACACGCTAATGGCAATGCAGCCTATCCTTTACGAAAGTCAGCAATGGTTCTTTTACATTCCTCTCACCACAGACAGTGCGAGACATGGCTGGCCTTTGATAACCCAGTTAGCTGCACTGGGGGGACAGCAGTAACGTCCCGGTGACAGTGGGGCTTGGACCCCTGACCTTCGGATCAGTAACCCCGATCCTGCCAATCTTGAGCTGGGTCCTTCGGTAATTGGAATGATGCCCGATTGAAAAAGCACAGTTTTATATATCCTGATATTTGTGCAACAATTTTTACACCCTTACACACACACACACCCCTTCCCATGTGAAGTGGCAGTTTAGGTTTTTGGAAATTTTAAAAGTCTGAAGAAATCCGAAGTAGGGAGATTTCTTATCCCAAATCACAGAATGTTTAATTTACATCTATTTTAATTTCACTAGTGAAAGCCTCAGCATACTTAACATCAAGGTGTCTGGGTGTGCTGTGTGAAGTCAAAGCATCTTCATAAGCATGTCTGTAAAACTTTTAGCTTGTGTAGACTGTTCATGGGCTGGATGTAAAAGTGCTCTGGTACTGCTTGGATCGAACAATTCAGTCTGGATGAGAATACGGCATTAGTCGATTTCGTGAGCGCGAGTATGTGGAGCCGACTGTACTACACAGTTTTAGGGTTTGTACTTCTTACACTTGTACTAATTACATATTTTCACACACAGTCTTATAGTTCAACAGTGTGACGAGAAACTGAGACTTTCTTGATTTACAAACATCAGAAGTGTAATTCATGGTGCAGTTCAAACACCATGAAAACAACACTGGCCTCTTACTGTTGACTACTATTTACATTTTTTCAGAAATAAAGTCCCAGGATGTGAAAATAGAGGATTCGGGACTTAATCTCTCAATTTGCTTGTTTGCAATGACCAGTCTTAAAATTTAAACAGTGGCATCTACAGTACTGGAGCTCTTACACGAAACTCATGAAGTTAGTTTGGTCTTCCTGCAGCACTAACCATGTTAATTCATCTCCATGTTAATTATGAAGAGGTCTTAATTCTGATTTGACATACTACCTAACTTCATTTACATGCAAAAGCTCTTCATCAGGTACTTGAAATGATACCACGATACTTTTTTTTTTACCTCCAAGGCCAGATTTGGTCAAAGCTGCAATGTTTCAGTTCCTTTAAAACAGTGTATATTTAAAGCAATCATAGTTACACTGTAAATTGCACCATACAGTACGGTGGGCATGTGCCGATAATCACTGATATAATAATTATAGTATTCACAGTGCATGATGGTGGAATTGTTGATAATTGTATCTCATAGCTAGCATGTTTTCTTGATGTTCTATAATGTTTTAAGAGCCATATTTGAGTTTATATATTGCTGAAAGTCGTTTCCATGGTTACACTAAGCTAGCAGACATGAGGTAACCAGCCATAATCTTCATCCTCATTCTCATGTTGAGTTCCAGTACTGAGGAAAGAAAAACTGTAAAGAACACCACTTGCTAAGACAGGTGCTCGTCAATGAAGTGGCATGATACAATTTATTATATTCAGAAATTGGTACACAAACACTTAAGTCAGGTGTCCGGTTCCTGTTAGCTGAAATAGCTAGCAATTGCTTCGTAGGATATCTTTATTCAGGTAACAGTATTCTGTGGTCATTAGTTAGCTATCCTGAACCTCTTGGGTTAACTAATAGCTAGCTAGTATTTACCTTCTGTTTTAAATTTAGCTAGCTATCAATAATCTCCTGTAGTTACTTTAGCTAGCTAACTAGCAGTGCTCGCATGTGACTTTAGCTAGCTGGCAATAAATTTCTGCTTTAACTTTAGCTAACTAGCCATAATCTCCTGAGGCAACAGTTCTAACACTTTAGAGGTTCTAAAGTGGTCTCATTTCGGTTTACAAAATAACACAACAACAACATTCTTCCCAGAAATACAAGTTTCTCCTTGAATTCTTGCCATCTAGTGTTTGTTGCTAACTAGTGCCAGTTAGCATTGTCTGAGTTTTAGCTAAGAAGAGAAATTTATCAGGTGTACAGAGAGTGATAAAATTAAGTTATTACAAAAGCAGAAAAGGAATGTGGACTAGTAAGCAAGCTAATAATAAATGCCTGTGGTAATTTAAGCTAGCAATAATCTCCTGTGGTAAGTTTACCTAGCTAGCATCAACCTTGCGTGAAAACTTTAACTTGAAGCTGCTACCACTAAATGCGCTACTGTGGCGCGTCTCAAACTCAGGAGTATTTCTGTTTCCGTGTCCTTGTCTGGTTGTTTTTAAAAACTAACTTGATAACGTTTCTCACAAAATCCATTCTTCAAAAGTCCATACTTTGTACATTTTGGTATGTGAAATAATTTGCTAACACAAGTTAGCCATGTTAAAATAAATAAATAAATAACCAGCATGATAAAAGGTAAATATTATTCAAACAAGATCTCGGCACATGTCTACAGTACCTTCGCGGCTGTAGTGATGTTTTTAGGCCATAATCCACTCTGCTGCTAACGTTCTCCATTAAACCCCTCACCTGTACTGTACATCTCACCTGCAGCGGGTCGTATTAATCGTATCTTACCTGCCTTCATACGCACTTTGGTTGCAGTCTGCATATTGGGGGAAAAAATCAGCTGCAAAGCTTTTTTTTATTATTTCTTTTTAATTATAATTTTTTTAAACCAACTGTGCAATAATCATTTATATTCTTGCAACTAATGTTTGCCAAATTAGATTATTAAGTCTTCGAATGTTGTTTTGGATTTATTGTGATTCATGTCTCTGTGTATTTGTGAAGCATGGATGGGTAACAAATTATTTTAAGTGTAATATCTAAGTAAGTTTATTTCCCGTGAAAACTGGCTAGCGATCACTTTTTCTGGTAACTGTAATTAGCCGTGGTTAGCTTATTACCATTTTTAACCTTATTCAGTTAAAATCAAAAGAGGTTCATTAAGTCCTTTTATGTCTTCCTTAAAATAAAGTGTTACCCACACATGAGATTTAGGATGTGTCCCAAAGTTTGGTGTTAAAAAATTAATCTTTTAAGCAAAACATTTATTTTACTGAAACATGCCACAATAGTAGAGTATTTAAATATATATTTAGATAATTTGGGATGGTGTCCATACATGGTCGGTCATAAAGAACATGTGCAACCGTGCTAGTGAACAATGTAGTGGTGGTGGTACATTGTGGCTAATAAACAAGTGGCTTCAATTTCAATGGGCAAAAGTATTTTTAATCTATTGCATCGCATGTGTGTTTGGAGGGCATGGTTACTAGGTGATTTACAAAGAAGAATGGGATAGGAGTGGTTAGGTGAGGTGAACTCACCCAGATGGGTTGAAGAAATAAAACCAAAACTGTGGCATGAATAAAAGGTAGTGAGATGCACTGAAGCTAATCAGAATTCTCCAAAAAACTAATTATAAAACTAATTTTATTTTCACGTTTGTACATTGTGGTTCTTGCTAGCCAAGCACCTGCGTTTGAGTGATTGTGTGTATTACCAATAATGCATTGTAAGCATTTAAGTATTAATGAATTCCTGTAATGAGTTTGTTAAATTACTTACAACAAATAAATGAACCATTATGCTTTATGTTCTAACAGCGCTAAAGATCGCATGCAGTTCTTCGTGGAGTTATCTACGGTTTAATGATTAGTTCATGCCTTTTTTTGTAAAGGGTGCCTCATCAAAGGTTCTTTGGTTCCAGGAAACTTTTTAGATACAGCACAGAGTTCTTTACAACAGTCTTTGTACTGACCCCATCCCAAAGTTTTTTATTTTTTTTAATTAGCAGGAGGTTTTCTCTGCCCAATCTGAGTATAATTTCTGGGCCAGAAAAATTTTCAAATTGAAGCTTTCCAGATCAGAGTTCAAACATGACATCCTTTCTAAGGATTCTTTAAAATCATGACTATTACAGTTGGGGCGGCATGGTGGCACAGTGGTTACCACGTTCACCTCACAGCAAGAAGGCCTGGGTTCGATTCCCCAGGATTGGGGCGTTTCTATGTGGAGTTTGCAAATTCTCCCTGTGCTTGTGTGAGTTTCCTCTGGGTACTCCGGTTTCCTCCCACAGTCGATAAACATGCACAGTAGGCTGAACAGCAGTTCCAATCCGCCCCTGGGTGTGAGTGTGAATGGTTGCATGTGTGTTGCCCAGCGATGGCCTGGCGAACTGTTCTCAGATGGGCGCCAGCCTCCCTGTGACCCTAATTAGGATTAAGCGACTTAGAAAATGAATGAATGAATAATTACAGTTGGATATTTTTAAAATCATACAAAAAATAAATGTAGCTTTAATTTTTTTTTCACATTACACTTGCTACAATGACCTTTAATAACCTTTCACTTTAAACACTAATGTTGTGGACAGATTCTCTCTCTCTCTCTCTCTCTCTCTCCTTTTTAACAGAATTGCTTGCTTTGTCTTTCTGGGCAAAGTCATTATGAAGGACATCACTGATTAGATCCTGCTGTTCCTGTTTGCTGCGTCACCGTTATATTGCAGATTCCTGTGGTTGTTTTTTTTTTTTTTTTTTTGGTAAAAATCGACTTTGTTCTCCATCGGGCTGTTTATGTGTTCTTAAATCAGCTTGTTGTATATTTTACTGAACGCTACCTAATCTACTATACATCTAATGTAGAGTTAAGCAATAAGTCTGCACTCACGTCTCTGAATGCTAAAAGCCTGTACAGAAATGAAAGTGCATAAAAATGTGTACGATTCTCACACACACGGCCTGAACATAGAGAAGATATGCACACAGAACCAGTTGCCATTATTTTTCATGAAAAAAAATTCCTTTTTTTTTTTTTTTTTTTTTTACATCAAAAAAACAATAAATTTCAACTTTGAATATTGTTTCTGATGTCTCGCTCCATTAAAAACAGAAATGAGGAGATGAAACATTACACTCATTCACTTTAATGCAGTCATGTGATCAGTACGATTCTCAAATATATTCTTACAAAGGATTTTAAAAAACAAACCGACAGAAAAAGGTTGCACTTCCCACTCACGAACACACACAGTGACATCACCAGGCCACGTTTACAGAAGAATGCCATGTCTATTATGAATCACAAGTGTAACTTCACTGTGGCTCGTCATACACTTTGATCAGGTCCTACTGCCCATGTTCTGGAATATTCCATCATGACGACGCGGTAGAGCCGCTGCATCGAATGATCATGGCCTCGAAAACTTTTAGTTCAGCAGTTGACAGGAAACTTTTCACATCACAGTGGAGCAGAAAAGCAAATCAGAGAGAGAGAGAGAGAGTGAGAGACGGGGAGAGAGAGAGCGAGGAGAAAAGGAACATATTGGTTTCTTGAAGTATGACATCACACAGTGATTGTAGTAATGCATTTCCATTTGGCTCACATTTCCTGCGTGGAGCTTAAAATCCTTGTAATAATCCTCCGCTCAGCCAAAAACGATAAACTCAGTGCCAGAAAACGTACCGAAAAAACTCAAAAGTTTGCTGCATTGGATAAAAATCATACTCAGATTAAAATTCTAGGTCAGCCACCATTAAAGTTTAATGAAGCTGTTTATGCATCGAAATCTATTTTTTTTTAAACAGGAATTTTATTTCAAAATGTAGCAGTGCGGTGGTGTAGCATGTCCATCTCACAGTAAGAAGGTCCTGGGTTCTAGTTCTGGGCATGGCGAGGACATTTTTTTGTTTCCTGTTGTCCCTATGCTTGTGTGGGTTTCCTCCGGGTACTCCGGTTTCCTCCCACTATCCAGAAACATGCGCATTGGGCTGTTCCAAATTGCCCCTAAGTGTGAGTATAAGTGTGGGTGATTGTGTGTGTCTTGCCCTGTGATGGACTGGCGAACTGTTCAGGGTGTACACCACCTTCGCCTAGAGTCGGCTGAGATAGGCTCCACCCTTCACGTGACCCTAATAAATGATAAAGAAGTTCATTAAATGAATATTAACATGTATAAATATATCATAATGCCAGTAACTTATGTCAAGTCAATCATAATATCAAGACCGCTCATTTTCAATATACATCATAATGTAGATTTCCAGTTTTATTGTAACAGCCGTTTCCTTTATATCACAACGTCCATCATATCGAATTCTGTTTATATAAAATGAAAATAATGTTCATTAGAAGCATTTCTGTCATCAGATCTTGTGACCTGTTTTCCTACATCACTATAACGACGCCTCTGACTATTAACCTCATTAACTGATCCGATCAATCGGACTGTTCCGATCCCTCGGACTGATCTGATCCTGATCCGATCCTTCGTTTTAATTACCGATACGGTCACTGCATGGAGAAATCAGAGAGAGGAGAAGAAGAAGAAGGACATGAAAGAGAAGACAAATGTGCCCATTGATCTGTTCACCACATGTCCAGAAGACTCACTGACACTTTGACTGAAGGGACACTAAAGGGATGATACATATCGAGATATGGTGAGAGAGCATCATCATCAGTGCTTGGACATTTCTCTGGACTCCACGTCCACCTCATCGTCGAAGGACGCTGCTCCTGAAGTATCAGACATGCTGTACCAGCAGATCACCTCCTGAAAGACATTGTCCTCTGTTTCTACTTCATGTTCTCCTTCCTGCTCTCCCTCCTCCTCTTCCTCGGGAGAGAAACCAGACTCGGAGTAGGAGGCAGAGTGATAGCAGGAGTCGCCTCTGCTCCATAAGGACCTGCGTTTGAGCTTTGGGTCCTCATCTGTGGGCAGCTGGAGTTCTTCGATTCCTTGAAGTTCTTCTGTGTTTCGATGGCCTTCTAAGTGATTCAGGATGAGGTCGGAGTCCACACTGATGCTCTGATTCGTTTCAGGCTGGCACAGCATCGAGCTCTCCTGATTGAACAGTATGGTGTCTGGGGGAGGAGCAAAGAGTCAGAAAACCTAGAGTGCAGGAAGGATGATAGGAAAAAGGGATGAGAGACAGAAATAAGGAAACAAAAGACGAGTATAATGAAAGACAAAAATAATTAAATAAAAAAATAACTAAAAAAACAAGAAAATATGGTGACATTCAGACTTAATAAAAATGCCATGAAGAAATGGATTCCAAATTTCAGACCATGAAAAGTGGCTACTGTATGTGAAGAAGGTGTGGCCTCTGAGTGTGTGTCAGTCTAAGTAAAGGAGGTGTGGCCTCTGATTGTGTGTGTCAGTCTCAGTAAATGAGGCATGGCCTCTGAGTGTGTTTGTCAGTATCAGTAAAGGAGGCGTGGCCTCTGAGTGTGTGGATGTCAGTCTCAGTAGACATTAGGAGTTTATATAATAGGGATTCGTAATATTTTGACTGGTAGTGCATGTTGGGACGGAAAAAAAAAAAGATAAATCTAGAAGTGTTCTGAAAGAAAGTTAAAATAAAACAAGACATCTGTTTGTTTTTCTGGGTTCCTCTCATGAATGTACCTGAACAGTGCGTGGTGATGGTTAACTCATTATTGTGAGCGATGTCTTCTTCTGAACAATCTTCCTCTTCATCTTCCTCCTCCACTGAATGCCAGGCTCTGAGTTTAGCTTCCGCAATAGCAAACTGCTCAGCAACACCTGCAAACACCAAACACATACATTTACATCATACAGCTCTGCATTGTAATTGGTCAGAAGGTGATGACTAGTACCCATGACTGATCGTGAAACAGTTCCAGGTTGATCATTAAAAATTATAAATGTAAAGGTACAACAGCTGAACAAATACATTTATATACTAAACACGCCCTCATCGAACCCAACACATTTCGCCTGTTCGGTTCTTACTCTCAGTGTATATCTAATCTTTCTCTTCCTCATAAATGTCTGTTTCCTATTTTGTATAGAGGTTGCAGTATTGGGCTAAGTGCCTGTGTGTGTGTGTGTGTGTGTGGTCTTCACCTAGGGTCACCCTGAACTGGCAATGAATTTACTGCAGTCAGATGTGTGAGAGCAACCGGGTTTTTCTCTCTCAAACATACACAAAGTGATAAGAGGAAGAAGAAATTAAATGAGGAGACACTACACACATGTGGGAGCAGGGGTGTGTGTGTGTAATCTTATTGAACACCATCTGCTGACACCAAGTGCCTGCAGGAGACGAATACTTTCTCTCTCTCTCTGTGTGTGTGTGTGTGTGTGTGTGTGTGTGTGTGTGTGTGTGTGAGAGAGAGAGAGATTTGCAAAAGATGAGAAAAGTCTGTTACAGTAACACAAACTCAGTTTCTCTTTATTTCACTGAACACAAAATGCTTTTCAATATCGATTCATCCATCCGTCCAACTATCTATCATCTATCACTCATCTATCCATCACTCATTACTAATCACATTTTATTTTATTTACATTATTAATGATCAGAACTCTGTCAGACACCATTAAACTCCTCCTTCTAGTATCCATCCATCTTTTTATCTGATCTCTATTAGAGGCCACTGCAGTCCTTCAGGACTTTAGGAATCTCACAGGGAAAAAATGAAACATGCAGCTTCTTCGAAGGAAGAAAGCGTCACCTCCTTTTAAACATCATCTCCATGTACGGAGATAAAAACAATACTACACACATGAAACTATATAAACAAAATAAAAACAAACCTTTAATTTATACCCTGATTGCTGAAGGAGTTGACATTGCATTTAAAAACAGGTGAAATGTGTGCAGGAGTGAGAGTGTGTGTGTGTGTGTGCATCAGTGCTAACACATACCTGCTGCGAAGCGTGCCTCCTGCTCTCCCTCACTGAGGTGCGAGTACGAGTTAAAATGTGACTGCAGAGTAGCAGCAGACGGCTCTAAAGGTTTGGACCAGCCTTTCCACTCGATCAGGTGAGCAACTCGACCCTGAGCCATCGCCGTTGGTTTGGTCACATGATCCTTCACCACCTGAGAGATGCCTGAGGAAGAGGAAGATGAGAGGAAGAAGAGGAGAGGGAGGAGGAGGAGAAAGGTGAGGTTGAAGATGAGGAAAATGAGGAGGAAGATTATGAAATGGAGGATGATGAGATGGAGGATGAGCAGGAAGATGATGAAAAGGAGGAAAATGAGGAGGCGGAGTAAGATGATGAAAATAAGGAGGAAAATAAGAAAGATGAGGAGAAAGACAAGAAAAAAAAGCGTTCTGAACATTCTGGAGGTAAAATAAATATTTAAACACTATCTCATGAAAAATATCTTTCTATCGTGTGTTATAATGAAAATGTGATAATGTAATGAATCTGGTGATGATGTAATGAATCGTCACCGTTGAGTGATGATCTGGCCAAAGCTGCGATCTCCTGGATGCTTAGTGCTTTTCTGGATTTTGGAAGCATTTCAACAGGTTCATCAACCTGAAAAACACAGAGCCGTTAATCCTTCTGTAATAAACCACTTCCTACACCCCCACAAACCTCCAGCACACCACAACACCTTTACAGGAGCATCTCACCAGGACGTGAACAAACAACCATCTGGAAGAGTTACAACAGCAGAGCACAAACATTCTGTCTGATCTCAGATCCAACACAAAACACAACGGGACGTGGGTTCTATATATTTATTTAATAAACAATCCTACCATACACTCACTGTTTTTATTTTAAAAGATCGTTATAAACCACACACTGACAAAAGAAGAATTCATCAGGACTAGTGAGATGCAAAAATTTTAATAAAATCGTCGGAGTCAGACAAAAAAAAATAAAAAAATCTTACCTGCCTCTGCCCACAATTTAAGAGTTTTGGGTGAAATGAACAGGTGTGTGGAGTAAGTCTGCTGAGGAAGTGTGTGTGTGTGTTTTAACACTACATCTCTGACACACACCTGATCTGTGACTTCAGGATTTCACTCTAAATCCTTCATTAAGCCTTTTAGCCACGCAGCTTTATTAGCAGCTTTGGGAGTGAAGCACATGGCCACGGGCTCCACTGTTTAAAAATTTAACAACAAAAAATTCACAAAATCCTGTTTGGGAAATGATTACTGACTTCCTTCCATCTTTTATTTCCTCTCCTGCGTCACTAGGTTTCCTTTATGGTATCACCAGGTCCATCAGGAGGGTATTAGAAGAAGAACAGATGACATCTGTAATGAATCCCCCAATGCCGGTGCTGAAGTATAAAAGAATTTCAAACAGCATCAAAGCTGCAGATCAGGAGTTTCTTTACCGTTTCACCAGAAAGTCACAAACTGCAGGAGTTTTTTTTTTTATTATAAACTTAAGGAGACAAGAATAAAGGAAGCCGGTGAGGGAACGAGGGTTTATAGCTGCTGTAACGTAACAGAGAACAGGAGCTAATGTTTCAGTAGATGGAACTAGACATTAAAAATACATGTTTATAAAATAAATAAATAGAATTGTAATAGCTGGTACATTTCTGTGGTGTTGGAGGAATAACGTTCGTATTTACAGGAAGATCAGCAGCAGCACCACGATCCATCCATTTATTTATTCTCACAAAATGTATTTTCCTTTTCATTTAAAGGGGGGAAATGATTAAAATTCTGTCAACAACAATAATAATTGGTTGAGCAGTGCCTCACAGCAGGTAAGTCCTGGGTTCAATTCCTGGGCTCGGGGAGTTTCTGTGTGCTCCAGTTTCCTCCCACAGTCCAAAAACATGCACAGTAGACTGATCGGCTGCTCCAAATCGCCTCTAGGCGTGAGTATGACTTTGAATGGTTGCGTGAGTGTTGCCCTGCGATGGCCTGGTGAGCTGTTCAGGGTGTACCCCGGCCTCTCCCAAAGTCGGCTGAGATGGGCGCCAGCCTCCCTGCGACCCTAATAAGGATTAAGCGGCTTAGATGGATGAATGTATAAAAACAGTCATTGTTTTTTTCATCATAAAGAGGTTTACCGACAGTGAAGTTTGTCTGGGTGTTTTAAATCAGCTCTGCTCTGGATTATTTATTCCTCATCACTGATTTTTTTTTTGTCGGTCTCTGCTTTAATCTGATTTATTATTTGGCCTACACCGCAGTGTGTGTTCGATCTGCTCACTCTGGGATGAAAGTCTCTTCATATCGGGGTCTGCTAACATTAGCCCAGACCGCCGTGGACGTCGTTTGAAGGTTATATTTAGGACGACCATAGAGGGACGACTGAATTCCACAATCAGGCCAATACGGACACTGGGATGACGACGGACGTTTAAACGTGAACAAACGGCGAAAACTTTAAAGCCGCATTTCCGCATTCGTCATTCTCACGCACGTGACGCCGCGGGGATTCAACAGGAGTGAGAGGCGAGATGTTGTGTTCGTGCTGTGATCGGGGGATTAAAGACGCGCGTGTGTGTGTGTGTGTGTGTTGAACACGTCTGGTGGCGGAAAAAAAACCGAGATGACTTTGGGATTCAAATGAGGTTAAAATCGGCGCGCCGCCACCTGAGCTCGGCTCGTGATGCAATTAGCGTCTCTATGACAACAGGTGCGACGCTGAAACAGCTGGTCCTGCTGCAAAACACGCCATCAACCTCCATTTAGCGCGCGGGCGGGGATGAGCCCGTGCACGCACGAGCTGCTTCAACGACGGCGTGAAATTGAAATAAAATAAAATATCATCCGGGTCTCACAGTGCAAACAGGTGGCAAAACTACAGAAAAGAATTCCTCAATATACTATAATATACACAGCACTGCACAAAAATGATATCCTTATTTAATCCTTTATAGAAATCTTACATCACTCAACCCTTAGAACTGCTGGGAGGAAATAAAACGAGTTCTGACGTCATACAAGAGGTGTGGTCAACATCAAAAACGGAAGTTGGCCTCAAAAGTCTTGTATAGAAAATTGGATATGAAACTGTCAGGCTAATAAACGTGCGCGTGTGTGTGTGTGTGTAATGCATTATTTAAGTTATTGTATATTAAAACATAATAGATTTTTTTTAAACTTTATACACTTTTTAACCAGTATGTTTGGATTATTTCAATCTGTATGATAACGGAAGGTTCTATTCCAGGAAAAACAAACAATTTTACATTTTTATTTTCTTTTTTTATATAAATAAACGCCACTGCAAATGAAGAATTTGAGCTACAGAAAGGTTTGTTAGATTAAATAACAATCTAATGACAGTTTGATTAAAATGGGTTTGAAGTATAAAACATTCCGAAAAAAAATTTAGAAAAATATGATTGTACATAAACACTTTAAAAAAAATAATAATAATTTATTTAAATATTAGGTTATTTTGATTGCTGATTATATCTGATCTGCAATCAAAATAACTTAATATTTAAATAAATCATTTTTATTTTATTATTTAGTTATTTTTTAAATTTTGATTGCTGATTATATCTGATCTGGGCGGCACGGTGGCGCAGTGGTTAGCACGTCCGCCTCACAGCAAGAAGGTCCTGGGTTCGATTCCCAGCTCGGGCG
>JAQMYF010000008.1:10870554-10885588 GCA_030014195.1 Neosilurus mollespiculum
ACACACACACACACAATTATTGCAGAGTGTATTCTCTCTTTATAATTGTTTCTCCAGGCTTTGCAAGCTGACATTGGCATCCAAACATGTTTATCCCACCCCCAGTCCTGACATAAGCATTTCTTGGTTCTAGACCAGCAAAATAAAGGATCAGCTTTGGAAGCCAGTTCTCCAGCTGTTGAAACAAAAAAAACTCTATTGAGGTCAGGTTGCAACTGGCCCTCAGACTGTCTTATTGAGAAAGGTTAAGGGTGAACTATCTCTGAATTAGCACCATTACCAGCTTAGACTAGCAAGTAGCTCGCATTGGTGGAAAGGTTGAACAAGGTCCGCAACACAACTGAACACCTTCAGGATGAACCAGAACACCAAGTGAACCCCAGATCTCTTCACTAATGCTCTTGAAGTTGAATGGACATGTTTCCTCACAGCCACACCCCAAAAATCTATTAGAAGGCCTTCGGTTGTAGCACAGAAGAAACGTGTCATTTTAAACATACTGAACACAGGATCTCACTCACAGTCGGCCTGAGGTGCAAATGCACCACAAGGGGAGCCAGAGGGTCCAATCACCTAGACAACTGTCAGTCATCCCAGAGTTAAATACCTGTCAAGAGGTCTGAGGTCCCTGGGCAAGGCGAAATGCATGAAGGTTGGCAAGTTTGGAAATTACAGGATTTATATATAGCATTATTAGAAAATTTCCAAAACTATTTGCGCGCACTCTTACGTGAGGTTTGCAGTTTGCCAACATACCATGCCTGGGCTAATTATTGATAATTAGTTCTGATGGGCATGTCGTGGGTTGTCACCATGCAATTTTACCTCTTCACATGAAGCTGAATTTCATCAAGGTAAAGTTCTGCATAATTAAAAATGTTCACATCAGGCCGGGACCTCCAGCTCTCACTGGAGCGATTTGGAGATGAGTGTGAAGTGGCCGGGATGAGAATCAGCACCTCCAAATCAGAGTTTGTGAGCTAGAAAAGGGTGCCATGCACCCTCCGGGTCTGGAATGAGGTCCTGCCCCAAGTGGAGATTATCTTTGGATCTTGTTCCTGAGTGAGGGAAGAATGGAGCAGGAGATCGACAGGCGAATTGGTGCAGCCTCTGCTGTAAAGCGGAGTTTGTATCGGTCCGTTGTGGAGAAAAGGGAGCTGAGGCAAAAGGCAAAGCTCTCAATTCACCAGTCGATCTACATTCCAACCCTTCACCTATGGTCACGAGCTTTGGGTAGTGACCAAAAGAACAAGATTGCGGATATAAGTGTCTGAAAAGCGCTAGAGCGTAGGGTGGAAGGGCTCTCCCTTAGAGATAGGGTGAGAAGTTCGGCCATCCGGGAGGAGCTCAGAGTAGAACCGCTGCACCTCTGTTTTGAGAGGAGCCAGTTAAGGTGGCTTGGGCATCAGATTAGAATGCCTCCTGAACACCTCCTTGGTGTGGTGTTTAAGGCATGTCCAACATGGAAGAGACCCCGGTGCCGACCCAGAACACGCTAGAGGGACTGTCTCTCTCAGCTGGTCTGGGAACGCCGAGGTGTTCCCCCGGAAGAGCTAGAGAAAGTGGATGGGGAGAGACATCTGGACCTTACTGCTTAGGCTACTGCCCCTGGGACCCGACTCCAGAACAAGCAAAAGATAACGATGAAGGAAAAAACCCAAAACAAAACAAACAAACAAAAACAAACGCATAAAGCTAAATCTCGCATAAATCCTGAATTATTTAAAGATGTATATTAAATGAGTGAGACTTTAAATCACACGTACGTTAGCAAGTTTATAGTCTTTTATTTTCAATGTCGTGTTTCCTCAACGCTTTCCAGTTTCTGATGTGAAAGAAGCATTAAATCCTTAAATAATAAAGTAAAGCAAAAAAATATTTACATTTTGTTTCCAATAAAACTGTAATCAATGGATTATGAAGCACCTCCCACCTGGAAGAAGAAGAAAAAAAAAAAAAATCTTAAATACAGAATATAAGAAAAAAAAAAAAAAACCCCAAAAAAACAAAAACAAAAAAAAAACCCTGCCATTTCAATCTCTGAAAAAAACGCAATGGCATTAAACGGCATTTTGATAATTATTAGTTTTTTGGAATAAAAAAACAAAAAACAAAAAAAAAAACAAAAACCTTTCATATATATATGTACAGAACTCTCCTGAAACATGTTCCCCACTTCGCAGTGAGCAGAAAAGGCTTTTCGGATCATTCCTGTCTCAGATGTTTCAGATGATTATTGTTTAGTCTTCAAGTTTTTCCTCTGTAATTATTTATATTAAAAATAAACAAACAAACAAAAAAAACAAAAAAAGAAGGCGCAGGCTTTCCTCGTCAGGGGCCGGAGGAAGAGGAGGAGGAACAAACCCCAAGAGGTAAAAATGCAGAAATGCCATGAAGGCAACGAGAGAGAGAGAGAGAGAGAGAGAGAGAGAGAGAGAGAGAGATGGCTTAGAAGGAAGCATAAGTGACCCCTTTTTCCAGCTGGGTCAAAGTTCATTCCAATGAATCCTGTTCAACACCTGCCCTTACAAGAAACAGGAAGTGGGGGGAAAAAATCCATCAGCAAAGACTCCACCACTCCTCGGTCCTCACAGCGTCTCCCTTCTAAAACTCAACACAGAAGGAAAAAAAACCCTCCCTAATTAAGAACTAAATAATGGCGTGATCGCACTCACACCTCCATGCCTACATCGCGGTTTCATATAAACCTACACCAACGGGTTAATAAGAGCAGCGGTTGGGGGAGGGTGAACTACATCGGGGGGGCAGGGGGAGGGTTCTCCTCCTCATTCACTACAACCGTAACACGCAGACATCAAACAATCCCCAGTCATTTGCTTTCCCCCCTCAAAAAAAAACTAGTTTCATTCAATTTTCAAAAGCGATAGAGAAAAAAAAAGAGAGAGAGAGAGAGAGAGAGAGAGAGAGAGAGAGAGAGAGAGAGAGAGAGAGAGAAGTGATTGTAGTCTGTGTCCATCTCGACTGTCCCGAGTCTTCATGAGCTTCAAGTTCAGTTCCCTTTGTAGTTTTCTTTCCCCTTCAGCGTGTTCCAGCTCCCAGACTGAAGGGGACTCTCTTAATTTTAGCTATTATCCGATTCGTCTTCGGCCTCCCGGAGCCAGGTGAAAAACGCTGTGACGGATTTGAGGGCCACGCCTTTGCCCACTTGCTCGGCCGGGTCTTTACTTGACTCCCATTTATAGAACGCCTCCTCCTTAATCACGTCCTCATCGTACAGCGTGTCAAAGAACATCCGCAACAAATCTGAAAGAGAGCGAGAGAGAGAGAGAGAGATATAGTGAGAGAGAGACAGAAAGAGAGTTAATGTTGTCATTCTGTTGATGTTCCTGTAACTGTACGTCATGTTCCAGGTTGTTTTATTCCTCTTCTCCACAAACTCATTATTTCTTATTTACTAAAAACGATGATGTCATCCTTTACCAGATTCGAGTTACATTTGAAGTAAAACATGTAGGAAGTGAGTTGTAAACAGATAAACGCTGTTCCCGCCGCGTGAGTGAATGGTTGCTATAGAAACAATAGGGTATTCCAGGGAGTGTTTTATTAAATCTCTTACTGTCAGAGCTGGTTTTCTACTAAATCATCGACCAATAAGAATCTAAAAGTGTACTCACTGGCCGGTTGCTCCAGCCGCACCATGAGAGCCTGGAGAGCGTAGAGCGCCTGCAGCTCCTTCTGCTCATCCACCAGGTACTTTTGTAGCAGCTTGGCCCTCTGGGTAATCTGCTCCGCGTCCACCTTATACGGGTTCTCGCCTTGTGGAATATTACGATTATTAGAGACGTGGATAAAATCAATATAAAAAAATATATATTAAAAAGAGATAGGTTGCTCACAGACGATCGCTGCTTGGCATACGGAGGTCATCAGCGCTCGAACGAACGAGCTGGAGGTCATTTGCTGCTCATCCAGATTCGCCTGGAACAATAACAAATGAGTGATCCTGTTTTCACGTTCTGCTCTGGTTTCATTTAACCACTTCCCAAAACATCTGCTCATAACATCCACCAACTACACAGCTAACCACCATGCTAATTACTGTTTAACAGCGGGTTCTGTAATGAAGTTCGGTGTTTACCTCCACCCAGTCATGGATCTTCTGGTTAGTGGCTTTGTCCTGAATCAGCCGCTCGAGGCTCTTACTCAGCTCCTCCGCACTCAGCTCCTTCTTACTCGGCTTCTCAGACTCCTCCCCCAGCGTGAACTCCACCTTCTACAAACACAAATTCTCACATTGGAGTCTGTCGGTGCATCTAAATCAGTCACAATCAGTCTTAACTTCTTATTGGGGTGTGTGTATGTGTGTGTGTGAGAGAGAGAGAGAGAGAGAGAGAGAGAGAGAGAGAGAGAGAGAGAGAGAGAGAGAGAGAGAGAGACTGGATTCACTTACTGCTGACAACTCGAGTCAAATCACTATTACAGCTCAGTGTAATTGCTCTGTATGGTCAAGTGCGCGCACACACACACACACACACACACACACAGTATAGAAGTACACTTGGTACCTGTTCTGTCACGAACTTGTTGACGTCCTCGTCCTCGGGCAGGAAGTCCTTCCAGTTGAGTCCGGCATCAGTCCACAGAGCACCGGCTTTTTTGTGACTCTATAAATTATACCATGACAAAATATGAACATTCACACGTTTCAAGAGGCCTCACGTGTGACCTTATTTTACATGTGTAGCGACACAAAGAGGGCAGAGCCAGTCAGGCCATTTTAAAAAAGGAACTTAAAAAATACTTTAAGTGTAAAAGAGAGACACAGACAGATAAATAACAGAGAAAGAGGGACACACACAGAGAGAGACAGAGATACACATACCAGTCCTTTACAGAGCAGGTTGAGGATGTGAACCAGCAGCACAGCAGCTTTTCCTATCAGCATCAATGGCTTCGCCACCTCTCTACACACATACACACACGTTAGTGTATGTTTACTGTTTTCTCTTCCGTCTGCCATTTGTACTCGTTGTTCCATGTGTAATACCAATATAACCATTAGGGGCTGTATAGCACCATGTGACCATCTCTAACTGAATAATCATGTGCTGTGCATCAAATCCCCGATGCGTGCACTGTTAATGTTCTCAACCCTTACTGAGTGTCAGTACTGTCACTGTTTCAGTTTTAAACATGTCAGAGTTTCTCCTTCACTCACGCTCATCTGGAGTTTATAGAATAATAAATGTTCATAAACAGACAGTGAGGACTCGAGTCATAATGTTGACGATCTTAACACTTACAGTGATGTTCTGGGACTGATGTTCCATCTACTGCATGTTTCCTCCAGACATGTACATAAGGTACACGTGTGTGTGTGTGTGTGTATACATGTGTGTAATAAAAAGGTAACACTGCTGGAAAAATGGTGTTGACTAAGTTTCGTGCCTGAAGAGTGGCCCCATGGGGATTCCTCCATCCTGCAGCATGGGTGTGATGATCTCCGCCAGGTACAGCCAGATGTGAGGGATGTCGATGGCCATATCATCAGCCACCTCCAGAATCTCCTGAAGCCTGTGCATGCACACACACACTTTATAGAGGGTGTAAAGACATTATAAAATCACTGTTTAATGTTTAGGGATCTGTAGAAAATAAACAGGGACACCTTTTACTTCGTGTGTGTGTGTAATGAGCGTTAATGAGGTGGGATTAATCGATATACGAATTATAATTAGCTCATCACGGAATACGAGGCGGAGCAGAAACATAAAGAGGATTTGGCTTTAGTGTTTTTAAGCTCAGGTGTCGCTACTCAGAAGAATCCCTTTATAATTGACGTTGGACCCGTAAACACGTCCATGTGATCTAATTTAACGTCATGATTCGGGGGTGGGGGTTAATTATAAACTCTGACTTAAAAAAAGCAACATGGATAATTAATAAAAATAAAACAATACAGTTTTATTAATCTATCTTAAGATGATACACCAAGATATCATATTGTCCACTCCTTCAAGTAATCAATAAGTAAAACCGAAGGTTCCCTCATGTCTGTGGACATGGCGCTCTTACGCTCATCAGCAGTGAGTGTGTGTGTGTGTGTGTGTAAAACACTGACCCTCTGTAGTACTGTTCAGGCAGTAAGATGGTGGCACTGATGAGTTTGTGCAGCAGGAGGCCCATGTGCTCTCGGGCAATGGTGCTGCGCTCGAGTGTTGACTCCACAGCAACACGCACAAACACAAAGAGCACGGATGCACTGTTCAGTTCCTGTACACACTGTACTGCCTCCTACAGGAGGGACAGAGAGGGGGGCGTGTGTGTTGAACTTAAACTGTGCACTGTACAGAATTTAAAACAGAAGAATTTTGGCAATATAAACCTTCAGGTCATTGATGTGCAGGTACTCCTCGACAATGGCAGTGGATTTCTTCTCCAGCTCATCTTCACTTAGGGCGGGCTTACTTGGTGTGGGCGGCGGCGGCGTTGGAGCTGTTTCACGCTTCACTAATAAACAGCAGCATGATGCTAATTAGTGACGCTAATAAATGTTCTTCAGTTTTAGCAGTGTGTCACAGGTTATAGGTTACAGCAGGCACCACCATGTGGGTGAAAGGTGGAACAGCAGTCCACAGAAATGTAAAAATTGTGTAAATGTAAAATTATCAATTGTAATCTGATATTTATGATGAACATTTCATGGAAAATAAAATCGCTCGTTACCCGTTGTGTCTCGGCTGGCGGTTCGCTCTCGGCTCCTGCGTTCCCTGTCATCTGTCATACTGGACACGCGGCGCACGTCTCCGCCTCGGGCCCGGTCCTCACTCTCCCTGCTGAAGCTACGTTTGGTAACTGGGACACGCGTCCTGTCCAGACCTCGGTCTCGGTCCTCGCGGCTATCCCGACGGTCCAAGCGATCAAATCGGTCTCGCTCGCTGCGGTCTCGACTCGAGCTGCTCCTGGATGAACAGAAAGAATATAAACTGCTCAATAAAAACACCACAAAAGTCAGTAAGTCTAAATATCAAATGTTAGCAGCGACTCGCTGCTCTTCAGATCCTCAGATCCATCAGGGTTTCACTCAGTGGCCCAGACACATGGCACAAAACTGAGATCATCATCAGAACAGGTGCTAAACTCCACCTCCTCAGAGGACACAGAACAATGTGCTTTTACATCATTACACATTGTCATTCTACAATTCTGTTGGAAGTTCAGGTGATCTGAGCCCCCTCATGGCTGTTTCAACACATTACAAATATTAAAAGCCTCAACAGGAGGGGGGAAATAAATTCCTCTGAACATGGAGTCAGGCAAAAACCTGAGAACTTATTATTGATTTTATTTTTACTGTACAATAGTTAGATCTAAAGCAAGAACAAAAGGAAATTCAGAAATGAAGAATGCACACCCCCCCCCCCTTGCCTTTGAGGAACTCTGCGCTCAGATTCCAGAGAGGATGAGGATGTAGACGAAGGTCCTGACTGCTGCAGAGCTGAGAAGCGGTTCAGGGTGCTCGTAGCTGGCCGTCCGGTATCTTTAAATAGAGAAAAACAATTATAATCAAATCAGCAATAAAAATAAATCAGTAAATCAGCAGCAGTGATTAAAACCTGGAAAAGTAAAGCGCTCAGTGTGAGCATGCACAGCATTTCTAAATATATCATAATGAAAATAATAAAAATAAATATGGAACTGTTGCAGTACCTTGTTCGGTGCTGGTTTTGGCTCCAGATCCACCGCTGCTTCCTTTACCCCAACTGCCCCATGAACCCTTTCCTCCAGGGGCAAGCAGCTGATTATTGAAATCCAAAGCTCCAGGCTGGGGGAATTTAAATAAAAATAAATCCTCTAGTTTATTTCAGTTCACTCTGTGACTTTCAGGAGTGAACAGGTAGGAGTGTGTCAACACAGAACACACTTTCCCACCAGCTGAACTCCTTCAAACAGACTAACATCACTTAGCATGTGAAAAACAATATATTTTTATCATAATCTTTTGCGGCTGTAATAAGCTACATGACCTTTACACTTTTACTGACATCACGTGCAGGTTTTTTGGAAACATTAAAGTTTGGTAAAGAGGAAAGTTTTTAAAGAAGGAATCAGATCACAAATACTACTGACCAACACCTGACTTCATGCTGAATTTACATCTTCAGTAAAATGTTTGAATGTTAATAATTTTAAAAGCTAATTACTGTTTAAAGAAAAAAAGTGAATTAATTCTAATTAATTTAAAAAAAAAAAAGGTAATTTCCATGAAAATGGGTTTACAACGACCACGGTGCATTAGTGCAGTTTGGGTTGAGCAGTTTTCAGTTTTAATTTATTTGTTTGTGTGTGTGTGCGCGCGCGTTAAGTGAAAATTAATTTACTGGCGTTGTTACCTTGGTGATCTTGCTCAGGCGGGACGTGTCGATGGGCCGGTTCTTGGTGCTGATGGGTACCGTGTTCCAGCCCTCGTCCTGAGGTGGATTCGGTCTGCCTCCTCTTCCTCTACCTGAGTCCTTCTTGGACTGAAGCTGCTGCTGCACTTTGATCTGTTCTCGGTGTTCCTCCAGCTCCGCCTCTTTATGGATCTGGTCAATTGTTTTTGGGCCCTGATCGCCTCGCCGGGGAACCCAGTTATTCTGTACACACGGAAAAGCAAAACAGGGGGATCAGAGGACCAACTGTACAAAGTCATGACCGAAACACAAACCCAAAAGAAGGGTGGAGAGCCCCATTCACCCTTGTACCGTGCCGAGTATTAATCCAAACCAGACACATACTGAATACGCCCACAATCCTGATTCACTACAGAGAACACAACACCGCCATACTGACACACCCAGCCCATACATCCAGTTATACATAAAACAAAGAGAAGTTCTCTGAGAAGAATGTGCAGTGGAATTTTAAGTTAATTCCAAGTTTATTTGCATTTTGTTGATTTGTCCCAAAATGAATGTGATTTTTACATCAGTTTAATATAAATTAAATCACACATTTGTACAAAGAATTAAATATAAAATCTTTTTAACTGAATGTAAACACATTTATTTTTGCATTGTGACCAGATATCATTATTGTACCAGAAGAACTGACCCTGACGACCATTTTAATTTTATGTTAATTTTATTTGCTTTAACACCCCCCCCCCCCCCCCCCAAGCCTATATGTTCAAATGTCAGTTGAATTTTAACTATTTAACTGTCAATCACACAACACACACGGCGGAGATAGATTCTCTCTCATTTTATTAGCAACACAATAACACCCAAACTCTCCATCCAAATCCTCCTACTCTCATCCTCCTCCCGTTCTCATTAGGTCTGTGACTGTGTGCATGCGGGATGGGTGCATTGATTTAAACCAACCTAGTTTGCCTCTGAGGTGGAAGCAGGAAGCCTACCTTAATTTTATTTGCTTATAAATTCACTCTAGCTTTGCTGAGTGAACTGAGTCACTTAAACACTATACATATTTCCACATTAATTAAAAAAAGTGCACAATTACACAGTTATGCCACCAAGCCCAACCAAAGTGAGCTCAACCTTCTTATAATCATGCCACGCATGCACCAGCACATAAATTGAGTCAGGCGGGAAAGCACAATTAGTGTTGCTGTTCCACTCGTTTCACAGCAATAAAGTAAATCCTAATAAAACATTACAATCTAAGAGGAACAAAACAACACAACTTTATTTAATAAAATAAAAGCTGCTATATGACAAAAAAAAACCCCAAAATAAATAAAAGATATTTACTCGTCTCAGGTCCAACACGTCCTGAAGCATGAAGCGGATCCTCGATGAGGTTTTTCTCTCTTTTATTATTTTCTCCATTTGGTGGAAGTACTGGTCCATACGGGGCTGCAGCACACACACACACACACACTTCAGAACTGAAGAAACTTCAATAAGTACAGGAACTTTCACTTCAACACATGACATGACTACAGAGCATTAGGCGGAGTGTGTGTGAACGCACGAGTTACCTTTGCCTTCTCAAAGTCCAAGTCCTTGCCAATGGTAGACAGAAGTCTGCAGAGACACTCGAGACTCTCCTCGTCGTGGTTCTTCAGCAGTTTGACGATGCAGTCATGCATGATGGGCTCCGTCAGCATCTTCAGCTTGAACAGCTCTCCGATGAACTTGATGTTGCCGAGGGAACGGCGGCGAGCCTGGTCTTTCGCTTCCTCAAGCTCATCGTTCAACCGCTGCCGAACTTCCTCCTGCCAGGAAAACCACAGCTCCATTATATAAAACTCGCCATTCACCTGATTAACAGGCCTGCCACCTTACCAACCCCCCACAAACCCCTCCCTTCAGCTGGCGTGTGCGTGAACAAGTGCGTGTATGAAAAATCCAAGTTATTTTGAATATTTATGATGGATGATTAATTTAGGTAGGTGCGTGTGTTTGTACCTCTGTAGCAGCGTCCAGCTCCTTCTGTTTCTCCTCAAAGATCTCATCATCATCCTTGTCCTTCTCAAACTCCTTCTGGCAGCGATTCAGCAGCAGTTTGCGGAAATTCACAGTGGCTCCCGGTTTATCTGAGGTGGGTACTTTCAGCTGAGTGGGGAAACACACACTCTTTAAAGCGTTGAATCATTCTCGTCACAGTAAACACATTTCCCTGCTGTAATATCAGTGATTTTTGATGAAATAATTATTAGTGATCAGTTTTATTGATCAGCCCTGATTGCTGCATTACAACCTGAACTCTACAGCACTGAGACCTCACCTACACCTTGACCATGTCTGAAAAAACCCAACAAGTCACATTACGGGGAGAAAGTGCTGCGACTCACCCCCATAAGGCAGCGGCACATGTTGGCGTAAGCGACAGAGAAGTTGGGTTCGGAAATGGCTTTTTCGAAGATGAGGTCGATGACTCCTTTGAGTCTCTCCTCAGTGTCAATAGTCAACTCGGTGACCTGCTTCATCAGCTGCTGGAACATTTGCGGCGTGAGTTTGTTCAGGATGCTGCGCACTCTCCGGAACAGCTCCAGGGTCTTTAACATTTCGGGATCGTCCTCGTCACCACGGGACTTCTTCACTGTCGGCTTCCAGGCTTTCTCTGCCTTGTTCAGCTGCACGTCGTCATTCAGGGACATGCTGGCGATGATCTTACGCGGCTCTTTGCGCTGACCCTGCTGAGACGACCGGCGTGGCCCTGGGGGCTGAGACACAACAGAAACAAGACGTCTGACAAAACGGCTGACACAGCTCTTCAGAGTGAACAGAAGAATAAAGAACATCTGTGCAGTTTAAATACAACATTAAACTCAGAGAGTGAGACCTGAGCGTTAATAACACTTACAGGTCCTCGTCCTCCTAAAAGGGGCGCCCTGCCCAGATTAGCAAAGGAAGGCGTGAAATCAGGGCCGCAGTTCATCAGACGGCTCGGGTCCAATGGCCGCAGTGGCGTTTTATTCGCCTAAAGCACAAGAGAGAGAGGGGGGGAAAAATAAGGAGGATGACTTGGAGGAAGTGGATTTAAAACCACTGTGAGAATAAAAGTAGGATGCAAATCAAGAAATTACAGCAAACAGGGTGAGTGTACCTTGTCCAGCACCACATCGGTGATGTGTGGAAGGCCCTCAGGTTTGTGCATGCTGGCACTGATGAACTGGAAGCCCAGCAGGAACTCCCGATCGTACCGCTTCTTCTCCTCCGGATTAATGGGCTTCCAGTGTTCTAAAAACAGAAAGTGAATAAATAAACCCCTTGGGATTTGATCAAAACAATACATCTCAACATCAGCCACAGTTACAAACGAAGAGCAATCTTCAACACATCTGAACATCTCACTGAAGGTCTATCAAAACTCTCTTGGATTGAGCTGCAGGCTTAACTCCGCCCTTACCCTCTTTATACTGATACTTCTGTTCCACGGGTTTCTCCGTCTCAGGCTCGATGTTCTCTGTGTCCAGTTTGTCCTCTTTTTCCTCCCACGTCTCTTCCGTCTCCTCAGGGGAGGGGGAGGCAATGTTACAAGCCTCCAAGGGCTGGACCTCGACAGGAACCGGTTCAGGAGCAATCTTTTCCTCCGGCTAAAATGTCAATAAGGAAAAATATTCAGCGATACTAAAAAAATAAATAAATAATTGACACTTGCAGAGAAAACCTCAGAATAAAAATAATTCAGAGATCAAAATGTTTTTAATCACCAGTTTTAAATTATTATTGTGATCATCCAAATATTAAAATGATAATACTCAAAATCTGATTTAACTGGAAAGAGACACAGAGGAGGAGGGAAACGAGACTCCAGGGGGACACAAGATATGAGACAGCAGGCCTATGGGACACTGGATGCCACAGACATGGAATACATGTAACATGGAGTAGCAGGGATATGGAATACCAGGGGATATCTATCAACATGCCTCCAGTTTTACTCCAAAGTTATAACAGAAGTAATTAAAAGGATTCATCCGGAGCAGCAATCCGAAACATTAAAGGAAACAAGATCCTCGTTGGGATCGACGGGTGTTTTATTCATACAGTACAACATACACCCCTCTTGAATTAAAAAAATTATACAAGTTCTATAATTAGTGTTATATATTTTTACGAGGCCACAAACCTCTTTATAGGCGTCCAACACATCTCCAACCACCTTATTATTCAAATCACTTTTCTTCAACTTCTTCTTCTTTGGCACAGACAGAACAGCTGATCATGCAAAGAAAAGGAGAGTTCAGACCAGCAGCTAAAAGAACTCACTACAAACCCCACCCACTTTAATCTTAACTCACAATAAACCCCACCCACTCTTAAAACCCTAACTCACAATCCAAACACTTTTATATAAACACAATAAACCCCACCCACTTTCATCGGAATAATTCAGAACAAACCCCACCCACTTTTCTAATCTTAAAAATAAATTTAAGCTCTCTTTATTGACTTCCTGCACGGATTCGTAGTTTTTAAAATATAAAAAGTTCTCTTCGGTGTAAAGACGTAGTGGCAACAGTTCACCTTGCATAGTCGTCTCCTCAGTTTGAATGGGTTCCTCCTCTACTCTCCCCCCCTCCTCTTCCTCCCCCTCTACAGAAACAGGCATTTCAGTTTCAGTTTCCTGAGCCTCAGGGGCCTCGGGTTCAGGGACCAACTCCGGTTCCACAGCAAGATTTTCATCCTGCAGCTCTTCGGGCTCCTGAGTTAGACCGTTCATCACCGGGACGTTCTCGGGTTCAGAAACGGGCGTGGCTGTGGGTGCTGGTGTGAACGTAACCTCAACCTCATGAGATTCCGAATCCCCATTGGATGCTTCTACTGCCGGTGTTGTGTCCTCTTCAGTAGGCGGTGTATTAGTGGTGGAGTCAGTGAGTGGTGTTTCAACACATGGTTCGGTCTCCTTTTCAGGCTCAGAGTCCTCGGGTTGAACACACGGCTGTTCACGAGGGGCAAGGTTATGCTCCTTCTCAGTCGCCTCCTCCTCCACCTCCACAACCTTCTGGGGCGTGGTTTCAGGAGGCACAGGAGTGTCCATGCTGTCGGTCGTGGTGAGGTCGGTGGGAAGAGCTGTCGAAGCAGGAGACGAGGACGGAGAGGGGTCCGATGCAATAACCTCACTTTGTCCTGGAGGCACAGGTACCGCCAGAGCAGGGAGAACGTCCGGGACGGATTTAGGTTCGGGGGTGGGATTTGAACGAGGTGGCGGGGTCGAGGAAGGAGAAGCCACAGGGCTTGAGGACTTCACATGATCATCTGAATGTAAATGAGAGAAATTCTGAATTAATCCAATAATAATTATTCGCTGAGAATAATTAAATAAAAATAGGATTTTTAAAGCATTAACATGTATGTAGAGATTATAGAGATTTTTTAAATCATAAGTTTAATTCATCAAATTTGTTTTGAAAGCTGCTTTGCGACACTGTCAATTATAAAAATGCTATACAAATAAAACTGAATTGAATTTACCGAGTTGTGCCACCAGAGCAGCTGCTGCAGGAGGCACACCTTCACCGTTTGTCTGGATGGAACCACCAACCTCCATAACCACAGACTGAAACCAAAAAATAATAATTGAAAAAAAAAAAAAACCCTCAACAAAGAACAATAGAAATCTCTGCTCATTTCACATGACCATTAAACAACCGAAATATCCAGAATACTATTCGTTCTGTCAGGTCTTAACACAGCTGAGCTGATGAGGTAAACAGACTGATCAGAGTCAAATCCTCTTCTTCTGCATTCAGAATAAGTTTCAGGTATAAATTCAATTTATGGGCGGAACTACAAGCAAACCCAATATATGCAAGAGTGAAACCTGAAAGCGAATGTTCAGATAAAGGACAGTCTTACGTGAGGAGGTGTGGGCGTCGATGTGGTCCTTCCTCCAGACATGATCTCTTCCGTGATGTCACGTCCTCCCTGATTGGGGTCTCGTATTATAATCTGTAGAATAAGTTTAATGTTTCATTAAAGCCTTAATAAAAAAAATAATACCAACTGACACTGGAATTAAAGCCTGATGTTTTCTTTCAGATTCAGTGGACAAAAATTCCAGGCTATTTAAATTTATGCAAAATTACTTTAAAGCTCAATAACTTTATTAAAAAAAAATAATAAAATAATAATAATAAATTAAAAAAATAAATCAAATAAAAATCAAATAAATAAATAAATCAGGATCAATGGATAACTATTCCATCACAGATCAACACAATTCCCTGTGAAATAAATGACTAATTGAATTACTCTTTACACAATACTGAATACTTTAATAATATATTACAATTTATTTTTTGCTTTATTTCCTAATTTTATACTCTTATTTTTTCCCCTTTTAGTGTGTTTCACTTTAAAATAAAACATTTTTAAACTCATTACCTGTTTGCGCTCCCTTTTGTGCTGTTGGGGCGGGGCTTGCTGTTGGGGAGGTGGAGCCTGTTGCTGATGGGCGGGGTTCATAATAACAGGTGCTGTGGGCACTGAAGGTGGGTACTGAGCTTGAGCAGAATAATAAGCACCAGCTAGAAAAAACGTACACACACACACACACACACACACACACACACACACTCTCTCTAAAATATTCAGTTTTTACTCCATTATGTCTCGGT
>JAQMYF010000008.1:10893357-10924719 GCA_030014195.1 Neosilurus mollespiculum
TACATTGCTGTGTGTGTGTGTGTGTGTGTGTGTGTGTGTGTGGTGGGGGGGGGGGGGTGTTAAAAAAAGCTACAACAGAACTAATTCAACAACACAAATCCAAAAAGGTCAAAATAAGTTGAAACTGGATGAAACCAGTTCTAAATTACTCGAATTAAATCTGAAAGCCCACAAAGATCTTTCCTCAGCAGGCAGCAGCAGTGAAACCACTGTTTAATCCTCGGTAGTGCACTAGACAGAATGTCTAGGTTTTCATATTTTAGACCCTATGGAGTGCACAAGTATAGGGAGCTGACCTCCATTTGTACTTTACCCAGGGAAACTTTACACTAACCAACCATATGGTACCCAGTGACTCCGCTGTACGTTTCTCTCAGATAAATTAACAGCAAGGCACCTTAATGTGGCCGAACGATTACTTCACAGCTACATCCTGTCTCTCTACAACTTTTACACACACTCACTACGTGGCTTTCAGAGTAACATGTAGGCGAAAAAAAATAGGACGCGGCCTACAAACAGGCCCGAGAGGCACAGGAGACTGGGTGCTAATGCTAATGCTAACTGATTAGCTGCGCTCATCGGCAAACCTTCAGTCGCGCGCAACTTTATCACGAACTCCTCGTGCTAATACATTAACATTCATCACCACCACGTGTGTATTTTTATATTTACTTTACAAAAAAGGACATAGTTTTGTTCACGCTACTGCTAGTTGGTCAGCCACGAACTAGCAAACCGCTTAGCTCAGAGGTAACCATTGATGGTTGGTATTCCAGTCCGGATTTTGAAACTACTGCCATTTCCGCATACCTCATATCACCCCGGAAGTACATGGCCGCCATTTCTTGATCTTGAAGCATGGATTTGCGTCAGTATATATATTACATATATTGTGTTCCTAAATTTTATGAGTTTGGTGTGCAGTTTTAAACATCAAATCTCAAAGCTGCTCGCTCGTGTTAGCATCAGCTGTAATATTGGTTGGATTAGTTTTAATTTATTGATTTCAACAAAATAAAATTACGTTTCCCGAGGTGATATGCAAAAGTTTATTTGTACACGTGTGTGTGTTTTAATTTAAGAATAATAATAATAAAAAAAAGAATCGACTCATTCATGGCCTCGGTGGGCGTTGACGCGCGTGATACTGCAGGAGGTCGGATCGCTTAAAAATCCTGGACCGGGCCGGACCTGGACCCAGAATCGTAACGTCAGCGCGTGAGCCAGATGGAACTCGTGAATTAATAAATTCGGCGGCCCCGTTTCACTTTTTAACGGAAATGAATATTGAACATCTTTGGAAAAAATATAATTTAATCTGATATCGACGCGAATGTGGCTGAAGTTGAAAGTTAAAAATAAATAAATGAGTCATAGTGCTTGTATGAAATAAAAAGCTCGTGCTCGACCTGCTCTCAGTGTGATGTGGAGTTTGTTGAAGGAGAAAAGGAGGAGCGTGAATGTGGAGGAGAGAAAGAGAGAGAGAGGAACGGGGTGAGGGAGTTAAAGCCGGCGTGTAACGGAGAGGAGAGCCGCAGTTTCCCTCACAGACCCGGGCACCGACTCACGCGCACACCGAGCTGCTGCCAGAGCAGTAAACACTCAGCCTCAGGGCCCACCTGGCCCTCATGATGAAAGCTAGGCTAGCGTTAGCACACAGTGCTAGGTTTGGGGTTTACTCACCGGTGTGTCCTGGCAGGTCGAAAGCACGCGCTGTTCAAACCACTCGTTCTCTCCTTCTGTCCGCCTTTACACACACAGCACGCGCGTCGCTCAGCTTTGGGGTCAGAGTTCAAGTAAAAAAATAACTAATAATAATACTGTTGCCGCTGTCTTCAGGTCCTACTGTCACTTTCCGTTTAAATCCCCAACTAGCGTGCAGGAAAAAAAAAGGCCAAAAAGTGACGGTGTGGTTTTAAAGAATGGATCAATTCAATTTTCACGAGTCGCTACAAACATGTCGGATGTCTCCGGAGCGAACCTCTGGACTGGAGGTCCATGTTTAAGGTGCGGATGATGTCGGATTTACCGGGAAACTGAAGCACACTGTACGGATTAAACACCGAGGACTTGACGAGCCATTCGCTCCCCTGGAGTCCCCCACATACACGCGCCGGGCCGCTGCTAATTTATTAATCCCACCCGTTTTCATGTAAACCCCGCCCTCCAGCGCTAGAATTGGCCAGAGATATGTTGCCGGTCGAGGTCATGCTCCCGAGCGTTCCGCTGATTGGACAATACAGATCACTGCATGTCACACACGGAAATAAAATCCACTATTAAAATAATAATAAAACATAACTTATAATAAAAAAGATATTAATGAAATACGTTTTTTAAAATTCACGATTAATGTTAATAACATAATGGGTGCCAGCTTCCCCATGACCCAAATTAGGATTAAGTGTCTTAGAAAAATAATTAATTATTTAATGAATATAATGTAATTACAAATCTGCAAAATAAACATTAAACATTTACATAAATTATTATTTATGACTGGGTGGTACGTCAGTGTAGTGGTTAGCCTTACAGCAAGAGGGTCCTGAGTTGGAGTCCTGAGCATGTTATCCCAGTGCTTGCATGGGTTTCCTCTGGGTACTCTGGTTTCCTCCCACAGTCCAAAGACATCCACATTTTTCCAATTCACTGTTCCAAATGGTCCCAAGGTGTGAGTGTGAAAGGTTGAGTGTGTGTGTGTGTGTGTGTGTGTGTGTGTGTTGGGCTTGTGATGTCCTGGCAAACAGATCAGGGTGTACCCTGCCTTTGCGCAGAGTGGCTGAGAATGGCTCCACCCTCCCCATGACCCTAGTAGGATTAAGCAGTTCTACAAATAAATAAATGAATGGATAAATGAATAAATAATATAACTGTAGATATCACATGATAATGTATAATAAACTCAACGAGGGCATTTCTGTGTGGAGTTTGCAGGTTCTCTCGCACACACACCCTTAAACAAGGCCCTTGACCCTCTCTACTCCAGTGTTGACCCTGACCCTGTGCTCAGACCCCAACTTCTTAACAAAGTGGGGTATTTGAATAAAATAGTTTTACTGTGCTGCAATGTATGTGCAGCTTCTTCTTCTTCTTTTTCTTCTTCTGCTTCTTCTTCATGAGGGTTACTGACAGGATGTCCTCATATCAGACCAAAGATACTGTCCACTGTTACCGTGTCTCTGAGTATTCAATCCATCAACACTGTGCTCACTGACACCATCACTCACACCGAACATCTGGCCCACCTCTGGAAGCAGGATTGGACTAATAAGCAACCAATTCACCAGGAGGAAACCAAACGGGATCTGTGGTATTGGAGTGTTAAAAATTTTCCCAGCCAAAAAATAAGGTGCACGTATTTATTCATCCACAGCTTTGATAAGCAAAGTGCTTTAGTAGATTTTTACAAAGAAATCAACATTAAAATGAAGTTAAGACACAATTTCCTTCAAGAACAATAAAGTATTCTGATTCTGAAAAGAAATGAACCATAAACCCTACAAATAAATATTGAATTTAAAAACGAATGAAAGATAAAATAATTGTTATCTTATTTTTATTATTATTGTTGATGTTTTTTACTTTATTCAGTTTTGCTCAATGTTTTTTAACATCATTTAAAACCCTAAAACTATGTTCGTTTGGCAAAACTGCCCAATCAGAGAGTTCCTCGTGCTCTGCTATATCAGCTAATCCTCGAGCAGCAAGGCGGGGTTTGTCAGAATACGGTTGGGAGATAAAATAAAGATGCTTACTAAGCCGCAAGTGTACTTCCGGTGTATTTTGATCAGGGGAACGAATTCGACTGAGCACATCCGGGTTAAATGCTCCCCCCCCCCCCTCCACTACCCCAATAGGTCACTGCGTCTTCCAAGGACGAACGAAAGGGCAGAATTCGGTTATTTTATAGTTTTTGTTCATTAAAAATACGAAATGTTCAAAAGTTTGTTTTTAATTTTTAATATTTTATAGTATTTTTTTCTAAGCTTTCTAAGAGTTCCTTCCCCCTGCCTGCTGTCCTCAACTGGCCCACCCACCTACCTTTTTCTCCTGGCCCACCCCTCCTGCAGTCCCCCATCCTACCCCGCCCACTGTATCTACCCACCCTGCTACTTTTGCCTTCCCGGCCTACCCTGCCTGACTCACCCAGCTGCCTACTAAGCCACCTAACCCCTTACCTACACAATCGGACACCTCCTTCGCTCACCTTTTAAAGTGAATACAACTTACGAACTAGAAGTTCTCATAGAGTAGTGATATAGTCTATATAGTTTACAAGTCTATATAGTCCTCTAAAAACTGCTGTGCATGCGCTACCACATAAATCAAGTCGCCCATGGAATTCTGGGAGGGCCACATAGCCCAACCAAGTGAGCTCAAACCTATGATCGTACCACATAAATCGAGTCAGGCGGGAAAGCACAATTAGGGTTGCTGCTCCGCCCGCTGCGCTCATTTCACAGCAATAAAATATCCTCCTGACACTCATGCTTTTTATGTTTTTTTTTTTTTTAAGTATATTCCACATCATACTCTTGTATCATCGCTGACATTGCTGTGTTTAAATACGGGAGGTACTGGTAGCACTTTTACACCATTCTGTACTGTGATGCAAATAAATTGCCATTGTTGTTGTTTTAATTCAGCCCATTTGCTGGGAAATTATATAAATACAACGAGTTTCAAGACTGATGGATTTTATTTTCCATAACAGTTAAAAGTTGTAATTATAAATAAAAAATAGACATCAATTAGGACATTTATAATGTCTTATCATTAGCTAGCACAAACATGACAGACATCACCTGCTGCTAATCTCTGAGAAGGGTGTAAATACTTTGTGCATCTAAATGAAGTACCATACATAATGGATACTAAAAATAGTTTACATTACTCTGTTAAAATGCCAGGTTTTTGCAATGTAAAAAAATGAGACCAAGATAAATCATTTGAGAACTTCCCCCTCCACCTTTAATGTGACCTTTAACCTTTATAATTCAACTGAAAATAAACAAATCTTTTAGGGGGAAAGTAAAAACAAAAACAAAACGTAAAAACTTGCAATAACCTGGTTGCATAAATATACACACCTTTAAATTAATACTTTGTAGAAGCAGATGGTATGACAGCGTCGGTATTTTGGGGGCAGAGTCTCTCAGCATGATACTTCCTAACTTGGCGATCTTTGCCCACTCTTTCTTATGAAAGCTTCAAATCTGTAAGATTGTGAGCGTATCTCCTGTTCTCCTGGTCCTCTTCAGGTCACCCCACTGACTTTCAGTCAGACTTAGATCTAGTCTTTTACTGGTCGGCTCCAAAACCTTCAACTTTTTTCTGGTGAAGTCGCTTCTCTGTTGATTTGGTGGTATGTTTTGGGTCCCTGTTGTGCTGAAAGGTGAAATTCCTTGTCATCTTCAGCTTTTGTCAGAGGTCTGAAGGTTTTGTGTTAAAATCAACTGATATTTGGAACAGTTGATAATTACCTTCACCTCAATTAAAGCTCCAGTTCCAGCTGAAGAAAAACAGCCCCACAGCATGATGCTGCCCCCACCATGTTTCACCAGGGTTATGGGGCTGGTTTGGTGATGTGCAATGTTTTTTTTTGTACCAAATATATTTTTTGGAATTATGGCCAAAAAGTTCAACCTTGGTCTCATCAGCCCAGAACACATTTTCCCAGCATGCACTCTGGAGACTTGATGTGGACTTTTATTTATTATTATAATTTTTTTTTTGGGATGAATTTTAATCTAGCATGGATATATATATATATTTTTTTTTTTTTTTTTTTTTTTTGGTAAAAACTCCCTGTAGATATATTGTTTTGAAATGTAGTACCTAATTAGAACTCCCTGCAGCTCTTTTAATATTACTGTCGGTCTCTTGGTGGCCTCCTGGACCAGTTTTCTTCTTTTCTCTTCATCAGTGTTGGAGGGACATCCAGTTTATTACATTGTGCTGTATTTTCTTCAGTGCTGATTTCTGTCCCCACTGTGTTCTCTGGTGTATGTAATGCCTTGGAATGTCTTTTGTGCCTTCTCCTGACTGATATCTTTTCCGTTTGATGATTTGTAAACTCTAAGGTGTAATGAAGTTAATGTCAGGAAAATCCTCCTAGACAAGCTGAACTTTAATCAAGGAGTTAATTCAGAATCACTTTAATCGAAGGCAGGCATGTACTAATTACTATTTAACATGAGTTTGAATTCATTATTATTCATAAGGAAAATCTTTACTATTCATTAATATTGAATTATAGCCTATCCGCACCGCTTACACTGGAAAATTTTTAGATTGAAATATAAAACTGTCCTGGTACGGTTGCAGAGCTGTGTGTAAGAACTCCAGGAAGCATTTGGAGAACCTTGGGTAACTACATTTACAGCATACATTGGCAGATGCTCTTATCCAGAGCAACTTACATTTATAATTTTTTTTTTTATATACAGTTGAAGGTTAATGGCCTTGCTCAAGGGCCCAACAGTTGTGGCACTGGGGATTGAACCCCCAAACTTCAGATTAGTAACCCATTGCCACCGAGCCACCACTGCCCTTCAACTTCTTGTTGTAATGAATAAATATCCTTTGTCTGATGACCGGTGTGGTCTCTGATCAGGTTTCTGACTAGTTTGTTGTTAGCACAGCACCAATAAAGTTAGTCTCACACTCAACAACATCGTACACCAAGAGCTGTGGCAGCATCATAACATAACTCTGTACCGGCTACAACCCAACGACTAAACAACCTTTTAGTCTTTTTGAAGTAGCAGAGAATTTATCCATGAGTCGTTTTACAGGATATCAGGCATATCTGCTTGTAGAATTTGGAAACTATGGAACGTGGAGAAGCCACTATTGTTAGAAGAAGAAGGTTGCAGCCATAATATATCCAAGGCAGGATGTGCACATTATTTAATATTGGGAGGAAAACCTGGTCTCGATCTTCCACATCATGGCATGTACAATAAAGAGCATTTGTGCAATAAATCCAGCTCAAATTCCAGCCTGGAGATGTCATCATGTTACTGCCTGACTCACTGTTAGGTGTGGGTAAATTCAGGGTGATAGCGTCTTGATGGGTGGTGGTGGCTCAGTGGTTAAGACTGGTTTACTGAAGGTCGAGGGTTCAAGCCCTAGTGCCAGCAACTGGCCTTTGTGGGGCCTTGAACAAGGCCCTTGACCTTCCCTGCTCCAGGGATGACCCTGACCCTGTCCTCAGACCCCAACTTCCTAACAAGGTGGGATATTTGAATAAAAGAGTTTCACTGTGTTGCAATGTATATGCAGCTTCTTCTGCTTCTTCATGAGGGTTACTGACAGGATGTCCTCATATCAGACCAAAGGTTCTGTCCACCGTTACCGTGTCTCTGAGTATTCAATCCATCAACACTGTGCTCACTGACACCATCACTCACACCGAACATCTGGCCCACCTCTGGAAGCAGGATTGGACTAATAAGCAACCAATTCACCAGGAGTAAACCAAGCGGGATCTGCGGTATTGGAGTGTAAAAAGTTTCCCCAGCCAAAAATAAGGTGCACGTATTTATTCTTCCCCAGCTTTATAAGCAAAGTGCTTTAGTAGATGTGGGAGGTGAAATATACTGATATTAAAATGTAACTGGTTTAAAGATTTAAATCATGTTTCGAGAAGGCAGATGAAGTAGATGTGGTGAAGTTTGGTGACTTTACTCCGGTTAATCACTCCGAAGCTTCACACCACTGGACAGGAGAAATCCTCCATCAGTCAACTGCAACCTTCAGCAGGAAGCAATGATCAGGCATTGTGTGTGTGCGTGTGTGTGTGTGTGTGTGTGTGTTCCTTACTATTCATAATTCTCTTTTCTTAGACACTTCTGTAAAAATAAATAATAAAACTATAAAATTAAGATGTATTTTTTCCCAGATTGCAGATTAATTATAATGTAAGAGAGAAAGTGTGTGCGCAGTTGGCGTGATACACACATGTGCATGCAGCACAGAACATCTGAGACAAACTGGAGCATTTAGATTTTCTTTTGGCAGGAGTGGATGGTACAGGCCTTCTCCAGCTCTGTGAAGAAAAAAGGAATGAAGAGCAACACTAATTGTTTGCATCAACATCGTACAGGGAAGGAGAAGGAGGAGAGGAGGAATAATTATAATAATGATTAATAATAAGATGATGATGAAAATCAAGAGAAAGAAGAAGCGGAAGATGATGATGATGATAATGAAGAAAAAAGTGGAAGGTGATGATGATATTAACGAGGAAGAAAAAGAAAGGAAGTGGATGATGACGATGATGATGATGAAGAAGATGAAGAGGAATAAGAAGAAAAAGAAGTGGAAGATGATTATGATGATGATGATGATGAAGAAGAAGAAAAGGAAATGGATAATGATTATGGTGATGACAATGAAGAAGAAGAAGAAGAAAAGGAAACGGATGATGATGATGATGATGATGATGATGAAGGGGAAGAAGAAGAAAAAGAAGTGGAAGATGATGATGATGAGGAAGAGGAATAAGAAGACATCCATCCTACCCGTCGTGCTGCTGGAACACTCTCGCAGTGAGTTTATGGTTGTTATGTATTCTTTACCCAGGAACTCCTTGTAGTTTTGTCCTGATGGAACTTCTTGGAGACATTTAGTCGAGTCCTTAAAGAGTAGATTCTGATTGCCCTCAGACTTGAACATGTTAAACAAGGCCCAGGAGCTGGAATGACCGAACATGGCCTGGAATACAGAAGAACGAAGAAAATCCAAAACCCACGTTTTCTCTTAATCTCTAATCTTAACTCTGGATGGTTTTAATTTACCTGCTGATTCTTGAGGAATAATACGACGTCATCGCGTTTCTCTGGATGAGTGACGACGGCGTGAGCTGGAACTTTGGCTAAATTGCACTTTTCATATTCAGTAATTTCAGCAGAGCCACCAGGACAAATGAGTTTAAAGTCTGAGGATTTGAAAGCCTTCGCCCACGTTGGTCCACGACCTGGTGAGAAATGAACCTCTAAGAAATATGAAGGAAATACTGGATGTTTTATATTTTTAAAAAGAGATGAAAGGAGAGGCTGGTGAGGAACAAGTGTTTGTAGGTGCTCTAATGTCTGCTAGAACTAGAAGGAACTTTTAGCCCACTTTTTTCTTTTTGATGTATTCTTGGTCGATCCATGCTTAACTTCTCTAAACAACTTTTCAAACTGCTGCTCCTGCTGCATCACACGGTGGTGAAACAGACATGGAGGAAAATTATTTTTCATATTCTTTGAAATATGTCTTTGTCTCATGATATTATTTCAGATGTTACATTTGACTTGAACACGACTCTTAAATATTATTCTTTAACTTCCAGATCCTCACCGTCTGTGTTTTCTGCTGCAGTGCTGTGTTTAACAAATGCCACGTCACCAGCACCTTCAGCCAAACACCTACAGGACAGAAACACTGTTTAAAGGAAATTGTTTAAAACAAACTTTTAAATCAATAATAAGATATTTATGGTTTTAATACATGTTAGAGGTTAAGTATGTGTAGTAAGATGCAGTCGCAGGGAAAAAAACAAGCACCAGTTCCACCTAATTGTCACCATTGGGCCCTCACGCCCTTAACCCTCAACTACGCAGGTGTATAAATGCCATAAACATAAACAACTGAAGAACTCAAAGGCATCACGGTGGTGTAGTGGTTAGCACAGCCACCTCAGAACAAGAAGGTCCTAGGTTCGAGTCCCGGGTGTGCATGTTCTCTCTGGGCTTGGGTGGGTTTCCTACCAAAGTTTTGCACATTAGGTTAACTGGCTGTTCCAAATTGCCCCTAAGTGTGAATGGACTAGCTAGGTGTTACTGATTGATTTTGTTTTATTAGATTTTATCCCCTTTTTTAAACCTTTATTTTTCATTTCGGTTTTTCTTGTTTTTCAAGTATGATTCCTAATCCAATAAAACTCCATGTACTTTCCCCACAAACACTGATTTTGAGAGCGCACGCTGGACGACCTATTTGGCTTCCTCTTCCCATTTATGGTCGTCCCTACTCTGCTCTGATTCGTCACCTGAAAGCTCATTGCCAGAAGGTAGTGGGGGAAGACAAGATAATCAGAATGCCCAACACCCCGGGATGCACCAGTGTACCCAAAATTGTGTTTACATCCAGCTCAAACAGCCCAGAGAGAAAACTTAAAGGTTGAGTCTTTCATAAAATATTTAGTCATCTTTTTGTTGCTAATAGTTAATGGTAACTAAATAAATCAAACCTTTCCGTCCCAACATTTATCGCAGCTGTGTGTACTGTGATATTTGAGTTCAATTTTGTGTTTCCTGGCTCCTTAATTCCCATAGCTGTCAAACAGACGCAACTATGTCAAGTCAGGTCACGTGGTACGTGAAACGTCACACACTGGACTCATGTGGAAGTGTAAACATGTCCAGTATGACTGAAAACGGTCGTCACTCGCAAAAAAGACGGAAAACTGGAGACATATGCTCAATGGCATTTTGTAGCAAGTAAACCGAGGATGGAGTAAGCCTGCATAAAGTTGGCTGTATCCCTGTGAGACACTGAATAACAACCACAACATTCAAGCAGGCTGAGAACCGACTCCGAGAAGACTTGTTTCACTGATTCAGATATACTTACAGTATATACATAAAGGCTTCAGAGTCGATTCCGCCCTGTTTGACGTAACGACTCACATGTTCCAACAGCGTCATTTACATTATTAAGAAATCTTTAAGGTTAGTTCATATTTCATGGATGATTAAATTATTTAACAGATTGTAATGAGCTGTATAATGCATTTATAACATGCATCTAAAATAATAATAAAAAGTTTCATATATATAATTTATACATTGCACTGTGCCATATTTATGTAGATACAAATCTTTTATAGATGCTTGAGTAGATTTAAATACACTATATATTCATACACATTGGTGCTACATGATATATTTACACTTGTTGGTATATGTATTATTATGTTACACAATATGGGGCTGAAATCTGATCACAGACAGTGCTCACCATTCAGTGTTTCATTCAGTCACTCTTCCCTGTCATCTTCATCCTCTTCAATGGAAGATGACCCCAAACCTTCCCCCATGGGATCATATGCGAATAAAACATTCCTTAAATCATGTTTATCAATGTCAGGTTCACTGACATCGATCCAAATGTCGTCAGATTCACTGGAAACTGACAAGGACTCCGGGGCTGACATGCTTGCATGTTGTAAACAATCCTACGTGACCCGTTTCTGACGTAGCAGATCACGTGACCAGGCCATGATCTATTTGTTACGTTTTGGAGGGCTAATGCTGCTCGCTCAAAAAAATGGATTTATATCTTTGTTTTCTACATACTTTCTTGTTCTAATGATTACGACATGTCTAGCAGGTAAGATTTGACATATTTAAGCATGCTCATATCCTCTGTAAGACTCGACCTTTAAACATGCGCTAACCTCATTATTTAACACTCTGCCGTTGTCTAACACGGATATTCAATACTGGAACAACATTTATGGGTCAAAAAAGTGGAAAAGGCATCATATATCCCCTTTAACTGATTCCACAGAATCCCCACAATGTTCATTCATTCATTTTCTGAACCGTGTAATCCTAATTAGGGTCGCGCACATCTCAGGTGACTCTGGGCGAGGGCAGAGTACACCCCGGATAGTTCGCCAGGCCATCGCAGGGCAGAAACATGCTGACAGCAACCCAATGGCCTACTCTTTACAAACATAATTCGTAAATTGGTTCTTCTACATGCCTCTCACCACAATGAGAGACATGGCTGACCTTTGATAACCCTGTTAGCTGCACTGGGCAACAGCAGTGACAACTTGGTGACAGTGGTGCTTGAACCCCCGACCTTTGGATCACTAAGCCTCCCCAGAATATATGAATCCCAACCCGGAAGGTCTCCTCCATGCTCAGTTCAGGTTAAACCATGAGAGGCTTTTTGTAAATCATACCTGAAGGCTCCAGCGTAGCCATAATAGCGCTCTGCAGTGCTGGCTTTGCATTTGTCTACAATCCCTCTGATTCCTTCAGCACCCTTACAGAGCTTACACAGATTTGAGTTGGGATTCGCACCAGGTGCACAGCTTTCACTGAAGTACTTCGCTATAAAAGAAAAAAGATAGAACGAGATGAAAATTCAGCATGTTGTGCAGCTGTTGATTAACGGAGCTCTGAACACACTCACAGAAATCACACTCATTGGTGTCCTCATGGAGGAGACCCATGGGAATGTTCCAGCCTGCTGTACGTCCCAAACCGGTGTGACACGACTTCCTGCCTATCAGTGTTCTCCAGGTGACGTTAGAGTCAGTGCGCACTACAGCCACAGCGTAATAGGATGAACTTCCTGCTGAAGGGAGAACAAAATAACAGACAGCAGTCATGTGGCATCGGTTGTTGGGCCTTCAGGCCATAATCCTCACCTCTGCTTTTCTGTGCAGAGTACAAGTAAAGACACTGAATCAGGAATTTATGTGGTACCCTTGTAGTTATATTAAATGAACCCTTGAGGTACTTGGACTATCTACTAGATAAATGCTAATGAATGAATGCTAATGAATATAAATAAAATAAAATATAATATAATTATATAATTTCACCCACCTGATTCGACATTGCACTTTGCTGTTTGGGGAGAAAAACAGACTTGTGTAATTACTTATGTTTATATTTACATGTTTTAATAAAAAGTTGTGTTTAAATGGTGGTAAGGCAGCAGTTTCACCTCGCTGGTTAGCGCTAGCAGATGTTTGACAGAGAGCTAAATTTTGAATCTGTTCGTCTGTTTGCATGCGTTTCTTGTCTGTTCCTTATCAGATGAAGTCCATTCAATCCAGCGGAACGTTTTAGGTGTGCACAAAACTCGGAACGGGCTCACCGCCGAAGGTGCCCGCTGGTTGTAGGGGTGTTGTGTGCTGGGTGGGCGTTTTGTTCAGAACTTGTGTGTTCCTCGTCCTGTAGTTGCCAGTTCGCATCTGTGGATGTGCGGTAGACGTGAATTGTGGCCTGACTACTAACAAACATGCAACAGGTGAACCGGAGGTGTGACAGACATAAAGCGCATATTCAGCGGACAATTACTAATAAAGAGCTCATGGGAACTGATGAATAATGTGTAATGGGGGCCACAGGACAAAACTGGCGACTTTAGGATAAGTGGAGTATAACTACCATACGTGTAACAGGTCTTCACCGGGTCTGAAATGGACAGCACCTCCGGCGTATCGAAAGTCTAGAGCAGCAACGGAGACAACTTTCACCACCAGATAATTTTCTTTTTTTTTTTAGTTTGTATCTGTCGGACGTCCATTAGCTATCCAGTGAGGTGTCACTCTATAACTAATAAAATATTTTCCAAACATTTTTAATGTCGACATCAGACCACATGATCTTTCTCACATTCATTATTATACTCTTCCACCATGGCGACCACCAGCCCGCACTTCCCAGCAGAATACACCTGTCCGCCATCAACCGCCATCGCATCAGCCTCCTTACGCTGTGGACACAAAGACCACGCCCAAGTTAATTTCACGTCATCACTTTGAGATAAAATAGATACGAGACCTGCTATCCCACGTCACCATGATCTTGTTGATGCAGTCATCGACCGTGTTACCATCCTGGCATTCAATCCTGATGTTCCTCTGATTGTCCACACTCATGAAGGTCCACATGTCACATTTATTCCTCTCAGCATGACCCACGGTGCACCATGTAATCTCATGAGATTTGCTGCTGGTGCTGAAGCCTGCGGAGAAGACATTCTAATAAACTGGCGTGGCAAATTGGATTAACGGCTTTAAATCAATCCCAATTTTTTACCTTCTACTCCAAACTGTAAACAGATTACACACAGAGATCCCCACTGTTTTTAATACACAGGGTTGAGTGCTACCTTTTTTAAGGGCGTGGCTAGTAGCTACAAACTCTTCTCCCAGGTACAGGAAGGAGTCAGTGCTCTCCGGCAGCTTCAGCAGCTCTTTTGTCGAGTCTTTAAACATGAGGTTTTTGGCTGAGAAGCCGTCAGAGGAGAAGAGACCTTTGTCCTGTGAGGGTTTGAAATTGAGGTCATGGTGAATTTCCAAACACAAACACAGCTGGCTTTTTCATTCCAGCTTTAAAACACTACAAGAATTTCCCAACACACACTTTACACATCACACCTTCAACAAATTACAGCTTCAGGTGATGAGAGCAACATCATCATCATCTCTGAAATCCGTCACCTGGAAACAAGTCTAAGTAATATTGAATGAATAATGGGGATAACATAATGAAAATGTATAAAAAATAATCTGAAATAAAAGGGTAAAAGGGTTTTAAGAGCTGTTATACTTCTGTTGAAAGAACCCCCGGAAAACACAGAGAGTATACAGCGCCCCCTGCTGGGGCTGCTGTAACACCACACATTCAAATATTCATCGTATATCACAACGGTAAAGAATCCTTTAAATATTTACCTCTGTTTAATAGCTTATAATTAATTAAACATGAATTAATTTAATATATTAAAAATCATAAATAGACTAACATTACACATTTTATATTGTGGAAATATTTAATTTATTTTGTTTTTGTTCTAAATTTTAATGGAATGAAACTACAGGCTATCACAGGATATAAGAAACAACGCCTTATGTCCTTCATCCCATCACATACTTTTAGTTTATGAAGGAGATCAAAGATGCGGTTAGCCAGGTCCTCGTCTTTGCGACTGACCACAGCATCAGCAGGAACTTGAGCCAGGTTACAGGTTTTAAACTCATCGACACTTTTCCGCGAACCATCTCTGCACAGCAGCTCATAGTTATCCTTATCACCCGCTAAAAATATTCAACAGTTAATATCATCGTATTCCTCCACATAGAGAAACTCGTATTACCATCACTAATACATTCCAGATGGTTCCTGTCACATGTTAGAATCTTACTAAACATTGTGAAGTGATCCAGAAAAGCCACATCTCCAGCGCCGTCCTTCAGACACCTGCAGGAACGGAAAAGAACAAGATGTTCATGATCTACTGCCATCAAGAGAGAAGTATAAACAATCAACTGAAAAAAAATCAATCAGTGACACCAATCTAACAGAATTCAACATTTCACAGTAATGTGATTTCAGTTAATGACTCCGTAGATCCATTAAAGCTGGAATTGGTCATTTGAAAAGCTAGAAAATATCCTCTCTTCCGGTGTCTTCCCTTCTCTCCCTGTCTCTTCCTGTGTCTTCCTGTTTCTTTCCATCTCACCCTGTCTCTCCCAGTGTCTTTCCTTCTCTCCGTCTCTTTCCGTGTCTTTCTGTCTCTTCCCGTCTCTCCCTGTCTCTCCCAGTGTCTTCCCTTCTCTCCCCGTCTCTTCCCGTGTCTTCCTGTCTCCTCCTGTCTTTTCCCGTCTCTCCCTGTCTCTTCCTGTCTCTTCCCTTCTCTCCCCGTCTTTCCTGTGTCTGCCTGTGTGTTCCCATGTCTTCCTATCTCTTCCGGTTCATTCTTTGTTTCATAGTCTCAGAAATGTCACTCTTTTTAGCAAACATGACAAAAAAATAAACAAAGAGTGAATATCTCTACACTGCCTTCAAAAACATAATCATCTGAATGAGAACACCTCACTGTTAATTCTATTTCTTTCCAGCTGTCTGCTGGGATTTTTGTGTGAGAAATATTGGGGCCCCCGATGACGCTCTTACTGGAAAGCCCCATGGTGACCGTAATACGGCTCCTTGTGAGAACGTGAGCAGTCGCCTTTACACAACTCGCACAGTCTCAAGCTATTGATGGCTCCAGGCACACAGCTGGCAGGGAAAAATTCCTTCACAGCTGTTAAACAGACAGACAGATAATAAAGATCACAATAAATTTAATAAGGAATTCTAGTAAAAGGAAGGCTCCTCCCACCTTCTTCCACAGGCTTGTCCTCGATGCCTGCCCATTTAATCTGTCCAGTCGAGACGAGAGTGCCGATGGGGATGTTCCAGCCTGCAGTTTGCCCCAGTCCGGTGTGACAAGTTTTCTTCCCACGAAGGTCATCAAGGCCAAAATCCGTGCCTTTCTTTGCTACGGCGACAGCGTAGTAACACGTCTCCTCATCTGGGACAAGTTTAGTAATTTTCATCAGATCATCACATCTCCATTTCTTAGTTTTTAACAAACACATTGTCCTCTTTACATGTTGAGATAATTCTGCAGGTTCTACCTGTGCCGTAATGCTCTGCAATGATGGGGTGAAGGTTATAGGGTGCGAGGCCAGCTGTGTAGATATCTCCTCCGTCCAGAGTGATGGCGTCTGCTTCACCTTTCTGAGAAAACAATTTCACAGGATTTATTCAGGACTGAGACACTTTTAGAGCATCGTTAGGATTGTAGGGATCCATCCACCTGGGCTCAGGTGACCGTGTGATGGTTCTGTGCAGGTTCTAAAACCCTGTGCCTGTGTGGCTTTCCTCATATCTTCCAAACACACACCAGTAGGTGGATCAGTTCAAATAAATGGTCAGAAGTGTGAATGAGTATGTGTTGTGTTGTATGTTTCCACCGTGACCCTGATCAGAATAACACAGGTACTGAAAGTCAGTGAAGTCAGTATGCATACACTTCACCTTGATGGCTTTGATGCACTCCATCGATCCCTCACGCTTCACACAAATCAGCAAATCAGATTTCACAGCGAGCTGTCTGCATTTCTGTGCCTCCTGTTCCGACTTCAAACACCATCTGATTCGTGGATCCGTGGGTGCGGCCTTCACTAAAGCTGAAACGACAAACTTCATTAAGGGAAACAGATACAGTAATGAGGCCGACAAGGTGGTGTAATGGTTAGCACGTCCGCCTCACAGTAAGAAGGTCATGGGTTCAAATCCTGGGCTCAGCGACAGTGTGGGTTTTCATGTTCTCCCTGTGCTTGTGTGGGTTTCATCTGGGTACTCTGGTTTTCTCCCACAGTCCAAAGGCATGCATAAGTGGCTGTTCCAAATCACCCCTAGGTGTGAGTGTGAATGGTTGCGTGTGTGTGTGTGTGTGTGTGTGTGTATGTGTGTGTGTGTGTGTGTGTTTGTGCCCTGCAATGGTCTGGCGAGCTGTTCAGGGTGTACCCGCCTTCACCCAGAGTCAGCTGAGATAGGCTCCAGCCTCCCCGCGACCCTGATAGGTTTAAGTGGTTTGGCAAATGAGAACAAACCCTGAACAGCTCACCAGACCATCGCAGGGCCAACACACACATAGAACCACACAAACCGGAGTACCCGGAGGAAACTCACACAAGCACAGCGAGAACATTTAAACTCCACATAGAAACAGCCCTCGCTGAACCCAGGACTGAACCCAGGACCTTCTTGTTGTGAGGCAGACGTGCTTTCCTGCTTTCTGTTTTTAAATAAAGATGTTTGAGCTTTTGTCTGTTGTGTAATTTTGAAGTTTTAATCGGATATTAATCAGAACTTTCTGTATGGATGGGAGATTTGTTGGTGTGGTTCTCTGAGCTGTGTGTGTGTGTGTGTGTGTGTGTACACAGTCAATATTACACAGTGCAAGAGCTGAAAGTTCAGAACATATCATTAGCAGTGAGAATAACGCAATCGGAACAGACCTTCCTAACTTTTCAGATAGTACTATTAACTTTTTCCTGTTTCACAAACAATCACCAACAAACACTTTTATATGTTTATTAAAAAGAAATCTTGTTCATAATCATTCAGTTTACATTTTATATCCATTCACAGGGTTTAAAATCAGTGACGATTCAAATTTATAGATATATGAAATGTACCGCATTACCAAGGTATCCGAGGATGACGGAGAGGACTGAGAGCTTCATGCTGGACTCATGGACGCAGTGGATGATGTGATGGTGCATTAGTCTGCTTTCAGGAAGGATGGAGCTGAAGGGACCAAGACTGACAGTAAAGAAGGTGTGGATTTGATCCTGAATGACTTTAAATTCTCTATAAAAGTGCACTACATAGGGTATAAAATAAGGGGCTTCTACACCTTTTTGTAGTGCACTACATGTAGAATGGGAAGCCGTTTTTCTTTCTTTCTTTTTTTTTTTTTGGAAATTCCTGTTTCAAAGTCCAGTTCTCCTTTTGTAAACACATCACTTATTTACACACACACACACACACACACACACACACACATATATACATATATAAGTCTCACACTCTAATATTTTCATGGAATACATTTATTCTTGATCACAGCATGTAATCTCCAAGGCATTGTTGCTCCAGTTGGTCCGGTTGAGGCTCAGTAGCATTAATGTAGCATTAATTAAAGTCAGCTGATGAGTTGAATGTACTGAATGAGCAGATTATCACATCAATTGACTTTTTCTTCCCTGATGGCACAGATATAAAATGGGGGGTCAAATAATGAGTGGTTCAGGGAGCACGAGGAATCGTTTTCACATATGTGTTGGCACCCCAGAGTCCTGACCTTAACCCTATTGGAAGTTCTCGGGATGTCCTGGAGAAGATCTTATGGAGTGGTGCAGGTTTTCCCTCATCAATTCAAGACTTCAGTAAGAAATGAACGCAACACTTAATGTAAATAAATATTATGTTATGGAAGTTGAAACAATGCCATGACGATTACGTGCTGTAAGCAAGGCTAAAGGCGGAACAACAACATATTCTTGTGTGCGACCACAATGTTTTTGGCCGGGCAGTGTATATGTATATATATACATTCATTTGCTATTAGGGTCACAGGGAAGGCGGAGCCTATCTCAGCCAACTCTGTGTGAAAGTGGGGTACACCCTGAACAGCTCACCAGACCAAAACACACATGACCATTCACACTCACACTCACACCTAGGGGCAACCTGGAACAGCCAATTTGCCTAATGTGTAAGTCTTTGGACTGTGGGAAGAAGCCAGTGCACCCAGAGGAAACCCACACAAGCACTGGGAGAACATGCAAACTCCACACAAAAACACCCTTGCCGAGCACGGGAAGGCGGACGTGCTAATCACTACAACACCGTGCCACCCATGGATATCTTTATAATCTTTAGTAATTTACATTTGCATTTACAGCATTTGGCAGATGCTCTTATCCAGAGCAACTTACAATTATCATTTTTATACAAATGAGCAATTGAGGGTTAAGGGCCTTGCTCAGGAGCCCAACAGTGGTGACAGTCATCACCCATTGCCTGATAGTCAGAACCCATCGCCTTAACCACTAAGCCACCACTGCCACTGCCACTAGTAAAGATTACAGCCTCTGATGAGAAGTTTATTAATTGTTAAATGACTTGTTTTCCCCAAATTAAAATCATATTTATATGGTGATGTTTTTTTAAACAGATGGAAATGTTTATATTACTATATAATTATGGAAGGAGTCTCCAGTGTGAGTGCTTTGTGTAAGCTCCGTGACCTCCTGAACATGTGCTGTGATATCACAAATACCAGCTAGTAGGGGGGGGGGGTGCAAGTACAGATAAAACAGTTTCATTAAGAGCTCACAATCCAGAAACGTGTCAGAAACAGGGAGGGGTCAAGAGATCAGGCATACAGTACATCAGAGAATAATCCATCAGACATTGTAAATCAAATGTGGGAATATAACGCTCAGCATCTCATAGAAACAATAGCAAGAGAATTTCTCTGACTCAAGCCCCAAACCAACAAAAACATGAGAAAACGAAATGTACTTTTAATAACTGAGAAGAAAGAATCAGCACTGGATTAAACCTGAAGTGCGCTGGTGCTTGTCTTCCTGAGACGTCTCTGCTATCTGTATATGAAAACACCATATACCACAGGGGTGTTCAATCTTATCCGCAAAGGGCCGGTGTGAGTGCAGGTTTTGATACCATCCAAACAGGAGGCAGACCTTCCACCTGTTTAAACCAATGATTCCACCCCCCATTTTTTTCTGCCCTAATTTTTTGGTCATATACAATTCCCACCCCTCAAGTGCTGTCTCCCCATCACATACGACCACCACCAACCAGGGAGGGGAGTAAGCATGCACATGCCTCCTCCGTTACATGTAATGCTGCCACCTGCCTCTTTACGAACTGCTGTGCATGCGCATTTGCAGGCAGCCTAACACACTTGGAGAGAAAGCAGTATCTGCCCCCTCGTACGAATGAGCTCACAGACACCCATGGTTCGGTTGGTAATTGCTGTGAGTGACAGCAGAGCGTATGCCATGCTCTGCATAGCTGAACTTTGGCAAAATGTCATTGAATTAAATCTCAGATGTACTTATTTTTATTTCCTGATCTTTTCATGCCATTTGAGTATAACTTTATACAATAAAGTGGTCACACCAAGATGGCAGCACTCTGGCTGTGATTGCTATGTGCAAACAGGATGAACAATACAGTCTTTATTTTTGGTGGTTTGAACAGGTGGAGGGTGTGGGTTGGAATAGAACCCTGCACTCACCCCAGCCCTCTGAGGGCAAGCTTGGACACCCCTGCTGTACAGGGTCGCAATGAGGGGGGAGCCTATCTCAGCCAACTTGGGTGAAGGCATGGTACACCCAGAACAGCCTGCCAGTCCATCACAGGGCAACACACACACACACAAACACACGCACACACACATACACACAATAATTCACACACACCTGTGCTGTGAGGCAGATTTGCTAACCACTTCACCACTGTGCCACTTAATTGCTTACATCATCCCTCAAGTCTGGACTGATGATGTCATTAAATAAATGTAGAATAGAATATGCAGTGTAGATTTCAGGATCTTCAGAGAATAAATCCAGACCCTGAGCTTGGTAACAGTCTGAGTTTTATGATTATCTCTTGTTTCTATCAGTGAGTGTGTTGAATGTTTATTCAGGAGAGTGTATTTAATCTTAGAGCAAAAGACAAAAAAAACATTCTGGTTGTAATTTCTCTTTTTATTTCAGACAATTCCACAAAAAGCACAGAAGAATAAATCAAATCAGACAGAATTGATTCTGAAACGATTAGAAAGCGAGAACATCAGAGAGAGAAAGCCACAATCAGGTTTTAAATCCGGATCCGAGACACACTGGGACCATCTCAGACTTAGCAAGACTGAGCGGTGCAGACCTCCTCTAGTGCTGTGGAGAAAACCAGAAAGAAGGGAGTCTGTATGGAGAAAACTGCAGGGAGGTGATGATGGACAGGTGATGAGAAAATAGAAATAATTCTAAAAAAATTATAAAATAACAAAAATAACCATAAAACAAAGAAATATTTCCGATTATAAAATGAATTGGGGTAAAGCAGGAACCTTAAATAGGGGGGCAGCGGTGAAGGCAATAGGTTACTGATCTGAAGGTCGGGGGTTCAATCCCCAGTACCACCACTGTTGGGCCCCTGAGCAAGGCCCTTAACCCTCAATTGCTCAATTGTATGAAAATGAGCATTGTGAGTCGCTCTGAATAAAAGCCTCTGCCAAATGCTACTAATGTAAATAAATAAATACTAAAACAATTACTTTTAAAACCCATCACTGAATAATGATGATATAAAGAACCAGAAGGAGGAGTTTGTAAATAAATGTAATAAAAATGAATAAAGGTTAGGTACTCCGTATCATTTATACATACTCCCTCAGTATCATTTATCTATCTATCTATCTATAGATGTGATTATTTATTTATGATTATTAAATTATTTATTTATTTATTTATTAATGTTTGTTTCTCTATCGCTCTATCTATCTGTTTGTTTGTTGTTACCGGGCTTGCTCCCTGGACACTGGTGCAGAGAGAATATGGAGGTTAAGTATTCCTGTCCCAGGAAGTCCTTATAGCTCTTTGTTGCTGGAACCTCTTGAAGACATTTCGTAGTTTCTTTGAAGAGGGATTTTTCGTCTTCCTTAGACACAAAAATGTCTTTCTGGCTGACCTGAAACACAGAGAAGAAATTTCATCACTCCTTCAGTGTCTCAGCGAGTTCCATCTGCAGTCGGTTCTGATGATGAACGGAATCACATGTCAGGGTTTACGTAGCTTTTATACTTCGACATCCTTCATACAAGAGCACTCGGAAACTGCAAACCTCCATCAAGCTGAGAAAATAACATAGTACAGAGCGCCCCCTGCTGGGCCTGCTGTAATACCACACTTCCAATAAAATTATCCCATCTCACATTGTTAAAGAATCCTCTAATCAATCAGCTCAGAAATCTAAAGGAGTGCTCCTTATCCGAAGCTCCGCCTCTGGTACAAATTTCATAAAAATCCAAACATCAGATTTTTTGTAATCCTGCTAATAAACACATAGACAAAGCAACGGGAACAAAATCCTGATCTTTTTGGGGGATGTGAGAATTACTCGAGTCGGATCTTGTTCAAGTTCTCAGTTGGATAATGAACAGGTTATCGGGCTACATGTGGCGGTGGATCGTCAGTGTTACGTGGTTGAGCTCATGACACTTTATTACTGGATTTATGAATGATATTTAAAATAAACAAAGCCAGATTGCACCCTGAGGAAGAGAAGAAGAGCAGGAACTCAGGACGCTACAGCAGATGGAATCAACTTGCTGTTCGTACTCACCTGCTGCTCCTTCAGTAATGACACCACGTCACTACGCTTTTCTGGACGAGTGACGACGGCGTGTGCCGGAACAATGGCCAAATGGTACTTCTGATATTCATCGATTCCACCAGAGCCCTTGGGAGAGATGAGCTCGAACTCGGATTTCTTAAAACCCTGAGCCCATGTTGGTCCGCTGCCTGGAAAGAGACAAAAAATTCTTCATGATTTCTTCTCTCTATTCTCTCTCTTCATATCGTGTGTGTGCGTGTGTGCACATGTGATGTGATCTGAACGTGGCTGTAGGTATCTCTGACTCACCGTCTGTGTTCTCTCCTACAGTGCTGTGTTTAATAAACGCCACATCACCAGCACCTTCAGCCAAACACCTACAGGACACAAACACTCCAACTCAACACCTTTTCCCTTCAGTAAACACCCTGTAACCTCACTTTTCACTTTTTACACCATCAGTAAAACACGTCTCACTGTGTATGACCGTCTTATGATTTATGATTGAACTCATGAGATAAACAACACACAAGCAACACTATTCCAGCCAATCAGCTGCATTGGAGATGGAGGGGTATCACAGTTAGTACCGGTGCCTTAAAAATACACGTTTGTGAGTTTGGGGCCAGAGCTTCTGAAGTAGAACTGAAGGGATGTGTGGATTTATTTGGTTGTTTTCTTCTCCCTAGTTGATGACTGGCCCTGATTTCATCCTCCGAACACATTCTCCTCACAGACCCTTCAAAATGAAAATATAAAAGTGACGCGACTGCCATGTGATGTGACTCCATGTACCTGAAGGCTCCACTGTAGCCGTAATAAGGCTCATCGTTACTGGCTTTGCACTTGTTTACGCCAGCTCCACCTCCCTTACACAGTTTACACAGATTTGATTTAGGATCTGCTCCAGGAGCACAGCTTTCACTGAAGTAGTTTGCTGTACATGAAAAAAGAGAGACGATATTAATAAATGATATTAGGATCTGATGATATTAATAAATGATATTAGGATCTGATGATATTATTAAAAAGGAAGTGCATGGTTTGACTCACAGAATTCACAGTCGTTGTATTTATCATGGAGGATGCCCATGGGAATGTTCCAGCCTGCCGTACGTCCCACGCCAGTGTGACACGACTTCTTGCCTTTCAGGTTGTCCCAGGTCACGCCAGAGCTTTTACGCACTACAGCCACTGCGTAATAAGACGAGGACTTTCCTGAAAGAAGCACAAAGTATCACAGTGAGGACTCTGTTCTGTCTTTACCACTACGTTATATTTGTGTTCAGCTGAACTTCATCTTTTGAGGATTCGTGTCATGAGTTTTTCCGAGATTCAGTTTACCAGACAGAAAATGCGAGTGCCCTTACCTGATGGAGTTTGACACTCAGCTGTTGAGAGATAAAAACAGAACTGAATGGTTAGTTGTCCTGTGTTTATCCTGCGTTCTCATTGAGGATTCTTCTACAAATTATTTGCCGTTATCTAAATATCATTTCACTCACTTGCATCATACTGCTCCACCATGACCGGCACCAGATGGCACTGTCCAGCAGTGTACACTTCCCCTCCGTCAACCGCGATAGCATCAGCCTCAAACTTCTACACACACAAAGAAAAAGCAATGAGAACGAAGGAAAAGTCGATTCCAACACCTCAAGTCTCTCACTCATCACACTCGTTATCTCTTTACCATAATCTTCTCCAGACAGTCCTCCACCGTTCTGGCAGATTCACACTCCAGCTTGGTGTTGCCCTCAGCATCCATGCAGGAAGTGCTCCAGTTGTCACATCTCCTTCTCTGAGCTACACCCACCGTGCACCATCTAATCTTCCCGGATGACGAGCTGACTGTGTTTTCTGGAGAGGGAAACAGATTATATGTTAAAAAACTTTTAAAAATCCTGACCAATCAATCATCACCATGATCCTATCCAACCAATCACCATGATGTTATCCTATCAAATACTGATCACCATGGTGTTATCCGACCAATCACTGATCACCAAGAGCCTATCTGACCAATCACTGATCTCCGTGACCCTATCTGACCAATCACTAATCACCATGATCTTATCCGAGCAATCACTGATCACTACTAGTCCCTGTCCTTATGCCTCTTTGTTCTTTTTAAACTACTTTGAGGTGATTTTATATTTTAAAGTAATAAACGTGAGTAAATATTTTCCTTCCTGTTATTTGTGACTAAATTGGATCTGTTGGGACAGTGAGAGCCACAACACTGTGCAGGTTGAAAAGACGAGGACTGGCTCCTGAGATAACCAGGGGATCCAGTGGACGGGACAGTGAGAGGGAATTTGTGCAGTGGGTTTTCCTGTTACCTCGTCTGAGCGAGTGGATGGCGTTCCAGTACTCTTGTCCCAGGTAGATGTAGGAGTTGGTGATCTCTGGGAGATGCTGCAGTTCCTTCGTTGAATCTTTGAATATGAGGTTTTGTGCAGAGTAGCCCTCGGAGGAGAACAGACCCTTGTCCTGTGTATTTTAAATCCAGAACATAAAAAGTGAAGTTTGAATGGAATAAAGAGCAAAATGTTGTAAATTATTAAATCTTACATACCTTCAGTGTGTTAAGAACATCAAAGATCTGGTCGGATAGAGATTTATCGAAGCGACTGACGACAGCGTGAGCAGGAACTTGGGCCAGGTGGCAGGTTTTATACTGATCAACAGGCTTCCTGGTGCCGTCTTTACACAGCAGCTCGTAGTCCTTTTCATCTAATAAACATTTACCTATATCTTAATACTTATTTCTTACTATCGGGAACTTTCTGTGTAAAATCCTTTACGTACTGAGTGCAGTGAGGTGCTTCACAAACGCCACATCTCCAGCGCCGTCCTTCAGACACCTGCAGGAACAGGAGGTTATCCAATTAAAAAACTTATAACATCAAGAAGTACCAAACAGTGGACTGTACTGCAGCATGGGATTTGTGTGGTTCTGATTTTAACCAGTAGGTGGCATTTTGAGCAATTTGAGCAAAAAGACATTGAAGTGTGCAGTACTATCGCTCTCCTGATATACTTGACACTTATACCGCTCTAAAGATGCTTTTGTGACTACACTATGTTTCCGTTCAAACAAGAGACAGAGGAAGAGTGACGTTCTTACTGGAAAGCGCCACCGTAGTCGTAATACTGCTCGTCGTGAGAGCGCTGGCACTTGTTTTTACACAGCTTGCACAGCATGGAATTTCTTGCTCCTGGAATACAGCTGGCTGAGAAGAATTCTGCCACTGCTGCAACACACATACACACACACACACTCCGCATGAGTAATGATACACTCAGAATGTGATGATGTTGATGAGCTGATTAGTTTTCTTGGATGGCGTTGAGCAGATGTTTTTATCTGCAGAAACCAAACAATTACAACATCTACTCCTGAAGAAGTGATATATGATGCACTGTACAAAGCCTTCTCACCATCCTCCAGAGGTTTATCATCGATGCCGCCCCACTTAATCTGCTCATTTTTGATGAGAATGCCGATGGGGATGTTAAAGCCTGCAGTTTTCCCCAAACCAGTGTGACATGACTTCTTGTTACGAAGGTTAGTGAAGTTGAGGTTGCTTCCTTTCTTTGCTACAGCTACAGCGTAGTAACACGAATTTTTACCTAAAGGAAGTTCAGGATTACAGGTAAGTAGCAGTAATAGTGGTGCTAATAGCAGTATAGAGAGCAATCTAACCTTTTACTATATGATTGGTTGAGGGATTACCTGCGCCGTAACGTTCTGCGATGATGGGATGAAGGTTATGGGGAGCGAGGCCTGCAGTGTAGATATCTCCTCCATCCAGAGTGATGGCGTCTGCTTCACCTTTCTGAACCCCCCAACCAAAAAACAAATAAATAAAACATTTTTATTCCTTATGAAATATATACAGAGGATGTACTGAATATTGTATGCTAACTCACATGGTTGCTAATGACCTACAATGCTAATTAGCTCGCTTGCTATCTAGCTTATTTTACAAAGTTAAAATGCTCAGGTAGTTCCTGGAGTAATAAATAAACATGTAGACAATCAGATATTAATACAAAGAAAAAAAGGGAAAATGTTGTTTTTTTTTACAAAAATATAATAATGTGAAGGAGCAGCTCACAGTGTGGAGGAACTGATTTAAACTGAAAATAAAAACACAACTGAAACATTAACACTTTAAATACAGCCAGAAAAAAAAAAATCCATTCGTATTTTACCGCGACGGCTTCGATGCATTCCTGAGTCCCCGCCTTCTTCACACAGCTCAACGAACCGAGCTTCTGGCACTTCTTAAGCTCCTCCTCTGACTTTAAACACCATCTGACCTGGGGTGCAGCCTGTGCTAGGACTGAAATAATGAAATGTAGAGAGAAAATCCTTCATGTTCATCTCATCTCTCACACAATCAAATGATATCAGAGCGCAATCGCAGTACAGAGGGATTTATTTAATTTGATTTGATTTTTAATTGGTTAATGGGGTTGGAGAGACTTTGAGAATATTATTAAAAGTGAACTGGAGGATTGTTTTTAAAGGTAAAACAACAGTTTCAGAGTTCTTGATCACAATCGGAGGAAAGTGCTGTCTGCCCACTTTTGCATACATGAGCTGGTGATGGATGGGTGATTGACAGAGGAGAGGCAGTATGCCCCTCCCACCTGTGACTCAGCCACCATCAGGATTTGGGCTCCACAGACGAGAGAGTGAAAGTTTTCTCTGTCACCACATGAGAGTCATTAATTTTTACTTATAACTAATATTACTAAATCACTGGTCAGTGGTGGGTCGATGGTAGGGTGCTGGATCACTGTTCTCAAGGCCAGGGGTTCGAACCCCACTGTCACCGGGTTGTCACTACTGTCCCCCGAGTGCAGCTAACTGGGTTATCAAAATGTCTGTGGTGAGAGGCATGAAAAAGAATCATTGCTGTCATTCGTAAAGAGTAGGCCATCGAGTTGCCGTCAGCGTGTTTCTGCCCTGCGATGACCTGGTGAGCTGTCCAGGGTGGGCCCTGCCCTTTCCCAGGGTTGGCTGAGATAGGCAGCCTCCCTGCGACCCTAATTAGGATTAAGCGCTTAAGAAAATGAAAATGAATAATTACTAAATAAGTTATAAAAAAGTATAACCCCACTACTAACAATACCTTCTGCTCCAGAGTGAGTAAACGTTGATATTTGAGAATAAATATCCCACTATTCTGTTATTACTGTCAGAAAATGAATTATTGATTTATTATAAATGTATCATTTAAAAATACTGACATCAAAGCAGAATGGATTGCCTTACCGAGGCATGACAGGACGGCACAGATGACAGAGAGCTTCATGCTGGACTCCTGGATGCAGCAGACCCTGTGTGTGACAGTGAGGGAACCTTTATAGAGAGCCTGGAACTGAGGGGGCGGAGTCAGGATCAAGAGGAGGCGTGAGTATATTTCCAAATCAGCTCTGAATCACTCCATCACATCACTTTACAAGGATTGTAATATACAGGGCTTGAGTACTGTGTGTAGTGCACTACACCTTCAACAGGAAGCAGTTTGGAATTTTTCTTTTTTTTTCGGTGGGAAATTTCAGGGAAATTCCATTTCTATTCCATCGTCTGGAAACACATGATTGTTTTACAGAGATGTTCTAAAATTTAGTGATTAACCAACAGGAGAAATCTTTTATCAGAGTTTCAGAGATTCAGATATGATATGTATACACACATATATCCACATTTTTAATTAAATATAGAATTTCTGATGAATATGTAGAAAGAGGGTGCATGATGGCACCCCTCCATGTACCCTAAGGAGAGGGCTGGGTTTAGTGATGATTTAATGGAGTTCTTTCTGTACAGTACAGGTGAGTGATAAAGTTGTTACCCCCTGAGATTTTAAATGGGGAAATAAACAGAAATATACTTCAGTTATTTATGAATGAAAGGTTTATATTTCTCTCCACACGTGCTGGTGATGGGACAGTTAAAGCTCTGCAGAATTTGATTAAAGACAGAACACATGCAGAGAACAATGCTGATGTTGATGTTGATATTTGGAGGTTAAGAGGTGGATAATAAGCAGTAATTGAATGAGTAAAGAGAATTGAAGTGTGATAAAAAGAGAATTACGGTAATCAGCTGAGAGATTTTTATCTGCTAAAGAATTCTCTATCATTTGAAAGCTTTATTCTATAATTTTTTTTAATTATTTAAAAAAACAAATATATGTGAATTATTTATGAATTGAAGGTTTATATTTCTAGCCACACGTGCTGGTGATGTGATGGTTAAAGTGTTGCTGAATTAATGCTGATGTTAATGCGTGTTTGGCGGCTTTGGAGTAGTGGTCTGATGTGTACGTGATCAGTATTACACAACACCGGAGGTGAAAGTTCACAGCGAATCATTACAACACGTGGATCGCTGAACACCTTATCAGCACCTCGCACACACAAGAGTAGCAAATTCTTTTATTTTCTCTCAAGCCTTTGTTTTTTGTGACTGTACAAACCAAGACATGAACTTAATTCCCTGTTATCATGAGGTCAGGCAGCGTTACACACACGGCCCACAGCACATGAAGCAATGCTGGAGAATACAGAACGAAGATCTGGGACAGAACTACACAAGAGTATTGATTTTATACTCTGATTCACCTGGAAGCCAATTACTCACTACTACTCTTATTTATGTCATTGTTATTGTTATTATTATTATTTATTATTATTAATATTATTATTATTATTATTCTGCAGCTTCACTGGAATCTGGATGTAGACTTTATTACCAAAAATATTTGCACCCCTGACCATCCCAACCATGTTTCTCTGCTGTAGTGATGCAGTTTTACAACATGTCGCTGTCTCTGTACTCTCACCTGTCTATCTTTTCTCTGTCTCCTGTACATCTCTCAGTTACTTCCCTGACTTCCCCCTGTCTGTCTGCTACATGTCTTTCTGCTGCCTCTCTGTCTGTCCACTGTTTGTCTAGTATCTGTCTATTTCTCTGTCTGTCCATCCATCTGTCTCTCTGTTGTATGTCTGTCTGCTGCCTGTCGTTCTGTCTGTCACCTGTCTGTCTGTTGAATGCCTGTCTGCTACCAGTCTATCTGCCTGTCTATCTGTCACTCTGTCTGCTGTCTGGTACCTGTCTATTTGTCTGCCTGTCTCACTGTTGTATGACTGTCTGCTACCAGTCTATCTGCCCGTTTGCCTGTTTGCCTGTCTGTGGTCTGTATGTCTGCAAGTCAGTAAAAGGTCTGACTTCATCATGTTTATTGGTTTTATTAGAAATGAATCCTTTAGCTGTTAGATGATTGCGTAGCTGCAGTGTTTGCTCACTGTTGATAACATTCAGAACGTTCTACACTGGTGATAGAAGAGTGTAAATTCAGCCACAATGAAAAGTCAGGACTGTATCAACTCGCCGACTCCTGCCTTGCAAACCAGCTGATGATTCTTCAGTGAAACTCTCTGATGCAGCGTGTTTACTCCTGTAACGTGCTCCTCCTGTAGAGTACAACCCAGACCACCAGGGTGGGGACACATGGTACAGGGATGTGTAGTATTCTATATAAAATGAAAATGAGAATAATTTTGTGGAAAAAATTGCACTGATGTTCATAACAACTGAGATGACCTGGCAAACTGTCCAGGGTGTACTCTGCTCCTCGCCCAGAGTTGGCTGAGATGGGTACCAGCCTCCATGAGACCCTAATTACGATTAAGCAGTTCAGAAAATGGATGAATGAATGAATGTTCATAACAATAATGAACAGAAAGAAAAAACTGATTAAATTTCCTGTAAGATAAAAAATAAAACCCAAACTTACTCTCCTGCACATTCAGATGATTCACTCAGGAAAACTCTGGAAACTTTGACTTCTGACCTCTGAATATTGGCAGCAGATTAAAGGGCAGGATTTCAGCAGGAGGATAATCTCGTGAAAAAGTTGAGTTCAGATGCTTCAGAGATCGGAACGAGATCACGGCCCCAGATCTGCATAAAGAACCAAATAATCATCTCTGAATAGAACTACGTTCCCTGATGGAGTGGATCCCATAGGTTGATCTCTCCCAGAGATTTATAAACTCCACATTAACTCAGTTTCAATACCCTATGGAGGGAACATTCTGAAAATTTATTTGCATCACTTTAGCATACATTAACATAAACCTCATTATTCTAATTTTATTTTGTTTTTACTTTAAACATCCTGAGTCTGTCTTTCTTCCTTTTTGGAATAAAAGTGAAATACATCTGATTCTCTTTCATTCTTATAAAGTACAAAGTAAACAGACTATTATTATTAGTATTATTATTATTATTATTTCTAATATAACACTTTCTCTGTCGCTAACATGTTCTTCCAATATAAGTTGTTTTTGTTATAGAACTATTATTTAATTATTTATATATTTATTTTTAATACAATAATTGGACCCCTCCTTGAATCGCCACCTTATTGTGGTGGAGGGATTTGCATATCCTAATGATCCTGGGAGCCATTTTGTCGGGGGCATTATGCCCCTGGTAGGGTCACCCAAGGCAAACAGGTCCTGGATGAAGGTCCAGGCTAAGTGTGGTTCAGAAGACCCCTATGAGAGAAAAAAATGCAAGGACTCAGTTTCCCTTATCTGGAAACAAGTTACCAGGGTCCCCCCTGGAGCCAGGCCTGGGGGAGGGGCTTGAAGGCAAGCGCCTGGTGGTGGTTATGCACCAAATGACAGTTCAGAGTACCCACCCTTTTTGGAGTCCCTAGGGGGTGTGCTAGAGGGCGCTTCAACTGGGGACTCTCTCGTCATCCTGGGAGACTTCAACGCCCATGTGGGCAATGACAGTGTGACCTGGAAGGGTGTGATT
>JAQMYF010000008.1:10931964-10962595 GCA_030014195.1 Neosilurus mollespiculum
ACTGTTGTAGAGAGAGAGAGAGAGAGAGAGAGAGAGAGAGAGAGAGAGAGAGAGAGAGAGAGAGAGAGAGACCGACCTGTTCGAGGATCCAAGATGGAGATGTAAGGAAACTTGTTGAGTTTATAAAACTGAATGTAGCGCTGACCCTCTTCACTGTCATGATAAACCTACAAACAAACAAAGAATATAAATCAGTTAGTGCTCGAGATCTGTTATAAGGAAAGACACTTCAAACTCTACTAGCCTTTATTTTGTAAGATTTAAATAATGAATCAGAAATCCTGGCTTTATATTAAAGTGTATTTTATATATAAATGTATTTTATTTGATGTAAAGTTCGCATTATCAGGCACACGGAACCACCTCCACAAACACTCAAACCTACCCACCCAGCATGGGTTTATAGTTTATTATTGATGCAAGAGTGATTTCAGCACCTGCCAAAAGATAAAATGTTCTCTGATGATGGCCTTCACCGCCTCGTTACTCCACACGTCTCGATTTAAACACTGACACGAGAAATCCTGAACGTTCTGGATGTTTATCATCAACCACTTGTTCTCCAACTGACCACAGTTCTTTGCCTGGAGGGTTTTACACACACACACACACACACACACACACACACAAACACCCCATTTAATACTTAGGTGTTAAAAGGTGTATATAACTGAGGGAAAAGGAAAGGAACTAAAGTGCAACTAAAATATACACATGGCAACATTATGTACTTCTGCACTGTGTAGGTGTGTATTTCCTCACCGTCTCGAAGCTCCCCTTGTGCATGAGCTCAATAGGAGGTCGGAAAAGATCGGCCAAAGTGCTTAACTTTTTATCCATCGCTCCTCCATTCCTCAGCTCCTGCTCCTGTCTGACTGGACCATTGCGCGCGCGCGCACACACACACACGCACACACACACACACACACACACAAAGAGCGGAAATAAATGTACATTATTATTACTACAACAATTGCATTGTTCGGACAACAGAGGCGAAATACATAGGTGAATAGGTGAAATACAAGCCCCGCCCCAGACGTGTTCATGGGAACTCAGTGGGCGTGGCCTCAAGTGTGAAAAATTATCATTTTACATTATCATCTCAGGGAACTTACTGGTTTCAGTCTGGAAATCCCGAAATCCATCAAAGATGGATCGAGCCGGTCTCCGTCGCTTTGGTACTAAGCGATAAACAAACAAACAAATAAATAAAATGTTACAAAAAGTCTGACATAAAAGCCTGAAGTCAGGTTCAGATGTTTCCTGTTCCTTGTTTATGAATTTATTTCTTAAATAAATAAAAATGTATGAAAGAGTGACATGGCGAGAAAATAAAGATGAGTGATGTGATTAAAATATCAAACAGTGACAGGAAGAGATTTCCAAACAAAAAACATGAAAAACTTGAGATTGGTGAGACATACAATACATCAGAAAATATCCGATGATTTCTGGGGAAAGTGTGTACTGATCAGGATGGTGATATAGTTTGATTCTCTGATAGTGAATTCTAAAACTGTTTTCTATTCACCTCCAAACAGAGGCTCGGGTTCCACCAGGATCTCCTGTTTCTGAGGGATGGGCGCTCGCACTTCGTCTCTGTCAGGATTAAAACACACATACCATCTGGTATTAAGAGCCAGAAACACTGAGCTGTGACACAAACACCTCCGTGTTTTAAATTAACGCTCACTCTGCATGGCATCTGCTCCCGGACGCCGCGGCTGAACTGGAACTGGTGCTGGGTTCCTCTGGTACTCCTCCACCGTCCAGGAACATGGTGACGGCCATCTCCAGGTTGTTATTACATGCCTCCAGCATGTGTCTCCCTACACTCTCCGTGGCTCCTAACAACCGCAAGATACATCAGCACGAGTGGTCCGAAATAAATAATATCACATGATCATGACCTAAATACTGACACAGGCGGGATAATTCGAACAATATTCACACTTTAATCCAAATTTCACATGAAAGGTAGTTCTTATATGTAACTGAGAATAATTGCGTACACGTCAGTGTTAGTACTCAATCTAACTGTGATTTCTTCTCTTTACTGACTCCACCAAAAACAGACTGAATCGCAGAGTTCTTCTTTTGGCTGCAACCCAACTCTAAAATCCAAAGACTATTTTCTCCACCCATTAAAAGCCTCTAATATTTCACTACATCATGAATAGACAAAAAAACTAATCACGAAGGGAATACAGCAAGCTCTAGAAACACTGACACAAAACAAGAACAAACAATTTGGGAAAAAATGTCCTGGAAACGTGTACACAGAAGCTGACAGCAAGAAACAGGGGTTTGATTAGACAGAGAAAAAACATCCAAACTGAAGTAACAGGCAGGCCAGGCTCAGTGGCTCTAATTTACTGATCAGAAGGTCAGAGGTTGTTTTACCTTAACGATCAACTGCTCAGCTGTATAAATGAGATGAAAACTTAATTTGCTCTGGATAAGGACGTCTGTCAAATGGTATAAATTTAAATGAAAATAACAAAAGAAGGAAAAACAAAGCTAACCTCGTGGCACCTAATACCCCAATTTTCTCCACTACACTAACCACAAAAAGAGAGAGAAAAGTAGGAAAAGTGCACAGATGGATCAGCCAATCAGAAGTCTTGAACAGAATTCTGCAAATTCAGGTAATTTATTTACTTCAGGTAAAACCAGAATTTAAAATAACTGAAAGAAACAAAACCTGGAAAAAGATAAAGTGCTGGATTTTAATTTTAAAAAATTGAGCTTTTTTATTTAATAAATGTAAATATTATAAAACAAATTATTTCCTGTCAGAACACATGCATGTTTCATATTATTACAAAATTATTGAATAAACAAATACAAAAATTCCTACAATCTTTTATCAAACAGGACGAGACCCCGCCCACTTCATCCCGCGCATGCGCAAGCACGCCACGGTGAGTCTCCTGACAAAAAGCGGCGAGTCTTTAAAAAAAATCCCCAAAACAGCTTTTAAAAGAACAAAAAGTGAAAGTTGCGACTCAAAACATGGCGTTTTAAAGTTTCCACCCAGTCTGAATACATTTTATACACAAACCTGTGCAGACTGAATGGTTTATTAGTTTTCCAGAGGCAGAAAGAGTTGAAGATGATTTTAGAGTTTGATTAAAAATGCGAGTCTTTTACGAGCCGCCATGTTGTTCACGTCGTCCTGTTGAACTGAGATTAAACCTCCTCTGCAGACTGAAGGAAACGGTTTCTTTCTACAGAGTAACAACCTGTAGCACGACGAGGTTATGAGTTATGTTTGTTTTAAACGTTCGAGGAGAGACAGAGAGAGAGAGAGAGAGGAATGGTAATGTCTCTGAGGAGTTTTATTTTCACTGTGAGAGACCTGTCCCTCAGTGCCTCCTTTATTTTGCACATCATTACCAGCTTCTGGCTGGGTTTATCATTTCCTCTATCAGAATTAAACACTGGATCATTAATTCCAGTCTTGAGTTTCAGATTTTTCTCTACACAGCCGCTCTTTTCTCTCCGCTTGAGGAAAACACACACCGATGCACCTCCACCTTCCCCTCAAACTAAAACTCTCTACTCTGTTTGGCCCAGCAAACACAAATCTTTTTCTTCACCGAGGGAAAATTTAGAAACCCACATACTCAAACAATCCAGAAATAATCTATATATTTACCAGTAATGGCAGTGAACTGTTGAATTAACCCGTTCAGCCCCGGGCCTGAAGCATCTCCGAGAGCCGCCATTTTGCCGCCACTGTCAACAACAACGGCACTGCGCATGCGCACTATTGACCAACAGCAGCGCGCGGAGGCATACACGTCATCGCTTCATAGTTCAGGGTAATGTAGTAATAATGTTGTTTGCCTGCAACAACAATAATTATAATATTAATAATGATAATGATTACTACTATTGATAATAGCCATTGAGACCCCCCTGTCTCAGCTGTAGTTATATATCAAACATCAAATAAGTTACTATATCATAAACAAAACTAAATGAAAACTGCAAATAAACTGAAATAATGTTCTAATGTGTGTAAAGTGTGCTGAAAAAACTCTTTGTGACATATTTACATGTTCCAATTTATCTCTGTGACCACATTTCATAAATGTCACAACAGTCGTCTTCATCAACACATACGCAAAATAAAGCAGCATCTTTTTTGTAGTAATACATATAAACCTTTAATTAGTATGTAAGCCAAAACAGAGAACTCCAGGTTAAAGAGTGGTGATAATGCGCCAATACAGGCCTCAATCGCCATTAAAAGACAAAATACAAACCAACAACCTCAACCTTATTTTATTCAGAAGTTCACTAGTTTATATCTGATTTGTTAGTTTAATATATGTATACTGTTATTATTGCCATCATCCTACCTTGGAACTGAGGCACCATGTCCAATTCTTGCTCTAATGAGAGTGAAACAAACTACAAATGGCAACCTTTTCAAACAGGCTAATGCTAATGCAGACTATCAAATGCATTTTAGCAGTTTGCAACTTTGAAGATGTAAGTAAAAAACACCTGAATATGAATGAATACATCTTTTTAGTGTGACAGGAGATTTTATTTATTATAGTAAGGATTTCCTTATATTTTCTTGTTATTTTATTTACACAGGGTGACCCAATAAAACTTCCCACAAAGTTAAATAAAAAAAAAAATGTTAATCAAATTACTGATAATCAAATTATTATTTGCATATATGAAACGTCATTTAGTAGATTTTATTCAACATGTTGTAAGATGATCCTCCTTGAAATGTTGGCCGACATTGTCTGTACACTTAGCATTTTGCAGACGCAGACAGACAGAACATACTGATCCGCAAGGCCAGTAACGTTGTGGGGATGGTCCTGGACTCTCTGACGGTAGTGTCGGAGAGGTGAATGTTGACCAAAATAAAGACAACAATTCCTCCCACCCGCTTCACAACCTGCTGATCAGTCACAGGAGCACGTTCAGTGAGAGACTGATATCACCTAAATGTACCACTGAACGACAGAGGAAATCATTCCTACCTGTGACCATTAAACTGTACAACTCCTCCATATAGCAACAACATCCACTGAAATACATTTACATTTTGCACTACATTTACTTTCCACTAACTATCATATTGATAATACTGTACATTTTACTCACCGACAGGAATCATTCTGGATCTGTTTATATAGATATTAGTAACTTCTTAGACTTACACACACACACACACACACACACACACACATATATATATATGTGTGTGTGTGTGTGTGTGTGTATGTGTGTAGACTTTCAGTATGTATACTGTGTGTATATAGATTGACATTTGTAATTTTTTTACTGAGACTTTATCCTTATCTTATCCTTTTCTTTACTTGGTATGGAGTATTCTGATTCTGATAATTTAGCATGTACAGTAAAATGATTGAACCTGTAAAAACATTTTTGAAATTAAGTTTATTGTCATTTATATTACATTCATCTCAAAAGCCAAACAGCTCAAAACAAAAAATATATAAAATAAAGCGGGTAAACAGCACAATGAAACAAAATTATTATAACTGATGATTTGTGAGTTTTTTGTGATCTTTACACTCATCTGTGATTTACAGAATAATCTACAGAAACTGTCGCTCCAGCTTCAGCTCAACCTCCTCTGTTCTCTTCATCTTTTATTCCTACACATCTTTCAGGAAATTTACTCACTCAGGACCCACACCTCTGTTTAACTTTACATTTTAAAGCTACAATCAGTGTTTCCCCCCCAAACATCCATACTCTATGTTTGGGATTCAGATGGTATTCAATTACTGTACAGTTCAATAATAATAATAACAATAATAATAATAATAATAATAATGATAAAACAAAATGGGAGATATTGCAATATATGTTAAAAGTGTTGTAATTATCGTAAAATTATCCCCCCCCCCATTAATGAGTACATTTTCATTCTTTCCTGCAAATTCTTTAAAGTTTTTGTTTTTTATTTTTATCAGTGTCATCACTTTTCGCAATGGTAAATATCATGTATCGCAACAGAATGTACGTGCTTTTGATTGGCTGACTCAAGTCTTCATTTGTTACATAAATGCTAAAGCAATTACATCGTAATTTTAAGTCATAGTGAGTATTTTCTTACTAATTCATCAACACTTCTGAGGCAAATATCAATGTTCCAGATTGTTCTGTGTCACTTGCATCATCATTCTGTCACTACTTAGTATGTTTTAAAACTGTAACGTTTGAGATGTTGGTGAGTTGGAAAAGCTAATGCTATAACGATATACGTATAATGATAGCTGCATGGTTTCAACGATCAATAGATGTGGTATAAGTGGAAAAAAACTTTGTGACATCATAAAGCATCATAATATTTAATAGTTTTTCTTACTGATTGTAGCTGTAAAACATCAATAAGATGTCATCAGGGCTGGAAAACACAAGCTTGGTGTAGGTTTAAGTGAATGAAATAAGCCCTGTGAATCAAAACTTTAAAATAAATAGCAGATATGAATGAACTTTTAAATTCATTACAGGCTGTATTTTTATTTCTTCCTGTTTTAAAGCGGTAATATGCAAGTCTGTTGCTATGGTGTTTAACTTGGGATGAAAAACATGAATTAAAAACACTCATCTGGTGTATCACATGCACATGGCTTCATACATCTTATACTTTTATAATTCGGTTAAAATAACAATAGTGTTTTATAGAAGCCCAGAAAAGCCATTAATTACTATTTTTTTATTTTACTTTTATTTAATTAAAATTAATTATTCAATTCAGCAAACTTTTAACTGTTTATATCATGTGGGCATGGCCTGTCTATTTGAAATTTGTAATAAATACCAGTATGAAATATTACTTTTTTTTTAAACTTTGCTGATTAAATGTTTTTCCTCAGTATCAGGTTCATATTATATGCTGCTATAGTCCAATCACAGGTCCCTGTGGGTGGAGCATTTGACACTTGAAGGGTGTAAGGGATTGATAGGAGGAAGGTGCAAGTGCTAATTATGTGATTGTGTAGCACGAATGATTTATTACAGCTCAGCATTTAAATGTTACTGTTTTTTAAAGCTAAGATGCACGGTCTAAAAATAAGGACCCTCCGCCCCAAGAGTTCCCAATCCAGACTTGGTTCCTCTGACGCATAACTATATCAAAGATTTGCTAGCTTGAAAGGTTGAGAAGAAAATTCTCAATCTCAACATAATAATAAGGTTGGATTATTTCTGCTCTGATATTAAACTAAAACATTGCATGAGATGAAGAGTCTCAACACTGATCATAATCAACTTCCCGTCCATCTATAGACTCGAACCAATCATTAACTTAATACAGGAACACGTGTGTGTGTGTGTGTGTGTGTGTATATATATATATATTCAGATTAGTAAAGGGAGATTGCATATGAGCACGGAGGAGTATGTTGTGTGTGTGTGTGTGTATGTGTGTGACAGGTAGTCTTGAACATGATCTAACAGACTGTTTTATTTGAGTAAATATGGAAGAAGTTTTAGGAGAGGAAGGAGGAGAAACAGCTTTTGCGTGTGTGTTTGTGTGTGTGGAGGTCAGAAGCGGATAAAGGTGGCGTCGATCTGCCGGACGCTGGGTAGAGCCAACATGATCTTGCGTCTGTACTGAGGGTCTTTCTGCAGCGGATTTCGTTCCAAATACACCGTTTCTAAACCTTTAGCGTTCTTCAGTTCGTCCAGGTCACTCCAGTTCTCTATCTGATTATCATTCATCTGAGAACCACAAACACACACACACACACACACAGGTTCTCAGATGGAATTCACTTGACAGTCATTGATTCATGTTTCAATATCGATGTGTTAAATAATATGATGTATCATTGAATTGATTATTGACTCAGGACTGAAAGTGATGCTGGAACTACAGCCCAGGAACCGAAGCTATCCCAAAAAAGATCCCTCTGAGTATCACACAGAGAACCTTCACTTCAGGAACGTTTACCATGAAGCTGCAACACTACACTATACTGGAAACCAGGAACCTTCAGTTTCAACAGGAACAGTCTTGCAGCCTTTTGCTCACCCCTTGTACATCACGCTGCAGTAAGGATGGCGCTAACACAAACTGAGAGGGAGAAAAAGCCTTTGAAGGTGTGTAGTTCTTAGGGTGAACTCTGGTGGTTCCTCTTGAGTTCCTGGAACTGTTTAGTCTGGAAGCTCCTTGTAGGAACCCAACTGGAATCTTCAATCTGAAAACAGGACGTGTGATCCACTCCAAGCGGAATCATCACAAAACCCTTCAGTGACGAGAACCATGGCATTCTCTTTCTTCACTTACCCAAAACTCCTGCAGTGCTGTGAGGTGACTGATGTTTTCTATCTTCTTTATCCTGTTCGCCGCAATGTCCAGAGTCGTCAGATTTTTCTGTGAATCCCACAGAAGCATTAAAACATTACGATAATAAACATCATGTATACTGTCGACAAATAACATGATTTAAAATATTTAACATCAAATAAAAACATGGAATAAATACACATTAATATTATTTACACTCCGCTCTAGGATACACAGTAAGTGTGTTTATCTTATGACAACGCCTACAGACAGTGAGTCGGGGGAAAATAATAACGTAATGATGCTGATAATACGGCGACGCCGACACTGAAACTCAGGTTTGGACCTACGTTGTTCTCCAGGCCTTCTATAATCTCGACGCCGTTGTGACTCAGGTAGAGCTCCTTCAGGTTCACCAGGTTCTGCAGTCCCTCGATTTTGGTGATGCGATTACTCTGTGTGCAGGAGGAAGAGGAGAAGTCAGACAGAGGAGTGTTGGAGGGCGAGTTATCGTGATCATTGCATTTAGACGTACCTGGATGCTGAGGACGGTCAGGTTGTGAAGCCCGTCCAGGTTCTGTAGTTGAGTGATCTTATTCGTCCCAAGGAATAAACTGTCCAGAGAAGTCAGCGTGTCCAGATTCTCAATCATCTAGAACCAGGGAATTGAAATTAATCTGGCTGATCTACAACATTCTTCTGAAACATGATGTAATCAGTGTGCGCCTCCTCATGTGACCCCTGAGCAAGTTGGAAATTCCATCCGGGAAATAAACCCATATTATTTCAGTTCAAAAGCATTTAAAGAAGTACAAAGCTACATATGGAAAAAAGAGAAGGAGGCACACACTGATGACATCACAAACCTGTGACAGAAGTAAAGCAATCAGAACTTATGAGTGGTCATCTGTATGCTAGGAGAAAGGGTGCACACTGATGATGATCTAACTGATGGATTTAAAGTTTTTTGACTAAATATAAAAATGCTACACGTGAAAAAAGGAGAGGCGCAGGCTGATGACATCTCATACTGACCCTTAGCTATTTACTTCTTTTGTAGCTGTGACTGTGAGGTCAGTTAGGAAATGTTCCTACGGAACCAGTTTAAATAACTGCTAATTATACAGGTAAAGTCAGGTGTCACTCCTGATTGGCTAAATTGCTGAGCCCAGGAGGAGTGTTTCTGTTGTTGATGCTGCAGTAGAAATGTGAAGAAATGAGGTGTCATGGGCGTGGCCTCTCCTCACCCTGATGCGGTTGGACCCGAGCTCCAGCATGTGAAGGCCAGTGAGGTGTTCGAGGTTGGCGATGTTCGTGATCTTGTTGTGCAGCAGGAAGAGTTTCTTCAGCTTCGTCAGCCGCTCCAAACCCTCGATCTTCCTCAGCAGGTTAAACGATACGTCCAGCTGTCTATCGCAGATAAACACACAGAGAATAAATCAAAGGTTTCTTTACATTTCTGTCTGTACACTAGCTTGAACATCTGTGTGTGTGTAAGACTCACTCGAGTTCGGTTAAAGACTGCAGGTTCTCCAGTTTGCGGATCTGGTTGTCGTACAGGTCCAGTTCCCTCAGCAAGACCAGGCTGTCCAGGTTCTCCATCTTTTTAATCAGGTTTTGTCTGAGAGAAAGCGTCTGACCACAAACACAAACACAAAGACTCAGTACGGCTGTGAGCTCGGTCGTCACGCGTCTGTTTCATGATCGTTACGATGTCTGGAATGTTGGCGATACCTTGGCTTTCTGAAGAATCTCGAGTCCCTCGATCTTCCCGATCCGACAGTGGACCAGATCCACATCCTGAGGGGATAAAGAGTCATTTTAGAGAGTCTCAGCTTCTTAGGAAGAGGTGTAACCTCTCAGCAAGCACACCTATGGCCAAGCATCTTTCAATCAATTCGGATCATTAAGCTGGTCTGGTTCAAACTCACAAACAATTCACTTTTAGTTCCCAAAAAGGTTATTTTCCAAAATATAGATATTTTTAAAATGCACACTGCACACAGCTTCGGTTTCCATGGTAACAACAAAAGAATCAATCATACTGAATAACACTAATGTCTACTGTTACCTTTTCAAATGAAACACACCTGAATCAGATCACCGATTCACCACCTAAAACTGTGGTAAACTATAGGAAAACTTTCAGTAACGTTCTGTTCACACCCACCAACGCCTGAAAATCCCCCATAACTGAACCCCATCTGAATATGGCTTTACTGGCATTATATTCATTCCGCACGCACTAACAGGAAATAACAGCAACCAGCAGGAACATCAGGAATGACGGTGTTAACGCTACCATCCCGACCTGTGATTCAGGATGATGCTTAGAGAAACTGGAACTGCAGTGAGAACATTAAACCTTACAAGTCACATGATGATCTGCTCACCTCCTCGTTAGGGTCAAGGGTGATGGTGTCCATATCGACAGGTAACTCCTCTGGAGCTGGGGGAGGGGGGTGGGTGTATCATCATTTATAATCAAAATCATCATTTATAAAGGTCAGAAGAAATGTTCTACTTAAGAAACACAGACTGTTTATCCATAAACACTAGGGTTTGATTCGTCTGGAAAAATAATCACATTTAGTCTTAATAAAAAAAAAAAATCAGCTGTTTTGACAGGTGAAATACATCCGTCACACTTAAGAGAAGTTTAAATGCAGCATTCTCAAGTGTGTGTGTGTGTGTGTGTAATTAGAGAGAGATGGAGAGAGAGAGAGCGGCGAGAACTCCTTGTGTCACCTGAGGCAGCTCGCTGCAGATCTTCGACATCTCCATTGACACTCCTCCTCTTGGTCTCGTCATCACCGGACTCCTCCGACTCGCCCCTCCTGTCGACTGAACATCATATGTCACTTTATTGACAATTTCAAGATGCACGTAAACAATAAATTACTGCAATACAGGGCTGCCAATGCCATGGTCTTCCTGCCGAGTGTAGAGCTGTGAAGAGGCGAGGTTAGTCTGGACTTTACTGTATGAAAATCCATTTTAATGATTAAATTAAAAACTTACACTAAAACACGAAGAGTTCCCCAGCAGCAACATCTTGCATTACATTAAACTAACCTAGCATTGGATGGAACCGCTCTACACATCCCATAAACTTCTAAACAAGCAACAGCTCTCTATCAGAGCAGCAAGAATAACTGACTCACTGACTATACTTATGTTTCAAAATTCATATATTCTGAACCGATGTCGGATCTTAGCCAAACCAAAACTGATGGTTATGGTTTCTTTTCTCCATAAAGACACAATATTATTAAATGAACAGCACTGCACTCATCTCCAAAAAAGAACCGTATGGATGAGTCGGTTCACTTAAAAGAGCCAGATCAGGGTATCGACTCGTTCCAGGAACCACACATATTCGACACAAGCGCTGTGTGTTGACATTTTGAGATGATGGAGTTTAAAAGGCAGCTTTAGCACATCAGCTCATTACCCCAGGGGTTAGTGTGTGTGTGGAACCCGATGTTCTGATTAGGTAAATTAAGGTACCTTGGCACTTAATTCTGTCCTGCACACTTTATAGTTTTCTCCACATTAACACCCAGAGCTCAAGTAATCAGTGCAGTAATTAACGCTTTATGAAGCTGAACTCAATGCATGTCATGCAGTCATCATGCTAGCTAAATTGACATCCAGGCTTTGGTACGTGACTGCGTCATATTAATATTATTCATATCGTTTTACGTAAACATATATTTATTACTGCAAGCATATATAAATAAATACGTCAAAACTAACGGTTTATTCAATAAGCTGACGGCTAATGCTAGTATATTCTTGTCTAGGATGTTTCTTTTACCTACCCGTTTTCCGACACGTCCCACCTCCTGCCGCTGGGATTGGTCAGTAGCTCGTACTCACGCGCTAGTTTAACTCTTTTATTATCCAATCAGCGTTCTTGCTTGGAACGTTATAAAACATCAGCCAATAACAAACATTCGGTTTAGTCAATCATGATGTTAAAAGGCGGGATTTGTCAGGAAAAGAGCAGATGGAAAATAAAACGAATGCTACTACGCTAACGTAAACTTACCAAAGCTAATGTTGCCAGTCTGTCAGAGGTAAACAATCGCACAATGCTAGCAGGCTAGTTAGCCGAATGAATGAGGGGGGAAGGATTTACACACTCAGTGCAAACAATGACAAACAAATCACGCGAACTGCAGATAGAAGCGCCATTATAAATAGTTCACTGTCGCTTTTTGATTAATTAAAGGCAGAATGTCGGAGGTAACGGCTGGTAAACGCTATAAACTCACCTTCCATCTCCTGAGGTTCGCTAACAGACAAGGTAGCCATTTCCCCCCTCGTGACCCACCCACCGCGCAATGATCAACAGCTCCAGCAGCCAATCAGTTCTCTGCTGTAGAAACACGTCAATGCCTAAAGACAGCTCGTTCCCCAGGAACATTTATAAATACTATATTATATAAAAAAGTCCATTATTTTAATAAAAAGTAAAATACTGAATCCTAGAAGAAGGAGAAGTGTGAACTGAATCCTGGGAAGAGGAGATATTTTGGGGTCCAAGTCATCCTGGAACCCCCAGTGTTTTTACAGAGTATTATCATCATCATCATCATCATCATCATCATTATTATTATTTTTACATCCTCTCTGTGACATTGCTTCTTCTCTGACATCTCTCTGTGATATTTTCATAGATTCCTACTAGAGGGTGACACGGGAGTGGATTTTCACTCTTATCCCATGCCAATCACTGGCCAGAGTAAAAAAAAATTCTTGTCCCATCCCACTCCTGGTAAGATGACTCCCACTCCCATCCCGCTCCCATTCAGAATGACTCCGGCTCCTGTAGCACTCCAGTTTTTTTTCTTCTTTTAGTCTTTAGGCAATATATTGAATTTGATTTGATCTTCTCCCCATTCTTTTTACATTACTTTGTGTTCTGCAGTTTTATTTCAAAAGATATGGCAACAGGAACAGTTTGTATGTGGTAATACAGGGAGGCATTTATTGCATTAATGCAAACAAGAAACCTTCACTAATGGGTGCAAAACATAAATAATACATGGCCTGTGGTCCCTATAGTGTTTTTATAGAGGAACAGTTGCTAAGTCCCCGTTTCTATTGGAGGTCAGTTACAGTAAAAAACAAAAACAAGAAAACAGTACATGGGTCACACCATGCCTACCTTAGTTGAATAAATCCAAACAACATAAAATTGCATTTTACTAATTTATTGAGCACTTGTTTCCTTTAAACAGTGACATTTTTATGTTTTATGTCTTTTATGTTATGTCACACTTGACTCTGATGAAGTTCAGTAATATTAGTGACTTCCCTGCCAGTTCTGTGAGCTTAACAGATAGGTTGGTACTTCTGACTTTGCGTTGCAAAAAATTTTTTATCACATCGGTTTCTCCGCTGGTGTTTCCTCCCTCCACTGCTGTTCTTCTTTTCATTCCTGCAGAGAGCAGCGGCCGGAAGCACTGTTGATTTCTCAGGCCCACAGCCAGGAATTTGAATGGAACGGGGTTCTCAAGGAGGGCAGGACTGTGGACATTTTTTGTCCGGCTGGGGGTATGGGGGCCGCCTAGGTCCTGGAAGAAACCCTGGTGTAGGGCCCGGGAGATGAGGGGAAGCTTTAGGGTTAGGGTTAGGAAGTCTCCCTGAAGCTCCTGATTAAGTTAAAAATAGCTTTTGGTTATACATTTTTTACCAATAAACTATATACCTGTACAGTGCCTTTACTTTGAGCAGCATATAGAGGGATTTTTTTTTATTAAAATAAAAAAATGTTACAGCACTTGCTTTATGGTTTTCTTTGCTGAGCAACCAAACAGGTACAATAACTACCAGTACTTAAACACTAAAGCCAATTTCTGCTGCTACAACAACAGTACAACAACCTGCTACAGATATCAATCTGTCCAGTCCAGCTATGTTTGTTTGCAAGCACAAAGTTCATGTCGACCCATGATCCTGTTGTTATGTCCTTTCTGATGTCAGCTCCTCAATATCACTATAAGTAGAAAAATAAAAGGAATGATCAGCTAAGGGACCTATTACAGCAAAAAAACTGTCATGAAAAGGGGCTAAAACTTCTTTTGATACTGTGACATATCTACAAATATCTAATAAATAGAGCATGATCATATGCAACAACACTCCTACTCTTTTTAGAACATTTATCATAATATAATGCTTAGTGCAACAAATATACAGGCTTCGCCCACAATTTGGGGCTTTGACAGTGGGTAAAAACAGTTCTGAAAGCTTTAAATCCACGGGGGGAATGACAACTATTTACACACAACACAGACACTTTATCAAAGCCATTTTGTCTGGAATGCTGACATTTCAACAAGGTTGTGGCTGAAGATTCTCAATGGTCATTGGTCATAAACCAGTGTGGCAAACTCATGGAAATTGCTACAGGTACGTACGAACCAGTATAATTACAAGTTAGCCTTGAATTACTACTGATCCATACAAACTGCAACTGGTCCGTAAATGTACATGCGTTTTCGGGGGCAAAAAATGCATAAGAAATAGCACAAATTGTCTGATAATGTATTTTATTCCAAGACACATACAATTTGGCACCACTGTTAGCCACTATAAACAAAAGTATAAAATATGAAATAGTGAAATATGGACACAACTTGAAAGTTCCTTTAAGAAATTAGCATATACGCTATGCTACAGTCAACCTCAATCATTCAGATTGAGTGTTATAACAGAATGTTCATCATTGTACAGCAATATTTCAAAACAATTTTAGATTTTTTGTTCAGGCTTGTTAGGTGCTTCTGAACATTGCGCTGTTACTGTTAACACCTGTAGCAGTGCTGGTTGCATGACCGGTGTCAAACCTGCAGTCATTTCACACTGAGGCTCTGGAATTGGCTCAAAACAATCTTCAGTAAGATGGTCACTGCAAATAACGGAATGAATGCTGGGCACTTTCCATTCTGCCTGTGTTTGTTTAACTCGCTTAATCCTTTCATCACGCAATTTTGCCAGGTCAGTCGGTCGGGGTAGGGGAAACACCTCATAAATCGATCACATGGTTCTGTGTGTACACTGTTCGTAATCATTCGAGTTTACTCCAGCATCATCATTTCCCATAAGTCATTGCACAATCACATTACATACTTTTTAATATACTGGGCTTTACTTAGTGTAGCAGCCCTTAGGATGAACCAGTGGAGAGTCTCTAACCTGTGTTTGTGTGTTTATTCATTTGAAGTCTTTTAAACATTGTGAACACTACACAAAAAAAAAATAAAATTTTTTTTTACTGCTTCCTAAACATATGTCAATAAAAACATGAATTTACAGCACAATACTTTAACTCTTTCACCTAAAAACTATGCATTAGGGAACATATAAGCATATAACTTAAACCTTCAGTACCTTACTGAATAATAACCACTCAAAGAGTTTAATTTTAACAGAAATACCTTTCTAATACAAATAGCGCTAAATACCTGCTCTGTTTAACCAAGGGATGCAGCTCTATAGGCGGCTACCTGGCACTCTTGCTGTTAGCATTGGAAAACTTCAGAGGTCCAGTTCAGTTGAGCTAAACACAACAAAATACATTCGCTAACTGTACACAGCTCCACATTCAATATGCTGTTTATAACTGGTGATATAATTCATAACGTACCGTGGTAATATAAACGAAATAGTCGGAAACGTTGATGAAAATGCCTGAACAACTAACTGCTCATTCTGTTGCGCTGCATCCCACGTGAGCGCCCCGGAACATCAATAACAACAGGTGTAATGACGTCACTTGCCGGAACACTTGCTGGACTGAGTTAATCTGGTCCCCGAATCCACCTCCTCCACTTGGGGCAGGATATCATTCTAGACCCAGAGGATGCATTCCACTCTTTTCGGGCTGAGAGCCATGGCCTCGGACTTGGAGGTGCAGATTCTCATACCGGCTGCCTCACACTCAGCTGCAAATCGCTCCAGCGAGAGCTGAAGGTCCTGGCTTGATGAAAAGGACAATGTCATCCTCAAAAAGCAGAGATGAGATCCACTGGCCACCACACCAGAACTCCCCAAAGCCTTGGCTGCACCTAGAAATTCTACCCATAAATATTATGAACAGAACCAGTGACAAAGGACAGTCTTGGCAGAGTCCAACCCCAACTGGAAACAAATTTGATATGTTGTTGCCAACACGGACCAAGCTCTGGCTCCGGCAATACAGAGACCGAATGGCTCGTAACAATGGGTCCGGTATACCATATTCCCAGAGTACACCCCACAAGATAGCCTGAGGGACACGGTCGAAAGCCTTCTCCAAGTCCAGAAAGCACATGTGGACAGGTTGGACAAACTTCCATGCCCCCTCCAGGATCCTGTATAGTGTGTAGAGATGGTCAAGAGTGCTGCAGCCAGGACGAAATCACATTGTTCCTCCTGAATCCGAGGTTCAACCAGGGGTCAGATCCTCCTCTCCAGTACTTTTTAAAAAAGGGAACTACCACCCCGGTTTGCCAGTCCAGAGGTATGGCCCCCGATGACCATGCGATGTTGCAGAGAGGTGTCAACCAAGAAAGTCCTACAACATCCAGAGCCATGAGGTATTCAGGGTGGATCTCGTCCACCCCCGGAGCCCGGCCACCGAGGAGCTTTTTAACTACCTCGGCGACCTCCATCCCAGTGATGGGCAGACCACCTTCCAAACCCCCAAGTTCTTCTTCTTTCACAGAGGGCATGTTTGTGGAATTAAGGAGGTCCTCGAAGTATTCCTTCCACCTCCCGACAACATTCCCAGTCGAGGTTAGCAGCTCCCTACTTTCACTGTAAACAATGTTTGTACAGTACTGCTTACCCCACCTGAGGCATCGGATGGTGGTCCAGAACTTTTTTCTAGGCCCTTACCAAATTTCTCCCACACCTGAGATTTTGCATCAGTCGACAGCCCAAGCTGCAGCACGTTTGGCCTGTCGGTACCCGTCCGCTGCCTCGGGAGCCTGTTGTGGGAGCCAATAGGCCTCCTTCTTCAGCTTGACAGCCCCCCTCACCTCAGGTGTCCACCACCTGGTTCAGGGATTGCCCCCACAACAGGCACTGATGACCTTCCGGCCACAGCTCCGGGCCAAGTGCACTTATGGACACCCTTAAATTTGAACATGGTGTTTGTGATGGACAAACCGTGATGAGCATAGAAGTCCAACAATGAAACACCATTCGGGTTGAGATCAGAGAGGTCGTACCTACCAATCACACCATTCCAGATCTCAATTTCATTGCCCACATGGGTGTTAAAGTCTCCCAGGACAGCCCTCTAGCTCACACCCTAGGGACTCCAAAAAGGGTGGGTACTCTGAACTGTTATTTGGTGCATAAGCACAAACAACAGTCAGGACCTGTACCCCCACATGGAAGAAACAGGCTTTCATCAAAAGTGGAGAACCACAACAAATACACTGCCTCTCCCCATGAACAACTCCAGAAACAAGGTCTAGCCCCTCTAGAGATAGATGGTGCCAGAGCACAAACTATGTGGTTGAGGTGAGCCTGACTATATCTAGTAGATAACTCTCAACCTCGCGTGCCAGAGAGGTGACATTCCGTCCCAAAAGCCAGAGTCAGTAGCCAAGGATCAGTCCGGCAGGACCCATGCCTTCGGCTGCCACCCAGCTCACACTGCACCCGACTTCTTTAGCCCCTCCCACAGGTGGTGGGTCCATGGAAGGGTGGACCCATGTCTCCTCTTCGGGCTGTGCCCGGCCAGGTTCCATGGGCAGAAGCCCATCCAATTGCCTTCAAGTCCCTCCCCCATGCCTGGCTCCAGTCTCATCGAGGTTTTCTGAACCGCACTTAGTCTGGGCCTTCACCTAGGACCTGTTTGCCTTGGGTGACCCTACCAGGGACATAATACCCCCCGTCAACATGGCTCCCAGGGTCATTAGGCCACGCAAACCCCTCCACCATGATAAGGTGGCGATTCAAGGCAGGGAGGTTCTATTCTATTACGAGTAAAATAAACCAAAAAGAAGCCATTGCAGATCAGTAATAACTCAGTATGGATCATTTATAACTTTTACTTACAGTTACATCTGAGAAAATAACACCAGGAATCAAACAGAGAGAAAATAAAGCAGCATTGTTTTATAAAAAAAATTATTTTAATAGTTTGATTAGAAAAAAAATAAAAATAAAAATCACATTACAGTCATGTGGAGGTTACAGAAAATCAGAAACACCACATTCCTACAATAAGGACGTCTTTAAATCACCATCACTGTGTGCAGTCACTTAGTCAAAGACCAGCTTCTCTCTCTCTCTCTCTGTCTGTCTTTCTCTATAAAAACTCACAGAATTCCAGTAAAAAATTTCCAGTAAAATTCCCATCATCAACTTTTTTCAAAATGCAGAATTCATAAGTGTTCACTGTACCATAAACATCTCTGTTGAGTTTTTTTCTTGTGGAAGCTAAGAAGAAACCTTAATTCTCTCAGGAACCTTTAAAAGAACCCATTAAAGAGTCTACCATAAACCATGTTATACAGATATCATGATAAAAGATCAACAATCTGCTTTTAATATGTTAATGTCCTAATAAATTTTATGTTAGTAATTTAAAAAACCTATATATAAAATCATTAAAACTGTAAGAAGAAAACTTTTTTTAAAGCATAGCTAAAATTACTTCCTTGAATGTAGTGCTGAATATGACTGATGTATTATGTAATTTGCAGCACGACTGTAGCCTGGTCTGTTTATTCACAAAGCATTATTTTATTTTATTTGCATGATAAACTGCTTTAAAATAAAAGTCGTATCGTGCTGCCCGAGTGGGGAATATTGTAGAGAGAAAGATTCATCACATTATGTCATTAACACATTTATTCATAATAAAACCAGGACATTCTCACTCTGTCCCTCTCTCTCTCTCTCTCTCACTCACACACACACACATCATTATTACTCGAACTCGTCTCTCTCTCACCTCAGACTGCGTTATGAGTGTTCGTGTTTTGTTTGTTTTACTCAACACAAATGATTTTTAATAAAAACCATGTATAAAATATCCTTTCATCTCCTCGCAGGTCTCACAGTTCATTAGTTCTGAAATTCGCCACTTGTTTACTCTACTCAAGATTTTTAATTCTGACCTAATTCTGATCACAGCTGTGGATGAAATACAACCACACAAGGTGGAAATCCAGCGCAAAACACCTGATCATTAAAAAAAAAACAAACAAAAAAACCTGTTAACAAACAACTCCCCCCTTTTTAAAATAAAATCTCTATTTATTTGTGTTTTTAATCGTCATCTTCATGGTGTTTATTTATCTGAAGCCCCGCCCATATATTCTACCCCTTGTTCCATTGTCTGTAGATGTTCTACACTCATGAGTTTATTGTTTAACAGAGCAGCGTTTAAAGTGTAATAGGATTTAATTCCTTGGAAGATGATTTTGATGATGTGAATGTTTCTTATTTTAGACTGAAGATCTTTGTTTTCAAGTACTGATCAGGATAAATACACTGAACTGAGTAGTCTTATAAAGACTCAATAATATCGGCTTCATGTGAAAGTGTCTTTTTATATCCTACATTAAAAATAATGTAATGTTAAAACTGCAGGTTTAAATAAAGGCGAGTCTCGATCAGAAACACATCTTCATGTTTGTTCACTCGATCTGGGACTGAGAGAACCATCCAGAACTATTACTAAAAACATGTTGCTTTATTTTATAATTTATTAAAAAATATATGGAGGATTTAATACTCGAAGATTATTATCAATATTACTTAATATTTTTATTGGTCTAGAATTGAGTGAAAATAATTTCCATGTCTGGTTTTCAGTCTTCACCCTAATCATTCATTTCATTTTCCAAGCTCTGTGTGCTTTACCATTTATGGAGTTTTGTGGGCGTTGCCAGATGCAAATTAACTGCATCAGAAACATAACACAACTTTACTAACAGATAAGTAAATGAGCATTTTTATTTATTTCTTATTATTTCAGGTGTGAATCATTTTATTAAAAAAAAGTGAATTTTTATCAGAAATACCAAAAACTATTTTTGAATCGAAACAGTTCTCGTGAATTTAATTATTTTTTCTTTGGTTTCAGTAATGAGAGAGAGAGAAAAGAACTGTGTGATTTTACACATTTAAATCATCAAGCCCCGCCTCTTTTCTCATCCTTTAAACTCACTTGTGTTTTACTTTTATAACTCATTGTTGCTTTTTTTTTTATCTTTATGGATTTAAATTAAAGTGTATCAGAGTAAGATTAGCACAGAATCGTGCACCAGTCTATGCTGACTCCAGTCAGAGGTGTGTTACATTAAAGGCACTTCAATCTTCATCATCATCACCATCATCACACTCATGGCAGGTTGTAAACAGATGAAATGAGTATGTGTCAGAGTGAACAATGTAACTGAACTCTGACCGTCTGGCATTGTGTGTGTTATGAGGAGTGGTTGTACCAGTGCATGGAGCGTTGCAGGGCCTGCTCCCAGTTCTGCAGGACTGGTTTATATACACCACCCCCTTTCCCTCTTCCATCACCTGCTGCATCTACTTTAACGCTCTGAGGAAGAAAGTGACGCTCCGTCGTCTGCAGTTTTTTCAACTCCTCTTTACTCTTCCAATAACCTGAACATACACACACACACACACACACCACTTTATTTAAGTTAATGATGTCAGTTAATTAATCAATTAACCCTTAGAAGTTGTTGGACACACCAGTGCATTCAAATCACGTGGCATATTTAAGGTGTAGCAGGAAAACGGAGTCTTGTCGAGTCTCAGTTTCAACTTGTGTCAAGTGAAGGCTTCAAACTATATACCAGTTTTTAAATGGTGTTGATGGGCCAAGTAAAATCAGAGTCTGGAGGTAAACGCTGCCATCAAGTGGACAACAGAAGGAGTAACACACACTGGAAATGTCAGTGCTAAATTTGTACATGATTTTAAAAATTTACAATATATTTGCATTCCAAGTTATAAAAATGGTATGTTAAACATGTTGGTGTTTTCACAGTAAAAAACCCCTATTTTTTCTACTTGGATTTTGTGTTTTTTTTGTCCATTGTGTTAATACAGTGTGTCAAAATAAAGAAGTTACTGTAAGGTCTCACAAGTGAGGTTGTGTGAAAAAATTACACCAAACAAGGCAAGTTAAACAGTTTTTAAGATAAAATATAAAGGTAAAATTAAAAGCAGTCAAAAACAGCCAATTATAACCTGGACCCTTAAAGGTTAATCATCACTTCATACAGGTACAAACTGAGACTTTTAAAAGATAGAGGGTTTATAAGTGGACTCTTCTCACCTCAGTGTAAAACCATCAGAGAAATAAAACCAGATGAAAGAACAGGACCCTCAGAAACATGTGTTTCTTACATAGAATCTCTTCTCACTGACTATGGTACTGCTCCCTCATTTACATATGACCACCCCTAGCTATCTAAACGAAGAAGATGGCACCGTCTACCTCATTATTCAGAAAATAAATGAGTGGGGATAGAAATGGAGATTATTGATTTAAAGATACTGACCAATCAGAGTGAAGCTATTTACATATTTATTAATTACAGAATCTGCCTGCATTAGCACTCCTTCTCCACATCTCCTTATAATAACTGCTTCTGACCTCCAGTTGAAATTAATTATATTATCAGTAATAATGTACAGTAAAGTATGACGTTTGTGGGAAAGTGTTTTTTTTTTCTTACCAACTCCTAACCCAGCCACGAACGCTGCTCCGAGACTGGACATGTCAAATTGAGTAGGCCGTGAGATTTTACGCCCCAGTAGGTCAGCAGTTAACTGCATGACGAAGTTGTTTAGCGACACACCGCCGTCCGCCCTGTGAACACACCGCTATGTTATTACACATGTATTACACAAGTACAGGGTGATGTAACAATACACTTGATTTAACTCAGTACCTGATTTTAGTGATGGGGATTCGAGGTTCCCGAAGCATCACATCAAACAGCTGCTTGTTCCTGAAGTACCCCCACCCACACTCAAATTAATAATCTATAATGAATTTATTACCAAACACAGTCTTAACTTCTATCCTACTAAAACAAAACACACACACACCTGAAGGCAATGGACTCTAAAATGGCACGGACCAGGTGACTCTTAGTGGTGGATGGCTTCAGGCCCATAAAAGCTGCACACGCTTTAGGGTCGTTTAATGGTGCCTGAGGAGACCACACACACACACACACACACACACACACACACACACTATTTAAGTATTTATCACACTGTGATAATGCCGCATCAAAAAAATCTGCACACTATGTTTTTGTAAATAATAATAATAAAAATAATAATAATAAAAATAATAATGAGTATCAAAGAAACATGACTTACAACAAAAAGCCTGAAATTAATTGCAAGCAGAAACAGAAGGAAAATAAAAGAAAATAAAGATATTTAATACATTATATATAAATAATACTGTGTGAGTAACAGAGAGAAGTGTTACACACACACACACACACACACACACACACACACACACACACACACACCTGTAAACCACTGAACGAAGGAACAAAACACACTCCGTCCGAGTCGTTCACACTGCTGGCCATGGCTGATGTTTCCTGTACATCTGTAAACAGTTCTACACACACACATTCACACCTCAAATCATCCAGTGCTACATCTAGTAATACAGCTACTCCTGAAATGAGTTTAGATGCTGTGTGTATCCTCACCGATCTCCTGAGCCCATCTGATGGCGGTTCCAGTGTCTGCAGCATTTCCTTCAGCAAGATACACCACTTCAGATCCGATCTTCCAACCCACCAGGGGGTACAGCCCTAAACACACACACAGATTACAGAACATACCATTATTTAAAGTTGTTTTGGTATATACTACACAGGAACAAAAGAAAAGCAGACTATAGCAAGAATTTTATGGTTTATTTTGACATTTTCTTTCAACTTCTCACTTTCATTTACAGTATAATTAAAAGTTCCCTATTTCATATAAAAAAGCATCTCGAGGGCCATAATCTGTAGCTTTCTCTGTATTTTGTGGGACAATATTTTGTTGAATTTCTAGGATTTCAGAATCAGTGATCTTCGCCTGACATATTAATTTAGGTATTATAACGAGACAGTGAACCATTCAGATCCGACTGTTCCTGTGTAGGATATACTAATGAACTAATATCAATAAATTACATAAAGGTTGGTAAAAAGCTATAACATGTTGACTCTGTGTGTGTACCTGCTACAGAGGTGTGAGGTTTGTTCCCTGTGTTGATGTCCATAAAAGTTCCAGTTCCCATTGTAATCTTTACATCACCAACATCAAAGCAGCACTCACCAAACATGGCTGCCTGCTGATCCGCCATCTACAGTCATCAGAATAACCTCATTATTACACACTATTACATGATAATACACACTACTACACATTATTACACAACAATACATGCTACTATTCATTATTACGCAGTAATAAACATTACTCTACACTATAAAACATCATGCACTACACAATAATTACTATGCACCAGAAAAGAAAAAAAATAAACCACAGGGTTCCAGACGCTCTCACCAAAAGGACAATATCATATGGTCCATTTCACAAAGTCAAAATTTGTTGACTGCTGTGACCTTAAAACAAAGTCAACAAACAAAAGTTGACCCTTAAACAATCACATCCAAGAACTTCCAGAGGGGAACGCATCCACCAAATGGGGTGATCCTTTGTCATTCACTTTGAAAGTTATCACACTAGCAAATAGTACAGATGGACAGAAACCAATTTCTATATCTCCCAGTCAGCTGACCTTCAGGAACGACTCTCACACTGCACTCAGAGTATTTTAAGCAGTGCACGTGATGTGTTTGTGTGGCTGCTATGAACACTACAGGTAAATATTCTCTGAAATTTTCAGAAAGGCGCCAGTGTTGTCACTGTCACTCTTTTCAGGTAACCGATCATACAGCTGTAAGAGTGGTGATACACTGTGAAGATTCTGTTGTCATAGAAACCAAACCCACTGGAACTGGGATAAAGACATCATTTTTCTCTGTGTTTGCATGTGCAGGGCCTTAAGATAATAAAATAATAATTTGAGAGAAACATTAAATTAAATACAGCACAGATAATACACAATGAAAATAATTTCAAAAGTCACAACTCACAACTGAGGTGATTGGAATAGAAACCCCAAAAATGTCAGGGTCAGAGGAACCAAAATGGTGACTAGAAAGAGAGAGAAAGTTAGAGAGGAGGTGGGGAAGGAGAAGAGGGGGGTTAAAGTTTAATCAGTTAATTAATAAAAGATATAATATTCCCTACACAGGTTTAAGTGTGCTGTACCTGGTGTTGTGAACTGTAGGGAGAATGGAGAGAGGTAGAGAGAGAAGAGAGCACAAAAACCCACTCCAACACATCTAAACACACACACACACACACACAAGTTATGGTCATATGGTTCAAGGTGGAAGTCACAGACTCTGACTGGTTGTCATGGTAAAAGACAAAACCACATGTACATATTTATTTATTTTAGTTTGAACTGAAGAGTAATATAATGAACTCAGAGCTATAAAACACCTGATAGGAATCAAAGATAGCGGTTGAGCTGGCGTTGGAATAATCTGTAGCATGGACCACACCTGCAAAAAATCTCACACACACAAACACACTGACAAAACTCTTCGACCTGCAATGTCTTGTTTCCACAGGAATAAAAACTGAATTATGAATGTAATAATCTTTCAAAACAGAAATCATGCTAGAACTGTTGTTTAGAACTGTTGTTTAGGAAACACGTGTGACAGGGTGGCCAACACTAGGCCCCTAAGCGGGTGACACTAAGCTCCAAATAGGGTGTTAAGGTGGTCCTAGGGTGGGAGACACTAGACCGTGTTGGTGACAAGGGACATTGTGGTGTTTTTTTTTTTTTGTTTTTTTTTTTGTTTTTATACCTTTAGTGAGTTTATAAAGCAGCCAAGTATCAATGGTCCCAAAACAACAATTTCCTTCATCAACCGCCTGTTTCAACTGAGAGAGAGAAAGAGAGAGCAATGAATCAATCATGCTGCATGAAAATTAAAACGGTCATGAATAGGCATAGCGGTGATAACAGCTGACCTCAGATCAGTGTAATAAATAATAATAATAATCATTAATAACCTGAGGGATGTGCTGTAAAGCCCAGGCCAGACGCATAGAGACATGCTGCGGCGTGAAGACCACCAAACTTGCAGCAAGGAAACGCTTCCGTCTGGTGAGGAAGTGCAACATCTTCGTCACACCATGCACTGCCTTTTACACACACACACACACACACACACACGCAGCACACACACACAGTTAGTACTAGCAATGCTATTTGTACCTTGTTCATATTATGAATCTGATTAGTTTCTTCAGACTGCAGTCACATCTTAAAGATCCACCTTGGTTGTTATAGTAACAGCGTAAACATCAGAACACTGAGCAGAGCTTGGATTTTTTTAAACCACCTTGCAGATCTCAGAATGGATTAGTTTATACTTTACATTACAACAACAGGTTATGACACTGAATCCCAGCATATACACAGAGGAGATGTGTACACATCTCACCTTCATGGTGCATGAGCAGTTCCAGGACTTGACCATCTCTGCCGCTCGCAGGTCCTGCCAACCGATGAAGTTATGAAACGTTTTCCCTGTATTCCTGAAATGAAAAACACAACCACAGGAAAATGCAGGAGGGTTCACTGACACAACACACACACATGCACACACATACATACCTGTCCCATGTGGTGAAGGTGGCTCTCTGAGTTGAGATACCTAACGCCTCCATTTGACTCATCAATAAACCCGAGTCTGTAAACACACACAAACACAATTATTCTATATTATATATCAAATAACACACAATTTTTTAAATAATATATAGAAATATGATCATTTGAGATTTCTGACGGTGATGTCACCAGCAAAATATGAAATAGAATACAGCCCTGATGTTTAATGCTCCAGCTCAGCATTACTGCACTGAAACAAGACAGCACACTAGAATCATTTCAAAATGTGATGACATCACTGATCCTTCAACCCGAGTCACACACCCGTGATGTGGACACACACTCACTCACATACACACACACGTATCATATCGATCAGACACAATAAAACAAACGGTCAACTGGACTTAGGTTTTTGTTTGACAGTGTGTGTGTGTGTGTCTGTGTGTGTATAGAGCTCTGACCATGCACTGCCCCCTTCACCACACTGATGAAGCTCTGCCACAGATCCTCTGGGTCCATCTCCACCCAGCCCCGCTCAGGGTACAGCACAGACACCTGGCACAGACAAACAAACACACAATACTATATATAAAGAAAAGGGAATTTATGCCTGTTTAAACTGGGAATAAGCAGTTCATTAAAAAAACAAACAAACGGGGCGTGGCCAGAGAACAATTACTCACACTTTAGAACACACCCAGTTCATTTTGATGAATATGTTAATGAGCTGATTAGTTAGCTTGTGTTAGTGCAGAAATGAATGAGTGAAGTGTGAAAGTGAAACGCCTTTAAACAGCAGGAGGACTGGAGGAACAGGACAGGTCAGTAGTGTGAGGACACTCGGGTGTGTTTAGTTACCTTTCGGCTGCAGAATCCCCGGATGTTTGCATGTTTATCGTAAATATGGCACCTCACAGAAGTCGTGCCTACATCCACTGAGATAATGAAATTCTCTCTCTTCGTCCAGCCGTTCCTCAGCGTTCCCATCACACACACACACACACACACACACGCCTCACAGGAACAGGGAACCGAACATAACCGACATGGCAGCGAATTTACGGTAAATACTCGAGCTTTTTCCGGTCAAGATTCGGCGCCTCGCGCTTCTGAACTTTCACTCTACAAAAGGCAACTTCAGGCACGCGGACCAAAATTCTGCGGATGCTGATTGGTTGAGGGCAGGGCGCTCGCGAACAACAGTGGCGAGAAGCTGATTGGCTACGAAACTGGCGCGCGCCCAACGCTGTCGCCTCGTGTGACGTCACCCGCAAACAAGTGGTCGCTCGAGTTGTGAATCATTAGACCATGTTAATTCGTGTTCAGCTTAATATTTTTAATGTTTAATGTTTAATATCTCCACAAGTTGAACAGAATCTCTGTCGTTATATTTCGTCACTTTTCAGAATTCCGGTTCCTGAATTGTGTGTCGTAATCTAACAGCAGCGACCAGGAGCACCCAAATAAGGAAACGGTTAAAAGGAAGTGAATTACAAACCAAGCTAGTCATTAAAATCACAAACACGTCCCACGCACGCGCCCTTACCCTGTCAACTTCACCGTCGCTAAGTTACACCGCACGCGCGCGCCCGCGTTTTTAATTGGTCACAAAATGACTGATTTCAGTAGAATGATCCTCATATCGATCCACTTTTACCTCACGGACTGTGCTATTTGATCCCCCCACATGTCTGCGGACTAAGAAAGAAACAAATATTAAACTGAAAGGAGTACAGATTGTGACGTCACGTATCAGCAGATAGCTGGGTGTGTCGGGCTTTTAAAGGGACAGCGCTGTGTTTTTATTTTGTGCTCCATCTGAACTCCACGACATCCTCCGTCGTGGTGAAGGAGCTGCGCCGAAAAGCAAAGCTCTCAATTCACCAGTCGATCTACGTTCCTACCCTCATCTGTGGTCACGAGCTTTGGGTAGTGACTGAAAGAACAAGACTGCGGATACAGGCGGCTGAAATGAGCTTCCTTCGCAGGGTGGCAGGCCTCTCCCTTAGAGATAGGGTGAGAAGTTCTGTCATCCAGTAGAACCGCTGCTCCTTTGTGCTGAGAGGAGCCAGTTGAGGTGGCTCGGGCATCTGATTAGGATGCCTCCTGAATGCCTCCCTTGTTTGGCATTTCAGGCATGTCCAACCAGGAAGAGACCCCGGGGTCGACCCAGAACACGCTGGAGGGACTATGTCTCGCGGCTGGTCTGGGAACGCCTCGGTGTCTCCCCCGGAAGAGATGGAGGAAGTGGCTGGGGAGAGGGACGTCTGGACCTCACTGCTTAGGCTGCTGCCTCCACGACCCGACCCCGGATCAAGCGGAAGATGATGATGATACTCCATCAGAAAAAGCTGGTTATTCAAATAATATAATTTGAGGGGCATTTCACAAAGACAAAATGTTATGCTCTTAAACAAAAAATATTTTGTGCCATATGTGATTTGCATATTTTCTACAAAGTAAAAAGTCTGCATGAATATTTACTGTGATGATAATTTGCTGAAAGTAAGGTGGATATCCCTCAATAATCCCCGAGACGGAACACTGTTTAGGTATACACTACACAGGAACTTAAGAAAAGTGAACTACAACAAGAGTTTTATGGGCGGGGTTTCTTTGTTTTTTTTTAGTTTTTTTTTTTTTACAATTTTAAAGGATGACCAGGATCATGTGCTCCATAAAAATATCCTTTAAAATGCATTTAAAAAAAAAAATGCTTTTTTTTTACTGTCAAAAACATGAAAACTATATCACAAATTTCTTCATATTTTTTTGTGACAAAATTTTGTTAAAAATTTTAGAATTTCAAAATCAGTGACCGTCACAAACCATGAGTTTATATCCACTATCCTGAGACGGGGAAACCGTCAGATCATACCATTCCCATGTATATATCAAAAGTAGTGATTCCTTTATTTTTTGGCAGAGGGTGTAGTAGCTGTTCTCCAGTCCACACAATTATAAAAAGTGACACTTCACTATTGGATATTTTGAACTATTACCTAAATAAGAAGAGAAAAAAAATTAAATTAAATTAAATTAACCAAACTCGGAGGAATTTTTGGCGAGTTGTCAAGTGGCGCCAGTGTTATTTTATGTAACTTATAAAAATACCAGTCAAGCTCCAACATTCAAATACACTGAATAACAAAAAAATTTAATTATTAGAATAATAAAAATGTAATATAGAATTCCTGTTAATCAAGGCTTACATTTTTAATAAAGAAACATTAAAAACTCATTACAACATAATACTCATAAAGCCATTAACAAAGTTGACACATAATTAGAAACAGCCAGTAGGTGCTCAATTACTGGCTGAAGACAATGTCGCTATGAATAAGCATTGGCACCCTCTCTGCCTCAACCTTTCGACAAAAATAAAGCAGCAATGAGTCGATTTGGGCTGCAAGATGATCTGATTAATAAATAAATAAAATGACACCTCCGTGTAGCTCCATATTGTTTTACAGGTTGTAAAAAACAGAGAGTAAAAAAAGACTATTAAAATTATCATAACAAAAGTCATTTATTAAAGATCTATGTACAGCAAATCCCAAGCAGGGAGCTGCAGTTCAACTGTAAATTTGGTTCAAATTCAAGTTCACTTCAAAATAACACTGCACACAGAGGAACGTCCAGCTGATCTTAAAATTGGATACTGGAGGTATAGAACATCCCCAAAAAATTAATCCTACAGCATGCGTATAGAGCTGCTGGTAAGAGAAATCGCTGTCCTTAACAACAACCACAAAAAAGGAAAAGATAAAATTCAAATCCAAAAATTTCATTTAAAAAACCAAGCTGGAGTAGTGTTCCCTTTTTCTAGGCAAGAAATGGATCATGTTTGTGATCGATATGTGAAATGAATCCTGTACAGATTTTAATAAATGTTTAGTGAATCTGGAAATAATCTTGTGCTACAGTGTTTTTTCTTTTTTGGAAATTTAACTGAATTTACATCCAATAGGTCCTCTCATAGCCAGAGAGAGAAAGAATACATATTCGAAATGTAACATATGAAAAGAAAAGAGAGAGAGAAATCAAGAAGTGAATGGCAAGTGTGTAGAAGAAGCTGAAAACGAGGGAAGCAGAGAGTCAGGATTTAGAGACTGGAAGTCTAAGAGGAGTAAGTAAAACATGATTACGTGAAACATGAAATCATAAAAACATGAAATGATCAGACAGGGGTCAGAGAAAAAAAAAAAAACGACTTTAATACTCGGTGTCGTCTTTTTTTCTTTCTTAATCCTTTTGAATAATGCTGGAAGGCCGACTATGAAAAAATCCATCTTAAATCTCCTCACATTCGCTAACTATCAACACTCACGTCCATCATTTATTTCCTCCATGTTTGCTTTTCTACAACCAATCTCTCTTCTCTACTGTTTGGCTGAGCCCAATGCTCTCATTTGCATGAAGTGGAGCTTTACGGGCTCCCGAGTGGCGCATCGACAAGGTGTGCGACTATCAACTGGAATTGATGCCACAGCCATCCGTGACCGGGAGTCCATGGGAGCTAATTGGCCGAGCTCTCACGGAAGGGAGGGATGGCA
>JAQMYF010000008.1:10980656-10991867 GCA_030014195.1 Neosilurus mollespiculum
TGTACCTAATAAAGTGGCCGGTGAGTGTGTGTGTGTGTGTGTGTGTGTGTGTGTGTGTATATATATATATATATATATATATATATATATATATGAGAGAGAAAGAGAGATTGTAAGATAAAACTGTATTAAGTGGGCGGCAGTTAAATATGTCCTTGACTCATTTGAGGACATTAATCTGTAAAACAATTAAAAATTTTATAAGCAGTGTGTCATCAGGTACTATTTACATTCATCCCAGTAAAAACAGCACAATTTTTTTTCTCTCTTTAGTGAACAACTTAACACTTGCATATATAAACAATATGCGTTTCAATATCATTGCTAAATAAAAATTAATAATGACAAATTAATCCTCAAACCTATAAATTACACATGAATCAAATCCCTAATCTTTCCCTCCTCGTGCACAGTGTTCAATATTTCCCTGTGCTCCCTATTTAGTTCACTACAACTGCACCAGAGATCAAATTGGAATTGTAGCAAAACTCCTCAGCTGACTAGCTGAGAAGCTAAAATACAAAAAAAAAAATGAATTCAGTCCAGTCATGTCCATGTTGAATTCATACTCCTTTTATACCACAAACATATTTTAAACTGAATTTAATTATTCATGAAGTGTTTACATTTATAACCAAACAACCCTGGGTAAGGGGGAGTGTTAGCCGGTTGCTAGTGCTAAAGCTAACTAGCGTTTATTAACACATACCTGGTGCTCCTTCACAACTTCACTCAGACACGGATACCGCTCTGAAATCCATCTGTAAAATTTAGGAACCCCCATCTTGCCGAAAACAACAACAAAAAGCAGTAACCAGGAAACAATCTCTGAGGCGGAGGTGAAGAGCTGCATAAACTTTGAGAGCTAGCTTGGTATTGCTGTGTTGGGCTTTAGCTAGCGGCATACGCTTCCGTTTGTTTCCCCACTCATATTCCGGCACGTCCCGCATTTCTGCATTTGGATTGGGTAGTACAGTGAAAACCTCGCACAATGATTGGCTCTTAGTCGAAAATAACCAGTCACTGCACAGAAGGCGAGAATTCACTAAAACGGGTAGTACAAAAAACAAACTGGTGATTTATTGTGATTTGGTTATTGTCCAATCAATAATCATGTCCGTGTGGAAACTTTGACGCAATGATAGCACATAAGGTTAAAATTGCGTATCATAAGTATAATGTTTTCATGAAATACCAACACAAACGTCATAGATTTTATTTTATTTACTTTTAAGTTATCTAAAAAAGTTTACACATTAAATTGAAATATAGAGGTAAAAATATTGTGCAACCGATAATTCTTCCGGGTTGAACAGGAACTAGATCCTTAATGATTACATCAACTTTAGATATCATTTAGGTTTCATTTTGCACAACCTCAAATATGCAAATAAATCGACTAAAATCACGTCGCTTATATAAAATAACAATAATACAAAGTATTACTTGAATCGAGAGTGTTCACAAAATGTTTTATTATTAAAAAATCATATAGTGCAGTTATATAAGAAAATAAAAGCACAATTAGAATTATTTGATCATGAAAATAACGTGTATAATTATCATTAATCTTTAACTGAATCAGAACAGACCAATTATATTGCAGTTATTTATGTTTATAATATTTGAGAAATCAATTTTCTTTGTGTTTTAATGAATCACTGTTTATATCTTACAGATACAGTATAATATATACAGTACAATTACAATACATTAATTTAAAAAGTCTTATCAGAGCAGAGTGTGTTTGGGACAGAGATTTAGAATAAAAAATATTGTAGTAAAGAACAATAAGGAGTGATGGCCTGATGATACCAGGCGGCACGGTGGCGCAGTGGTTAGCACGTCCACCTCACAGCAAGAAGGCCTGGCTTCAATTCCCAGCTTGGGCGTCTCTGTGTGGTGTTTGAATGTTCTCCCTGTGCTTGCGTGGGTTTCCTCCGGGTACTCTGGTTTCCAGCTGTTCAGGGTGTACCGTTGCAGTCTACGTTGGAGTCGGCTGAGATGGGCGGCAGCCTCCCTGCGACCCTAATTAGGATTAAGCAGCTTAGAAAATGAAATGAATGACCTGATGCAAAGAGACTTTCCTGTTGTTTTGAGTCCTGCACTGAAATTAGTTTATTGAAAACAAGCATTATACTCCGTGATGTGTTCCTGATCCAGTTGAAGAAAGTGTGTGTATTGCAGCAAAAATCTTTCCCAAAATGAATCCATAATCCTACATCTCCAGGATGAACTAAGTAGTAGTGTAGTAGTTTGTAACCTTGACCATTTCACTGTCAATATATAATATCAGATTTAACTGTGACACAACCTTATTGTGTCAGTAGGGAATTTTAGTCTCTGGAAGTGGAAGAGTTTCTTGGTTCTTCAGAGAGTGAGCAGGGTAATGAATAAGGGAACCTAAAACACCTAAAAACAACAAAATAGTAAATTATTTTAAATAGATTGTAATGTTTCGTGTGTATAGAAATAATCAGAACAAAACTAGGCCCTAACATGGAGCTGTAATTAACACGTGTGTCCACCAGAGGGCAGAAGCGTCTCTCTGAATCAATCACTGGGTAGTTCTCATTATTTTCTCTTTTTTCAATTGTTTTTTAAAATAAGAATTATTATTACTTTAGTAAATCTTAGCACGTTTTAAATCTCAAATTAAACTGACATGTACATATTTGCATATAGCCGGTGCTATAAAGGATATATAAATTCATATATATTCTTTAACATAAGAATTGATTGAAGATATTTACAGTTTTTAAAAAAAAATTAGATTTAGTTTAAGTTTCATTACATTTTTCAAAAATCAGGGCTGGATATATTACCTAATGATATAAAATGAACGAGTATAAAATTTAGCTAATAATACTTTCATGATGTTTGCCTCTATATACTGTATCCTGATGATTTACTACGAGTGCAAACTAAAACAAATCAAGTCCTAAATATTCAGAGCATGATGACAGGTGTGAGGTGAGAGACCACACTGAAGTCATGCTCAGAGTTAATCTCTAACCTCTGGTTAATATTCACACTGCAGGAGAAAACCAGAGAGAAAAAAAAAATCATCCCCACCTCCTGCCTGATATTCTGAAGTTCACAGGAATCGAAGAAGTCAAGGAGGAAAAAGGAGAAAAGGAGATGATGTTAATGTGATGATGTAATTACACAACATCCGCTGGTTCACTGAAAGGAAAATACTCAGTGCACAGAGCAGATAATGAATATACATGTACTAAACATGTAGAAGACTGCAGGGGTGCCAATATTTATCCCAGTATTGCAGTGTAATGGAAATCATGCTACAGTACCATACTCTTGAGTGGGTGGAACTGAAGGGGCAGAGTCAGATATTTGAGGGGTCGAGTTAAGTGAATGTGTAAATAAAGTGATTCTGACTGGACTCACCATGTCTTTTATACAAGAAGAAACTGAGCAGAGTCAGTGAGATGAACATCAACAATCCTACAAACAGAATCACTATAGACAACACGGACGTGTCTGAAACACACACACACACACTAAACCAAACATGTTATTTCTATTCATTTCATGTCATTTTGTGAAGACGTTGCATAAAGTATTTCTTTCGTCACTTCCTGTATTACAAACATAAACAAGGAAGGAATTACAGCAAGAGTTCTCATATTTACTTCCTCCCTCTGACACAGAACCATGGGGAACCCAGTGTGTATCCCACAATCAATAACACACTCATAACACAATTCTCACTCACCTCCTGATTCCTCCACCATGCTGAGATCCTTCACCAGCTTCACACACTCGTCCTGCAGCGTCTCTCGCTCGTTATCTTTCACTGCAATCACTGAATCATTTACATCGAGCTGAACAATGACCCGACACTCACACAAACACACACATGTCAGATTTACTGAGAGTGTTAACACACACACACACACACACACACACAAAAGAGAAACATTAGATTCATAAAATAAGAAACCTACAGAGTTTAAATAACACTTAGAGGAGGCACGGTGGGTGAAGAAGGTCCTGGGTTCGAGTCCCGGGCTCGTCGAGGGCGTTTCTGTGTGGAGTTTGCATGTTCTCTCTGTGGTTGTGTGAGTTTCCTTCGGGTACTCGGGTTTCCTCCCACAGTCCAAAGACATGCACAGTAGGCCAGTTAGCTGTTCCAAATTGCCCCAGTTGAGAGTGTGAATGGTTGTGTGTGTGTGTGTGTGTGTGTGTGTGTGTGTGTGTGTGTTGCCCTGCGATGGTCTGGTGAGCTGTTCAGGGTGTACCCCCGCATTCACCTGAAGTCGGTTGAGATAGATTCCAGTCAAGTAGGATTAAGTGGTTCGGCAAATGAACATTTAATCCTATTTGGGTCCCAGGGAGGGTACACCCTAAACAGCTCACCGGACCATTGCAGGGCCAACACGCACACAACCACACACACTCACACCTCGGGGCAATTTAGAAAACCAGCTGGCCTAATGTGCATGTCTTTGGAATGTGGGAGGAAACCCACACAATAAAGGGAGAGAAACTGCAAACTCCACACAGAAACACTCTCGCCGAGCCCTGGAATCAAACCCAGGACCTTCTTGCTGTGAGGCGGACGTGCTGACCACTACACCGCCATACCGCCTGAATGATCACTTATAGAGCTTCATTAAATATAACAAGGTTCATTAACAGAGTTCTTTAATTACATGTAGAATCTTCAGAACCAAACAGAACACCAACATATAATAATGGAGTTAAACATCTGGATTCTAATGAAACTTTATTGAATAGAGTAAACACTAACACACCTCCTTGTTAACCCAACACCTTCCCAGTTCAGTGATCTGTGTGTTTATATAGAAGTGTAAGCAGGCGGTGGTTCTTACCCCAGGACGTGTGTTTGTTCCTGTTTATCCGCAGCGTGTTTATGAGTCGCGTAGTGTTGACAGTGTTTTTTACAGGCTCACACACACAACCTGCACACAGAACCAACACCAGCATCAACACTATATTACATCAGAGCACCATGAGCGTAAGTCATTCGACAGTGAATGATCAGAATTAATTCTACAGTAAATGTTTTAAATGTTTTATAAGGTCCACAACGTCTGAGTGTTCCGAGGCATGTCTTTTCTTCTGTCTGGAGCTTTTCTGATGTGGAAACACTTTATCGCTGAATCCTACAGAAAATTCTTATTTGAATGAGACGCCGTTAGAGTTAATATATGTCCAAAAGTATCTGCAACCCGTTTAATTGAGTTCAGCTGTCTCAGCCACGCCCACTTCTAACAGGTGTATAGAGTTGCTCCACTAGTTAGCAGTTAATGTGGAACTGTGACAGGATGTCTGTTTCACCACATATCAGTTACCATGTTTCTGCAGAAGATCCTGATGTACAACACCATGTGTGGGCTGGAGAGGTGAAAGGCCCTGAAACTGGATTCTGGAGGAGCAGAAACATCTTCTGTGGAGTGATCACTCACGCTTTCCTCTCTGGAAGTCTGAAGGAGTGTTTAGTGGAGGAGGTGGTATTTTTCTAAACAACAGTTTGAGGAAGAACCTGTCCTGTTTCAGTACGATGATGTCACTGTTCACAGCACAGAGATGCATAAAGACGTTGTGTGTGAAGTTTGGAAGAAAGTAGAAGCTGCTGAGAGTTCTGTACAGAGTACTGACCTCGACACCACTGAACACCAACTGAACCGCAGACTTCCTCCACATCCCCAAATCAAAAAAAGGAGTCTGACTTTCTCACTGATGTTCTTATAACGAAATAGACACATATCCTCACAGCCACTCCCCATATCCCCACAACCACACCCCAAATCCCTACAACCACACCGAAAATCCCCACAACATCCAAAATCCCCACAACCACACCCCCAAATCCCCACAACACCCCCAAATCCCCACAACCAAATTGCTACAACTACTCCCCCAAACTCCCTCAACAACTCCCAAAATTCCCAACACCCAAAATCCTTACAACCACTCCCCCAAATCCCCACAACCACCTCCATATCCCCACAACCACCCCCAAAATCTCCACAACACCCAAAATCCCCACAACCACACCCAGAATCCCCACAACACCGAAAATCCCCACAACCACACCCCAAATCCCCACAACCATATTCCTACAACCACTCCCCCAAATTTGTTTTTGTATTTGTAATAAATTATATGTGAATTTAAATTAATAATCTAAAGACGTGTAACAGTAAATACTGCTGAAAATAAAAATAAGTAATAAATGTATCTTTAACATCAGTCAGGATAAAAAAAACACACGAATCAGTTAATTTAAAATGAATAAAGTGTAAAACTGTAAATGTTATCATTTTAATATTTTAAAGACTCAGAACTGAGGTTTATAATTAGACCTTGGAGATATTTAATCCACAATCTACTTTCTCTTTTGCTTTGTTTTCTCATGTGTCCCCCCCCCCCCAACACACACACACACACACACACACACACAAAGTATTTTTTGACAGAATTAGAATTAAAATGTTTCACCTTTGAGAGGAGAACCTGTAGAGAAATGAGAGATGAAGATCATCAAAGAGATGAAGAGTAACATCATCTTCATCATCATCTTCATTATCATCACCGTCGTCAGTTCAGTGGATCCGACTATAATCATAAACCTGGAGTTTAAATCCCCAGATCTAGAGTGACTTGTTATAACATGAACTCTGTTGATTCTTTAAATAACCTCAGCACATCCTGAGGGTCTCTCTCTCTCTCTCTCTCTCTCTCTCTCTCGCGGTAATGCGGTGCCTGGTGCTCTGGGTTGCCAGATTGCGCTACTCCTGGTTGCCAGGTTATGTTCTAGCTACACATGATCTTTAAACCACGTGTTCTCCAAAAGAATAAATGTTTCACTTCTACAAACATTCATAAAATCATCTGCTTTTCACAACAACTCCATTTACTTTTACTTTTAGTTTTACTTTTTCTTTTCTTTTGATCCTCTCACGTATTTTTCAGATTTTTATGCCATATATATATATGATATATATATATATATAAAACTTTAATAAATTATAACACTGGTTATTTATTACATTATTTTATATCATAAGAATCCTTAACTTTTCAATTTTTATTTATTTCTCAGATGAATGTTATTTATATATATCCACAGTGGATGAAAATGTTTCAGGTAATAAAACCTGGTCAACACACACACACACACACACACATACACACATACACACACACACACACACACACACATACACACACACACACACACACACGCACACACACAGCTGTCCATTAGTAGTAATCTGAGAATGCCCCAGTCTGCTCCGAGCTGGTGGGAGAGGCAGAGGCACACGGCTTCCCACACTTCAGCATTCATCACATTAAATCCCTCATACAATAGAAGTGTGTCCGTTCTCACAGGAACGTTCGGCTACGGGATAAGAGCCAAGTTGACTGTAAATCAGCAGCTACTGAGATCCTGTAAAGAAGTACAGGCTTTAAATTAAAAATACATGGATAGATAGATGATAGGTAGATCGATAGATAGACAGATAATAGATAGATAGATAGATAGATAGATAGATAGATAGATAGATAGATAGACTGTAAACTCTATTCACTGTATATCAATTTTAAATAAATAAATAATGTTGGCTGTTTTGTGAATTTAAAAAAGCACATCTACCTTAAATCCTTATCACTAATCACAGTGTGGGAACTTGGGAGGATGAGGATGCTCATGCCCCCTAGTTATTTTCCCACCATGGAGTAAGTGTGACCCCAACGCCAGATGGCAGAGACGAGAACACCCCACCTGTCCAAGAAGTGTCCCATCACTGACTAAAGACCTATGAGCTGACTATTGTTTAAATTCTGATGCTCTCATTGGTGGATTCAGACAAACCTCAGTATAAATACAAGCATCTTTAGTAGATAGAATCCGGATTCAAACTCAACTTCAATAGGGCTGGTGCTTCTGTACAAAGACCCGGACTTGAATCTCAAACACTGAAGCTAAAGTCAAACATGCCTGCTTACTTGGACATCACGCCTCAGGACAGCACTCATCACGCCAGGTACTTTCAAACAGATCTTGATTATTATTATTATTAGTGTTATTTGACTCTAAACTTTGTGAGTTTTAACCTGTTATACCTTATGCAGGATATAAAACACTTTGGAATATTCTTTAATAGGAAAATAATCAACAATATGTTGGCGTTGTTAGGCTTGATTTAAAGCAGAGGACCTCAGGGTGAATCATTTTCCTTAACTGCAATGGTCTGGGTGCTGCTCAGGGTGTTCCCTGTCTTCGCCAAGTGTCGGCTGAGATAGGCTCCTCCAGCCTCCTCACGACCCAGTATGCCTCAGGGGAACATTATGATTAGAGGACACAGTCATACCAATTTATTTGGATTATTCAAAGCAATAGGTCGATGTATACTCCGTTTTGTTTTGTTTTTTAGATGTAAACTTCACAGCTTGGAACGGAAGTGTTTCAGCAAAGTGGAGAAACTAAAGTCATCACTCGAAGAGCACCTCCAGAACGGAATTCCCACCTCTGACCTTCTGGAAAAGACGATGTCGTTCTTCACCATGAAGAAGGCCTTGGTTTTCCACAACGGCTACTCCAGGTGCACTCGGGACATCCTCCGACTTTGCCCGTCACCGACAGAAGATCTTACACCACTATTTTTTGAGCAGTAGAGCAGCAAGAGGATGCCGTCACTTGTGCTAAAAGACACTCTGAACTACCTCAACTCCAGATAAAAAAATATACACAGCACTTTCACTCTTAATGACCCTGAGCCTTTAATTTTAAAGTATTTTCAGTTTTTAAAGTTAATATCCTGCCGATGGAGATTAATAGCAAAAATATTTGACAAACACAGTTTATTCAGTGGAATAAATGCAGAACAGGATGCAGTTTATGTATTTGGTATGAATTTTAAAATGCTATTGTTTTGCTCTCGTTGAGAGATGTTACTTATGTTATACTATATTCAGGATGAAATACTGAGCGTGCTCTCTCCTGGAGGACATGGCTCACCTAAAACGTTTAAATGATACAGTGTATCGTTTTAATTACACAGTTTTGTTGATTTCTAAAATATTTTGAAATTGTTGATCATGTTTGCATATTTCTTCTGATGAAATAAATATTATTTCAGCATTTATTCCTACAGTATGCCTGGTGTGTACATGAATTCAATAGTTAAAATCCTAAAAACCCAGTGCCTCTCAGTTACTGGTTAGAATATTAGGTGTTCAAGCCTCAGTCCCACAAAACTGCCACTGTTTTGCCCTTGAGCAAAGCCCTTAACCTTTAACTGCTCAGTTGTTTTACTGGCAGCACAATGCTGTAGTGGTTAGTGCACAGCAAGACGGCCCCGGGTTTGAGTCTCAGGCTCGGTGAGGATGATTCTGTGTGGAGTTTGTGCTCTCTCTCTGCTTGCATGGGTTCCCTCTGGGTACTCCAGTTTCCTCCCACAGACCAATGACATGCATAAGGCATACTGGCTGTTCCAAATTACCCCTGGGTGTGAGTGTGAGTGTGAATGGATGGTCTTTGATGGTCTGGTGAGCTGTTGAGCCAGTGTCAGCTGAGATAGGCTCCAGCCTTCCCAAGACCCTAATAGAAACAAGTTGTTTGGCAAATGAGTGAGTGAGTGAATGAGTTGTATAAATTATACATTTTTAAAAATATACAGAGCTCTGGATAAAGGCATCTGTCAAATTCATGCATAAATCCTAATGCTTAATCTTAATTAGGGTTGTGAAGTGGTTGGCGCCCATCTCAGCCGACTCTGGGCGAGGGCAGGGTACACTCTGGACAGCTCACTAGGCCATCGTAGGGCAGAAACACGCTGACAGCAACCCAGTGGTATACACTTTAAGAACGACAGCAATGGTTCTTTTACATGCCTCTCACCACAGACAGTGAGAAACATGGAAGGCCTTTGATAATCCAGTTAACTGCACATAACTTGGTTGTGTGATATTGTGAAATGGAAGGAAATATTCACACGTGTACTATATATCGCCTTTGACCTTATTTATAATTTATGACTAACCGATGACCATTAGAAAGACTGTACTGGTTGTCGAATTCTTCTCAATCTTTATTTAGAAATCTCAGTTCATAAAGGAAGGTCAAAAACAAGAGTTTACAAAAAACAAACAAACAAACAAAAAAACAATAGAGAGAGTTTACTGAATTTTTCAGGAAAAGTAGAACAACAGTAGAAAAATTGTCAGAATTAAGATGGGGCAGGAAAAAAACAGGCTGATCTATTATATAATATTTTGTAATTCTTATTTTCTTTCTTTTGTTCTTTTTAATGTATCTGCTTGTTATTTTATTAACAATTATGTACCAAAGAAAATAGGGATGTTGTTGAATAGTCCCCAAGACAGAACATCCACCGAGCCTGAGCCACATAATTTTCTCAGTATATACTACATAGCACAAAACACAAAAACATTTTTAATAGTTTGTTTCTTATGATGACTGCTTATGTGAGCAGATACAGAAAAACTGTATAACATCAGCAATAACTCTTTAACTCTTTAACGGCTTAAGGGTTAAGCATATACTATAGCAGAACATAAAGAAATTCAAACTAAAAAGAGTTTTTCACATTTTGGCTTTAATTTTTACAGTCCTAAGTAGTGATTTAAAGGAGTGTCCACTGTTTAGATTCAAGAATACGCATTTTTTAAATCCCAAGATAGCAGGCCATTCGGATCACACCATTCCACTGTACTATATACAAATAATATATAGCTTATATCAACAGCAGCAATGTTAGTTGAAAATATGTACAAATATAAGATAATTGTTCATTTCCAACAGTTTTTCATGTTTTTTTCTGTAAATGAATGTCTGATGGGACTTTTTCTGTGCATAAGGAAGGTCAAGATGGTTATCTATGAAGCTTGAGCCCGGGGGGTGTGGGGACCAGCTGTGTGTAGGGCTGATTAGCATTTAAGTAGGCACACGTCTATTGTTCTCTAGAGCCTTTTCACTGAAGAGAGTGTGGGAACGCTTGGGAAAGATGAGTCCCAGTTTTATTAGTCATCATCTTTAATTCAGCAGACCACCAGCATGCTGCTGTACTGATGTCAACACTGGAATATTTGTTGGTGTCAATATCTATCTATCTATCTATCTATCTATCTATCTAAATCAAAAGTATATAATAATAATAATAATAATAATAATAACAACAACAATAATAATAATAA
>JAQMYF010000008.1:10991967-11001967 GCA_030014195.1 Neosilurus mollespiculum
CTGTTGGACTTAGATGTCAATAACACACGGCAACAACAACAACAACAACAACACCACTGCTCCCTCCTTTCTCTAAGTGAATATGAAGGTGTTTGAGTTTTCATTAAACCTGTTACTGAGTTACAGACAAACCAGGTCAGAGTTAAGAGACATAACTAAAGGAACACTGCATCAGTGTCCTCTGTCTCACTCTTCTCTCTGTCTCACTTTTCTCATTGTATCACTCTATTCCCTGGCTCACTCTCCTCTCCTCTCTGTCTCGCTTTTCTGTCTCACTCTGTTCTCTGTCTCACTCTCCTCACTGTCTCACTCTGTTCTCTGTCTCACTCTCCTCTCCTCACTGTCTCACTCTGTTCTCTGTCTCACTCTCCTCTCCTCTCTGTCTCACTTGTCTCTCTCACTCTGCTCTCTGTCTCACTCTCCTCTCCTCACAGTCTCGCCCTGTTCTCTGTCTCACTCTCCTCTCCTCACTGTCTCACTCTGTTCTCTGTCTCACTCTCCTCTCCTCAGTTTTCTCTCTGTCTGACTCTGTTCTCTGTCTCACTCCCCTCACTGTCTCACTCTGTTCTCTGTCTCACTCTGTTCTCTGTCTTATCCTTGTTCTCCATACCACTTTTCTCTCTGTCTCACTCTCCCTTCTGTCTCTCAGTTCTCTGTCTCATCCTTATTCTCTGTCTCACTTTTCTCTCTGTCTCACTCCCCTCACTGTCTCACTCTGTTCTCTGTCTCACTCTGTTCTCTGCCTCATCCTCACTCTCCATCTCACTCTTCTCTCTGTCTCACTATCCTCTCTGTCGCATTCTGTTTTCTGTCTCACTCTCCTCTCTGTCTCACTCACCTCACTGTCTCACTCTCATTCTCTGTCTCACTCTGTTCTCTGTCTCCCTCTTGTGCTCTGTCTCACTCTCCTCTGTGTCTCTGCTGATGTGTTAATTTGGAGTTATCTTTGCAGTAAACACTCGAGTGTGTGTTTGTCTTCTGCAGATCATGTGATCGTCCCATGTTGATTTTCAGGTTCATGTTTGTTGTTTCTCTCGCTGTTGGATGAATGATATATCCGGTGTTTAGTAACACCCAGCTTTGAGAAGATCAACACTCAAACACACCACAAACCTACAGTTTGGGAATTTCAGCATCGGAATCAAAATAAAACATTAAAATGACTCTGAAATGTTTGATTTAGTTTTGTGATTTAATCTCTTTATTCATTTCATTTGTTAAAGCTCAGGATGGAGTTTCTAGGATTGAATTTGCATATTCAAATCATGATTATTAAAGAAACTGTGGATTAAAGTTGGAGTTACTATTTTGTGCCCGTTTCGGTTTTCTGTAATAATGTGGGATTGTTTTTATTTCAGTTTTTAAAGCTTTAGATAAAACTGACCAAAAAAAAAAAAATCCACCAGATTCACAGACGTGTGAGAAAAGCAGAATTTCGTTGTGCTGGTGTCTGTCCACACCTGATATTATACGTTTTATACATTTCTAAAACACATTTCCTGAACTTCTCAAAACCCTAAACACAAACCCCGAAATTCTGGTTCCACTCTCAACAACTTCCGACTTGAAAAATCAAACTACTGACTCAAAACTAGTTTATCTATCTAATAGCTTACCTGTGGCAATCAGGAACAGTCCGTCAATTAACATTTTTAAATGCCAACTAAAGACTTAATTTTTTTAAGAAACATTATTTGGATTTTAAATGATGACTCATATTTTGGCTATTTTTTAATTCAATCTTTTAATTTATTTAATTTATGTGAGGTGCATAGACCTACAGGATATGCGCTATGGAAATATCGGTGTAATAATAATAATAATAATAATCTTTACTGAAAAAACTATATATATATATATATATAAACTATAATAAAATCACTAAGGTAGATATAAACAAATAATAAAATAATAAACAAATATATAAATATTATAAATATTGCTGCACTCTAAGCAGGGCAGGAGAAAAAAAACTTTATTGATTGTAGACGACTTGCGAATTCCTGAAATTATTAAAACATAAACATAAAAATCTCTTTCCATAAAAATCACAATCATATGATTAAAGTTAGCAATGTGTCCATCATTCATCCTGCCTCAGGGTCACATCAGAACACGGGACTTCATTTACATCACAGTCAATCCTCTCCCCAGATAAAGGGGTGAAACTCAGCAGGAGTGAAAGCTGGTGAATTGGGGCGATGGTGAATAGAATTCTGGACATTCTGGACATTCCGTTTGTGACCTGTTCTTCAACTTCTCAGATATCTGGTGAATGAACTGTTAGGATGTTTTTACCAGCTGTATTTGAGTTTTGTCTCCAAGAACCCAATTCTAGAATTCCAGAAAGTTTCTCCAGACTGTCCCCAAACATCACAAACTATTCTCCAACACTGCTAACTTGTTGCTAACTGTTCCCTATATATCCACCATTTTTGTTATTTTTTGGGTGAATACAGGAGACATTCCCCCTGAACGCCAGGTGAGGGGTTAGCCAATTTGTTGTCAGCTTGTTCTGAACATTCAGAAAACACTCAAGAATAGGTTGAGAATTTTTGGGGGAATTTTTGTCATTTTGCCGACATTCGTCAATGTTTGCCGATGGGATTCACCCCTTTAACGCCCTACATCATCACCACACACAACATCCACTGCCTGCAGAAGACTTTACTGGGTTTCAACCACCTTCACCACCATACTAAGGAACATTCTTCAGTAGGATTGAGGAAGGGAGGTGCCATGTCTTTATAAAACTGGGGTTACTGTTAGACCATTCATGACTTCTTGAAGCTCAGTGAAAGTTAACATTATCCCAAACCACAGCATAGACAGGGCACTCTACCTGCTCATGACCTCACAGCACCACGTGACCATACAGAAATACCACATTGACTGAAATCCTTCACCTGCACCTCTTAACAGGTGCAGGTCCTGGTCCAGCTCCTCCTCTCCCTACTCTTATTCCTCACTCTGCTCCACCTTCTTCCTCCTGCTGTGCTTGGTTTATTTTACACAACTTACAAGAAACGTATGAATGTTATGAATATCAGCCTGCATGTCACTGATGAACATTTCTTATGCTCTTGATGAGCATGGACAGTCCCATATTGCCTCCTGTTGACCAAAAGTTTAGAAGATTAGCTACATATCATCATTCAGCCACGTTTAAAGGCACAGTGTGTAAGATTTAGTGGTATCTAGCGGTATCTAGTGGTGAGGATCCAGATTGCAACCAGCTGAAATTTTTTTCTTGACGCCGTCCCTTTAAAGCCTGTATGGTTCTGGGTTACTGTAGAAACATGGCAGGCTCCATGAGAGGGGGACCATGTAGATATAAACAGATAATTCTAAAGATCCAGAAAACTCAGTGACTTAAAAAAAAAAAAAAAAAAAAAAAAAGGATTATTGAATAATAAAAAATTCATTACTGATTATATAATTTATTTCCGCTAATAGAGACTCTGAAATGTTACACACTGCATCTTTAAAGTATTCCACATTTAGCTGTTTCTTTCTTGTTTTTTCTTGTTCCTGGAAACCCGCATAATCACAGGGAAAACATAAACTCCACAGAACATAAACCATAACATAAACTCCACTCCACTTAAAGGTCACAGTCAGGATTCGAACTTAGAACCTTCTGCAAAAACCTGCTTGACTGAAACACCAGGATGCCGCAGGGAGTTTATATTGTTTTAATTTTTAAATATAATACACGTGTGTGTGTGTGTGTGTGTGAGTGTGTGTGTGTGTGTCTTCTCTCTGACTACTTCAAGAATCTTTCTTTTTATTGAAATGAACTGAGTAAGATTTAATACATGGACAGTATTTCATTCATAAAATAAAACAGTGCATATAATTATGCATATCCATATAAATATTCATATATAGTAATATATACTTATACATATTCATATAAATTAAATAATATATGCATGCATCATGATTATGTTTGATGTTATATGTATAATCAGTTCACAGTTTTAACCTCATGCTCCTTATATTACATCTGTGTGTGTGTGTGTGTGTGTGTTTTATTACCTGAAACTTTTTCAGCCTCACACACAAAACACGCCTCTTTCACTGTAACTGACACACTGGTGACACCTCCTTCACTGTAACTGACACACATAGGCCACGCCTCCCTCAGTGTGAGTGACACACACAGAACACTCCTGTTTCACGGTAAGTCACACACAAACACAATCACACGCAGACTCACATACAAACCACGCCTCCTTCACTGTAACTAACACACTGGTCATGCTTCCTTTGCTATGACTGACACACACAAGGCCACACCTCCCTCAGTGTGACTGACACACAGGCCATGCCTGCTTCACAGTAAGTGACTCACACACACATACATTCACACACTCACACACACACACACCCACCCACACACAGAAATTTGCCCATCTTCCTGTCTTGCTCTGTGTTTCATGAACACGTGAAGTTGTGTAAAGCTGCGGCTTGTGTGTGTCTAAATTGGGCGGCGGTTTAATTTACAGGATTTTCAGGTTGATTTAAGTCCACTGCGCTAATCCACACAATCGCCTTACGAGATTTACATGTCACTCGGAGAGACAGTTGATGTGATGTGCACTATTTCGACACTGTTTCAGATCCTTCACTGGATGTTACATAAACGCTGTCTCTGACAGGTGTGATATGGCTGGGACGATTCATCGGATTGACGATATACCGCAATAAAGAATCAGTGAAATAGTAATAGTGTTAACGATGTGCAGAAAAAAACAACATGTTTCCAATATTTTGCATTATTTTGGTGCATCACCACGTCTGTGATTGCTACTGTAAGCATATAAGTTAACGAATAAAGGGAACTCATTTGAATATATGAACATCAATTCCATTTTATTTACTTAAAGACATCTGCTGAAAGACACGCCAACATTGCACAACCCATAATTCCATTCATGAACTTGAAGACACACTTATATTCCCAAATATAAACACAATAGCATAATTGGTTTATAGCAACAAAGACACGCCCACATTGCCATATTTAACTGTAAATGTGCCCACATTTCCATATAAATTATAAACATAGTGACACGCCCACTCAAAGCTGGATAAATTTTTATTTTTACATTAATCGACTTAAAGACATAACAGTATTATCATATTTTATAAAGTTCATAATTCCAGAGAGAATTCCGAGAGAAACTTCGATAAACTCCGAGAGACTTAGAGGAGGCCAGCGTTATGTTCCTGAGAGTCTGAGGACCTGAGCTTGACCCTCAACTTCTCCACCCTGGTGGAGACGTCTCCACCCTTTCAGCACACTGAGAATAATCATAATGGTCCACCCATATTTTCATATATAATCTCAAAGACACGCCCACACAGGCTCCTGAGGGGCGTGAAAGAAAATCATTCACATGTTTGTGCCCCAGTTAAAGCACACAGCCATGGAGGGAGGGATGGCATATGATCTCTTCCCTGTCACTTACAAGTGACATCAGCCAATCATGGGCATCTATGAGCTCATGTGTACGAAGATGTGGATAGCGCTTTCCTCTGAGTGTGTTACTCTCGCTAGTAGGAGAAAGCACATGGTGACCTTCACCATCCCTGATTGGTAGCATCCTGGTGGGTGGGAAGTGGCCGTGATGAAACCTGGGCAGGAAATCAGGGATACAAACCCAAAAACTCGGCCAGGTGTGTATCTCCATGTACAGAAAAATATCACGGATGAAGCTATACGTTTCATACTTTATACTCAGATCACTAAATCATGTGATCATACGCAAACCAATCAGATTCCTGTGGATGCTCATGTGTAGGCAAAATGTTAATGTTTTCATATTAAACCATAACATAGCCTATTACACAGTTATTAAACATTTATACATGTTTATCAAATCAGATTTCAGTTCATCATGAAGAGAATTAAACACAAAGCCAGTTCTGGACATTTCTCTTACAGACATGAATATTTCTCTAAAAACTCTGTTTTTCCTTCTTTTGACCTTCAGTGTGTTGCACATTTTATTAATGAAAAAAATAAAATAAATCATTCAGTAAACTCACAGTACTGATTCATTTTTATACAACATGTGAGTTCATCACATCTTCATTCATTCATTAATTCATTCATTTTCTAAGCCACTTAATCCTAATTAGGGTCGCAGGGAGGCTGGCGCCCGTCTCAGCCGATTCTGGGCGAGGGTGGGGTACACCCTGAACAGCTCACCACACCATTGCAGGGCCAACACACACACACACAACCATTCACACTCACACCCACAACTAGGGGTGATTTTGAACAGCCAATCAGCCTATTGTGCATGTTTTTGGACTATGGGAGGAAACCAGAATACCCAGAGCAACCCACGCAAGCACAGCAAGAACATGCAAGAAACTCCACACAGAAATGCCCAAGCCCAGGAATTGAACCCAGGACATTCTTGCTGTGAGGCGGACGTGCTAACCACTATGCCACTGTGTTGCCATAACATCTTCATAATATCTTGAATTATATCTACCTTAGTGATGTGTGAATATTTAGAATATCTGATCACTGAGTTTTTATGAAAAGTTATTTATAGACACAAAAGGTGGAATATTATTTTTTAAAAATATATTCACCTTTAAACCTGAAAAATAATATTATATAGAAAATATGGACTGATAAAAATTAAATATAACACCATGCAAAATAAAATTCAGGAAACAGTTTAAAGTAAACAATAATAATCAGCAATACATAAATAAGAAAATAAATCTAATAGGAGCATATTATCAGTTGCTGATATATTACTGTATAAGTACACATTGATGTTATTAAAACATTAATCACTTTAATTAACCAAAATAGTTTCATTATTTAACACATTGTTGCTATACCACAATTTCAGACAGTGGCGCTATACTTTCTCTGATATCACATGAGAAACATAATCATGTAACTGAGACCGGCCTGGAGTAACTTCAGAGTCTGGATCTACATCTGAGGTACGAATATATGTGATCCGGGATTAAATCCTGACTACGTGTTATTACATGAAACCTGGACTCATAAACAATTCTAAAAACATCAGGAGCTGGAGAGTTCTCTTGGTGCCTCCTGCTAGTGAGCAGGTGTAATACTGCACAAAGCCAAACATGGAGAAACAGCAGGACCAGATGAAAAACCCCCAAACACACCGTTACAGCGTGAGACGAACAATACGACACTCACTCCTATCTACAGTGGACCAGTGAGCTGTTATCCTTCTCCATCTCCGTCTTTGGTGCCCCTCCTGTGTTCAGGATAAAGAAGCGTTCTGAGAGTGTGTGTGTTTACAGGAGCGTGCAGGTGCCTGATTTTTTATCTTGGTCCAGTTCAGCGCATGACTCTTTCCTGTGAGGGTCGTTAAGCTCGTCGAAAAGTCCAGTGCCGATCATCTCGTTCTGCCAGGGGATGGAAATGGCCCCCGTACTGAACTCTTTAAAGAATTTTTCATCTTTAGCGTTGAACTCGATGCCTTTAACGTCAGAAAACTCTGCGATGTCTCCAGTGTCTTTAGCGTAGACGACATTGGGTTTGGGAAGCCATGGTGGAGGGATGAGTCCGGCCTCTAAACGCGGGAAATTAATAGATTTGAACCACTCGTGCTTGCGGGGGTCATCACCTCTGTGGAAACACATGGCGTTAGCAATAGAGAGCTAGCATTAATTCTAAATAGGAATGAAGAAGATGCAGTGTGTGGAGTCAGGCTTACCTGCAGCCGAGGCGTTCTTCCACCTTCTTCCTCAGAAGCTGCAGGATGATGTCTTTGGTGAGAGGATCGAAGTTTTTGTGCTCAAAGACTGGCTCGTCATTGATGATGCGCCTTTTTATTTCTTCTTTGTCCACTTTCTCTTTTTTGGCATCAGGGCCTCTGAACGGTGTGTAGCCTGCAACCATCTCATAAATACTGACACCCAGAGACCACCAGTCCACCGATGTCCTGTATGGAGTATCTGTCAGGACCTCAGGAGCCATGTACGCTCCGGTCCCGGCCTGAGAGAGAGAGAGAGAGAGAGAGAGAGAGAAACCCACACAAGCACAGGGAGAACATGCAAACTCTACACAGAAACGCCTGAAACCAGGAATTGAACCCAGGACCTTCTTGCTGTGAGGAGGACATGCTAACCACTGCACCAACCTTTCACAACTGTATTCATGTAAAGTAAAGAAGTACTTCCTGTTCTTCTTAAGAGTTTCTTTAATTCTTTTATTTATTTATTTGTTTATTTATTTTTAGAAACACACATTAAAATTCTGACTTAAAGTAAAACTTATACTATACTATAACTTTTGAAGTATTTTTTCATTTAGTATTAAGGATTAGTCAGGCTCATGTGATCATGTGACACTATCCTTAGCCAATCAGTGACACAATATCTGACACCAACATGAACACAGAATCAGTTTGAACTTTAAATATTTTTACTTTAATGTTTTTTTATATTATTTCTAATGATCAATGTGTTAGATTTAGTGGCATCTAGTGGTGAGGTTCAAGGTTGCAGCCAATTGAATTTTCCTTTCTTGCTTTTCCCCTTCGAAGCCTGTATGGTTCTGGGCTACTGTAGAAACATGGCAATGTAAGATGGCGACCTCCATGAGAGAGGACCCGCCCGTCATGGATTTATAAACAGATTAATCTAAGGGTTCCAAAAACTTTTTAAAAATAAGGTTAAAGATGAATGAAAACTTATGAGGATACTTCATTTATGCTAATAGATTCTCCAAAAACATCATACACGTTAGGGTTAATAACGTGTGTGAGAAAGGAGAGAAAAATCAGTGAAATCTATTTTTAAAAAAGATTTAAAAAGAAAAATGCTAACATACAATTAACATTATTGCAGCCTGACCTTCTGAGACGTGGTTTTTCCAGGAAGAAGCTCTATGGCGAGGCCGAGGTCCGACAGCCGGCACTGCCCCTGACTGTCCAGGAGAACATTTTCAGGCTTCATGTCTCGGTACACAATGTCCATGGCATGTAGATGTAACATCCCCACCGTGATCTGAGCGGTGTAATAAATGATGCGGTCCATCTCTATACCTTTCTCGCCAATATTGTAGATGTGGTATTTTAGATCACCGCCGTTCATCAGCGTCATCACCAAACACAGGTGGGTTTTGGTTTCGAAGGCATACGCCAGGCTGACGATGAACGGGCTGTTTACCTTCTCCAGGAACTTCTTCTCCAGCAGGGCCATCTTCTCACCCTGCTTCTTCTTCAGACGTTTCTTGCACAGTTTCTTGCAGGCGTACATGTGACCCGTGTTCTTCACCTGCACCGCACAAACCTGGAACAAATATCCATTGGATTTTTATTTTTAACCGGTGATTCTGGCAGATGTATATTCTCATAAATGAGCCAATCATCAGATTATTCAGACAAGATCATGAATTATTATAAACAAACCCCAGTAAAAACTTCATCAGTGCAATTAACATCTAAATGGGGATGTTTCTAAAGGTGTGTACATATTTTTTTAAACATGGTCACAATCTTCTAAAATTTTTCATGTCAGACACAGTTGTCGTCTGAAAGCTTCTTCAGCTGCTCTCTTTGGAGGAAACTGCATTAACGTTATGCGGAACCGAACAACATAGAATTTCTCCATCAGTGGGTTCTCATTAAGAAACCTAAAAAACCTTAACAATCCAGTAGGATAGCTGACTGAATCACGGTACCTTACCTCCCCAAATCCGCCTTTCCCGAGCGTCCTGAACTCGTAGAAGTATTTTTCACTAATGGGTTGCTTCTCATACTCCTTCCATTGCAGGAACTTTTCGAAGAACGGGCTCAGGGTGTACTCCGTGAACGGTTTGCCTTTGAGGAACTCCCTGATGGCCTCTTTCACCTTTCCCATCATCACAGCTTCGAAGTCCTTCTCCGTCACTGCTTTGCACTTCTCCAGAGCTTCTCCGGTCAGACAGGACAGGAAGCTCTTGGATCCTTCCTTGCAATATTGGTTGATGATGTTGGTGCAC
>JAQMYF010000008.1:11043875-11063710 GCA_030014195.1 Neosilurus mollespiculum
CACAGTGGACCAACACCAGCAGATGACATGGCTCCCCAAATCAACACAGACTGTGGAAACTTCACACTGGACTTCAGGCATCTTGGATTGTGTGATTCTCCATTCTTCCTCCAGACTCTGGGACCTTGATTTCCAAATGAGATGCAAAATTTGTTCTCATCAGGAAAGAGGACGATGGTCCTTAAAGTTAAGTTCATGCTTCCTTCAGCAGACAAGCTTTATGGAGATGCTGACTTAATTTTCCGGCAGGACTTGGCACCTGCCCACACTGCCAAAATTGCTAAAACCTGACTCAGTGACGGTGGGATTACTGTGCTGGATTGGCCAGCAAACTCACCTGACCTGAACCCCATAGAGAATCTACGGGGCATTACCAAGAGAAAGTTGAGAGACATGAGACCAAACAATGCAGAAGAGCTGAAGGTCGCTATCGAAGCATCCCGTTCTTCCACAACACTTCCGGCTGATAGCATCAGTGCCACACCGCACTGAGGCAGTAATTTATGCAAAAGAGGCCCAAACCAAGTAGTGAGTACATATGCATGATTATACCTTTCAGAGGGCTAACATTTCTCTGTTTAAAATCCTTTTTTATTGATTTCTTGCAATATTCTAATTTTCTGAGATTTTGAATTTTTATAATCTGTAAGCCATAATCATTACGTTTCACCTGTATCTAAAATCTGCCAATAGGAGGATGACAGTCTCACGGTACAGAAACAGAAACATGATATAAAGACAGTGATGAAAGTCATGTAAAAGACCCATTGCTCTCGTTCGTAAAGAGTAGGCCACTGTGTTGACGTCAGTGTGTTTATGTCCTGTGATGGCCTGGCAAGCTGTCCAGGGTGTACTTTGCCAATGCCCAGAGTCGGCTGAGATGGGCGCCGGCCTCCCCACGACCCTAATAAGGATTAAGCGGTTCAGAAAGTGAATGAATGACCTCCAGCTAATGGTGAAGAATGCAAGTCTCACAGGAACAGGAAATTCAGTGCATGATTGTTTTTTAATTTAATGTTTCTGTAGAAATAATTAAAGCTCCTCTCTTTTTCCTTGTAGACTCCAGCTCTCGAGGACTTCACTACCCACGCTACTCTTCCAGAAGATGTTGAGTGTCTCCAGGAGAGGAGCGCAGGAGGTCGAGACGCAGTGGAAAAAACTTTGGACATGACGGAGAAGTATTCTGAGACATACGCGTGTCACAATGACAGTTCTGAAGATCACAGGAACATCTTTTCTTCTAAACCCTCCCCTGACCTCAGAAGGCAGTACTCGGAAGGTCAGCATGTGGTCATTGATAGTCCACAGCTGACGACAGATGGAGAGGAACTTCTGGTACCACTGGAAAGCGAGTGCAGTGGGATGAGGTTGGACTCGGATTCAGGATGTACAGTTCTTGAGGAAGCAGGATTTCCTTCTCACTTGCATGCTAGCACGTTCAACACGTCAGAAGATTCACAACTTTTCCTAAGCTGTAAGGATCTCATGGTACAAGAAGAAGCCAGCTGCAGCGTTGTGATATTAAGGGACTCAGGGGGGGATGAAGCTGCAGATCGGTCACTATCTGAGGAAGCTGGACTTCCTTCCATCCGGCAGCTGAATGCGGCATCAGAAGACTCGATAGAGTCTGATTTATCTATCGCAGACAGAGATCTTCTGGATATTTCTTTTTCTGAATGCCCCAGAAGTCTGGACTCTTCTTATTCAGAAAGAACAAACGATGTTCTCGAAATGAACGCTGGTGAAGAGCAGCTCAAGGACTCCAGTGTAAAGATTTTAGAAGATTCCAAACATCATTCATGTCCTGAGAGCAGGTCAGAGAAAGCTGGACTTACCTCCATTTCTCAGGAAAAATCTGAAGCAACATCTCTATTGACTGACAGACATGAAACGGAACCTCAGTTAGAACAGTCTCCTGGTTTAAACCCAGATCATGAGGAATTTTCTTCTCCACATAAAAGCTCTACCGACCTCATAAATCCTGATTCACGGTCTGATGAAGTTAGAAATGGTTCATTGCTTCAGGAAGCTGGACTTCCTTCCATCTCTCAGGCTACTTCATCTGCTCAAGATTCGATAGTTTTACAACTTTTCACAATTCATGAAGAGAAACCAGAACTGATCTACAGACGTTCCTCAGCACCAGAGATAAACAGCACATCAGATTTCGCTGTTCTAAACAATTACAGACGTCACAGGATCTTTCCTTCTGCTAAAAGCTCTCCTGACCTCAGAAACCTGAATTCTTCTCATTCAGGAGGAAAGAACAATAGTGTGGAGAAGATATTGGATGAAGATCAGCTCATGGTTCCTCTAAATAATAATTTCAATGCAGTAACGTTAGATAATGTAGAAAATACAGAAATTAAGAATCGATTATCTCCTGAGGAAGCTGGACTTCCTTCTGTCTCCCACGCTAGCTTATCTGACACAGATCCAATCAATTCAGAACTTCTCACAGATTTAACACACAAACTAACCCTCAGTCATCAAAGTGAAGCAGAAGCCCAGGTAGAAAACGCTTCTGATTTTGGCCTTGTGGACTTTTCTTCTTCTCATCCCTTTACTGACCTCAGAAACCTGGACTCTTCTCATTCTGAAGGAAAGAACAATGGACTAGAGATGAGCATGGAAGGAGAAGAACTCGAGGAACCACTGAAATGTAATTCCAGTATAGCTATGTTTGATAATTCAGACTGCGGGGAAGTTTTAGATTGTTTGGCTCTTGAGGACGCTGGGTTTTCCTCCATCTCACAAGCTACCATATCATCAGAAAGTTCTTCCCATCAGACGCTTACACCAAGTGAGAGGAGTGAAGCAGCGCCTCGGCTGGACGACAGTCTGGATTCAGATGTTACAAGCGTTTCTTCTCTGAAACACACTTCTGTCATTGTTTTCATGGGGTCTCCTCAATCAGAAGAAAAGATGGATGAACTGGAGATGAACGTGGATGGAGAGCAGCTTATGGAACCATTGGAAAGAGAGTGCAGTGTGATCGTTCTTGATGATGATGGTTCTGCTCATGGTTCGTCTATGAGGATGTTCTCCAAGGAAACTGGATTATCTTCCATCTCTCAGGCTAGTGTATCCGACCCAGATTTGATCTCAACATCCGTAGAGACACCTGGGCTCATCTATGAAGGTGACGGAGCTCCTCAGTTAGAAAAACAATCTAATTTAGTTGCTGTAAGCAAAGATCAAGTGGATTATTGTTCTCCTAAATGTCCTCCTAACCTTAAAAATCTGGAAAACCTGGACTCATCTAATGCAGAAATAAGGAATAATGTTGAACAGTTGAACGGTGATGGAGCACAAGAACATGTTCCATTGGACAATAGTGCAGTAGAGGTCTGTGCAGTGAATTTAGATGATTCAGGAGATGAAGAAGCTGAAAATTGGTTATCTCTCCAGGAAGCTGGTCTTCCTTCCATCGTATACAATACCACATCAAAACATGCAGCAATTTTTACCACTGAAGATAAACTCACGTCTCCTGACCAAAGTGACGGAGTGCTCCAGTTAAACAACACATCAGAATCATGTGTTCAAGCCAGAGGTCTTCTAGAATGTTCTTCTCCTGACGACAATACTCTGAATATATCTCACTTCGAAATAAACGATGATCATCTTCATTTAAAAACAGAAACAGAAGATGCTGTAGTTCCATCAACTGGCATCTACAGGGCAGAGATTTTAGATGAATTATCCCGTGGTGAAGTCGGAAATCCATCATCGCCTGAGATCTTCTACATGAAATCTACACTTCCCTTCATCTCCGGGACCAAGGTGTCTGAGCCAGATGTGATTACTGACCAGATGGAAGCCATGGCCCAGGTGGACATCAGTTCTGATGTAGGTGTTTCATGTAAAGATCAGTTTGATTTTTCTTCTGCTAAAAGCTCTCCTGACCTCAGAAACCTGAATTCTTCTCATTCCGGAGGAAAGAACAATGGTGTGGAGAAGATATTGGATGGAGATCAGCTCATGGTTCCTCTAGATAATAATTTCAATGCAGTAATGTTAGATAATGTAGAAAATACAGAAATTAAGAATCGATTATCTCCTGAGGAAGCTGGACTTCCTTCTGTCTCCCACGCTAGCTTATCTGACACAGATCCAATCAATTCAGAACTTCTCACAGATTTAACACACAAACTAACCCTCAGTCATCAAAGTGAAGCAGAAGCCCAGGTAGAAAACGCTTCTGATTTTGGCCTTGTGGACTTTTCTTCTTCTCATCCCTTTACTGACCTCAGAAACCTGGACTCTTCTCATTCTGAAGGAAAGAACAATGGACTAGAGATGAGCATGGAAGGAGAAGAACTCGAGGAACCACTGAAATGTAATTCCAGTATAGCTATGTTTGATAATTCAGACTGCGGGGAAGTTTTAGATTGTTTGGCTCTTGAGGACGCTGGGTTTTCCTCCATCTCACAAGCTACCATATCATCAGAAAGTTCTTCCCATCAGACGCTTACACCAAGTGAGAGGAGTGAAGCAGCGCCTCGGCTGGACGACAGTCTGGATTCAGATGTTACAAGCGTTTCTTCTCTGAAACACACTTCTGTCATTGTTTTCATGGGGTCTCCTCAATCAGAAGAAAAGATGGATGAACTGGAGATGAACGTGGATGGAGAGCAGCTTATGGAACCATTGGAAAGAGAGTGCAGTGTGATCGTTCTTGATGATGATGGTTCTGCTCATGGTTCATCTATGAGGATGTTCTCCAAGGAAACTGGATTATCTTCCATTTCTCAGGCTAGTGTATCCGACCCAGATTTGATCTCAACATCCGTAGAGACACCTGGGCTCATCTATAAACGTGAAGGAACTCCTCAGGACTTTTCTTTTCCCAATCACTTTACTGACCCCAGAAACTTGGACTATTATTCCAAAGGAACGAACAATGGTCTAGAGAATGTTGACGGAGAAGAACTTATGGTTCCCCTGGCTGGTGGGTTCAATGCTGTTATTTTAGATGATTCAAGATGTGATGAAGTTTTATATGGTTCATTTCCCGAGGAAGCTGGATTTGTTTCCATGTCTGATACAACATTAAAGGTCCTGACTCTTGAGGAGACACCTACACTGAGAGATAAAAGTAAAGCAGCATCCCAGTTACACAGCACTTTAAATTTAAAGCGTTCAAGCACAGATCACGGGAACTTATCTGCTGTTGAAAGCACTCCTGAATTCAGAAATCTGGATTTATCTGAATCTGAAAGAACAGAAACCGATAAAGAGGAATCCGATAAAGACCAATCAGATAATAAAACGGAGAATCTCATGCTTTCTGAAATGTTTTTATCACAAGGAATGATGAACTCAGATGTGGTAGAAGCTCTGTGGCAGATTGACGAATCATCAGAGAGAAACAGTAACATGTCTGTTGATCCATCAGTAGATTCAAAGATGTTTGTGGATCCATTAGTTCAATCTTCTAACAGCTCTTGGTTTCAACCTGATGACAGTACACTAACATCACTCCAAAATGATCAGGGACTCTTTTCAAATCCAAACATCAACAACGCAAATTTATTAAAGCATTGTACTGATTGTACATCAGAGGAAGGTTCCTTGAGTCCATCATATGCTGTCTGTAACAGATTTATTTCTGAGTCAAACGTTCCAGTGAATAATGAAGAATCAGCTTCAGGTGATAATCAGACAAAAGTACAGTTTAATCGTTTAGCTGATTTGGAATTCCTGAGTCCTTGGAGTGTGAAGGAGTTCACTGCCATACCACAGAAAGAGCAGGAGGTCATTTACTCAGATAATTCAGGTTATATCGACTCTTATATAATGCTGCCTTCAGCTAGGAAAGAATCACAAAGTATTAGCTTTAATTGTGTTCACAGAAAAGTTAAAGATGAGTATGTACAAGAACTTCCTGGACCAGGTGAGGTTTTCTTGAAGGAATTAACTCCTTTAGGTTCTGTAAGCATCAACTCCATCACCGAGCAGGTTCTGCTACTGCCAGGAGACCAGACTCCATCTCAAAAGCTCTGTGGAAAAGAACATGAAGTCCGTATGTCCTCTGATGATAATTGTATGCAGGAAAAGTCTGGATTAAAAACCTTGCTGCATTTTGATGGTTCAGACACCAATAATAACACAAAGCAACCTGCACCCGTGTCACTTCACACTTTACAGAGTTCCATACAAGAACAGGGATTCTGGAATCACGTGCATCCGTCATCACAGGATGGTTTCTTTCAGATCCAGCAACCAGTTCTCATGGATGACAGAAGGGATATTTCAAACCCGATTGATGCTGAAGAAGCTTCTCAGGAAGAGATATGTGGAAGAGAGTGCCATCCGGAGGAAAATAAGGAAATTACAACAGATCCTACTGAGTGTCCAATCTCCCAACATGAACAGATTTATGCTTGTTGTCAAAGCTCTGAAATTTCAAAAGCCCTTTTTATGAATGGTCCTGAAGATCAGAAGTTCCTTCAAGAGCAAAGCCTGATGCTTCACTCCACCTCAGTCAGTGTAAGCACTGGATTAGGAAATAATACAGCACCTTTCTGTCCTGATTCTCTCCAAACCCACACTTACCCTTTTATTGATGATATTGTTGGTATAATATCACACTTGAAGCCCACTATGGGGTCAGCTCACCCTCAGGAGAAGGATGAGGAACAGAAGGATCTTATATCATCTGTAGAGAAGGATGAGTGCAACCCTTTACAAATAGATGAGAAAGCTTCACCATACAGTATCAGGTCTATGACAGAAGTTTCTGATAAAGTTGATGATGTGGATCCTGTGACTTGTCTGACAAACGATGGTTACGATGGTATTGATGATGTTCTCAGCTCTAAATCTCCAGATCAAGGCTTTACCACCGTAAACAGTGAAGAAGGTGAAGATACTAGTCAAGGCTTAACAGGAAACATCCAGTCCAACTCCACTAGCAGTATCCAAACTTTCCTAAAGAGCAAGGACTTCAAGAACATGCCTGCAGCGAAGAACTCAAGGTTCCCTCGGCTCACAAGAATCCCTTCATTCCGCAAGAGCAAGAAAGAGTCCAAGGGCAGAAATAAGGATGAACCTGAGACCAAAATATCTCCTGAGGTCAGAGAGAACAGCAATCAGACACCTAATCATAATCCTATCTCAGATCACTTAACAAAATATGAGGCTCAGTCTAATGAGGACATCTTTGGGAAAGCGTTTGGTGTAACCTGCAGTGGACCATCCAAACCCACATCCACATCCAGCTGGAAAAATACACGGAAACATAGCACATATAATGAGCAAGTGGATATTACACCTGTCCCTGATCTCCTAAAGAAGAAGAGCAGCTATAACTTCCGCTCCAAGCTTGCTCTGGCTCAGAGGTCTCTGTCGAGCTTTTTTGACATCCGAACTGGTGAAAAAGACAACCAGCAGGATTCCGACATGCTGAACCAGGATATAAAATACAAGCAGAGTGGGAAGATAAAGAATATGTATAAAGAGACTGAAATACGAAAGAGAACTAACTCTCTTCCTGGATCAAGTGGTGCCAAGTCTAGACATCATCTCCAGAGTGACTTTGTATCTGGATTAACTCAGGATTGTCCAGATCTCCAGAGATTTCAGAACTCCAAGGAGGAGTTGAAAAGCACATCACATCCTGATGCACCCATTTATGGAGGGAGTTCACTTTCAAACGGTCTGGCCACAAACTCGGATGTTTTTAAGGCTGTCCAAAGTTATGAGAACCTTTCCGAAACACTCAAGCCCCCTGTTGTTTATGCTCTTGCTAATAAGATGTCTTCATCCCAGACAAGATCCCTAGGTTCTTTTGAAGTACTTGATACACCAATTAGACCAATGACTCCCAAACCACAAATTCCTGGCGTTTGGAGCCAAAGGAGCAGCCTCCGTCACCCGTCAAAATCCGTCGCCTCCTCCTTGTGCTCTCTGGGTGAAGGTCCGAGTTTGGACGGATTATCGCATCACTCACAAAGACAAACTGGGCAAAGAGCGACACGACTTGCATCAGCTCAGGCCTTTAATTCTGAGTACTTACTTGAAGACAGGAACATAGACAACCGATCTCAAACCAGCCTGGTGTCCACCAACTCAGCCAACGAGTCTGAGGTGAGTCTTTGTCTCCTTTCTGGTTCTGTACCAGACTTGTTTTGAGTAATAAATGAATAGGGGGTGCGCTGTGGTAGGATAATGATTGGTGATGTGTTAGTATTAAAGGGGCAGTGGCATGGTTGTTTGAAGAAAATAGCCTAAATAAGATCAGTGGGGTTATTAAAGAAGACATAATCATTTAAATAGACATAAATTTAGTTTATAAAAGATATGAGACATGAGTCAGGTCTGTACATATCACTGGGTTATAATGGAGTTTTAATCTTTGAAAACTGTTCAGCCCAACAAGATTTCTAAAAGTCCATGTTTCCGTCCAGAGGGAGAGAGAGAGAGAGAGAGAGAGGGAAAGGGGGAGAGATGAAGGGAAAGAGAGAGGGATGGGGGGAGGAGGTAGAGAGGGGGGAGTTGAAAAGATATTTAATAAACACAGACCACAACAAAGAAATATTCTTCTATAATAGAAGATGACTTAAGACTGAAAATGTTCTGCCCTGACGACGTTAGAAATCACACCTCGTCCTCTAAACCCTCCTTTCATAAACGTTTCCTTGCAGAAAACACAAACATACCAACGATCACATATTAGACTTTGTTAAATAACACGTTTTTTAACTGTCCAATCAAAAGCCTGCTCAGGATGGCTGTAAATCGTCTCTCCAGTCATCTTCCTCTGTGCTCCGTGTCAGAAGACGTGATCAGCGGGTGGTGCGACCCCGACCTCTATCCGACCTCTGCACCTGGAGTTTACCTCTGCAGGAAATCGGAGAAACAAACATTGATGCTCAGGAGAGAAACATCACCGGAAATTGGAACGCTACGGCACGGAAGAGATCGTGCTCAGATGAGCTGCTAGGGGAATTCCAGGAGACGCAGGAGATGAAAGTGATGCTGCAGAGGAGCCTTGGAACGGTGATCACGACGTCTGAGGAGCAGCAGAAAGTAAGAAGCTCAACAGCGAATGAACTGTTTCCTGGAACTTGGGCAGCTTTCCTCTTTCCACTCTTCTACTTCCTGTTGCATTTCCTCTTGGGCCCTCTTTCAATTAACTTGTAGTTTCCAGGGTCTGTCTGTCCATCTTTCTTTCTGTCTGTCTGTAGATCTCACTTATTATAAGTCTGTCTCTCTGTCTTTTAATTATTTATTAAAATCTTGATTTTAGTTTCATGGTTCCAGTCGTCATGGGAAGCAATCAACTCCCTGTTCTCCTGTTTCCTCTTCCTGTTTCTTCCTCTGGATGTGTCATGGCTTTAAAAGATTTTCTTATATTTTCATCAAAGTTGATTCAAAAGTATTAATTTCTCAATAATTAACTATTTTTTATTAATTACAGGTCAGTTTCAGAAATGATTCAGATTCAGACCAGTGTAACGGGGGTGTTTTAGTGTGATTCTCTCTACCATTTAATGATTGTGATGACCTCATATTATAAATCTGTTTATTTTATAATTATTATTTTTGTGTAAGAGCTGTTTTTTTTTTTTTTTTTTTTTTTTTTTTTTTTTTTTTTTTTTTTTTTCTTTCTGTCGTCTCCATCAGCGGGTGGGACTGTCCTTCACTTCACCTCAGCAGTTGTCCTCCATGTCTCTTAAAGACCACTTCTTCTCTCAGAGCACTCCGATTGGTCTTGACTGTCTCCACTGGCCACGCCCAGTTTCATTCTCAGGTGAAGTGACATTCCATTTGTGTTGAATGATCTGAATGATCTCTTGTGTTTAGAATGATGTGGGTTCTAAGGCATTCTTCTCAAATCAGATGGTTTTGAAACATAGTGGATTATTAATTATAACTCTCTCTCACTCTCTCTCTTCCGCACACACACACACACACACACACACACACACACACACACACACACACACAAACACACACACAAACAGTTATTAAAGTGCTGAAGACTCACTGATACACCCTTTTATTTTATGTAGCTGCTTAAGAGCAGACACATATTACTATTCACCCTAGAAAAATGGGGCTCTTTATTTTCCTTCTTTTTCTTATTCTTATTCTTATTTTTTTTCCGTCGCACTTATTGTGGCCTGAACGGCAAAGTGCACCCACGCAGTGTATATATCAAAACGTCTCAACATCAAAATGTTTGGATCATCTCGGTGCTGTGAAGTGTGTAATTACTTTTATTGGTGTTTTGTATTACCATGGCAACACAAATTTTTTATCACCAAAAAAAGTTTTTTACAAAAAAAAAAACAAAAGACCACGCCAAAAAATCCCATTGAAATGAATTGGGAGAGGTCGACAATCATGAAACTCACCTGACTCTGACACCTCACCAAGAAGCCACACTTTTACATAAAAACTTGGTTGAACTTTTAAAACGTAGACACTGAAGTCATCATTTCGGTGGTCAAAACGGCTTTTTGCTACCTTTTATGGTTTTCTCTCAATTGTTGATAAAGTGTCATAAGGATTTCTGAGTCAGTTTGTGTATTTATAATGGGTGTCTCTTGCGTGGAATGTTCTGGGTTAGAGTGTGTGGTCATCATTAGGGTGTGAGAAAAGATCATTTTCACTCTATACCAATAAGTTTTACATCAAGATGGGGTAAAATGTGTGCTGATTCTGACCATGTAACTTTCAAGTCAACAGCACTTGTAGAAGTTGAATGGCGAGCCTCTGACTAATAGCTGTACCAGGAAATTCTACGTTAAAGTCAATAAAAAATAGAGCTTTTTAAAATCATTATGAGGGTCACTTTAAATTGTGACTGTTTAAACACTTTTTACAGTATAGCAAAATAATTTATATCGCTCCATTCACCAAATTCTTGGCTATCAGACGCTGTCTATATCATTGTGATGGGAAAAAAATATATAATAATAATAATAAATACATTTTCAAATCAGAAGTCCAAAAGTGAGACATGTGCCATTGCCCTTTTCACTCAAAAATGTATGTGTAACTGTCACTAGCTGCCAGCTTTATCTCTGTGGCAACGGCCAGCTGTGTCATGCACCTCATGTACACACCTGCAGCACGTTAAAACACAAAAATGAGTCATGCACACACATTGCTTCTTTGTTTGGCTCCAGGCAGGCAGATGGAATATGTAATAGAATGCATACTGTATGTAATTATGTACAGATACAGTACAGTATAACTAAATATGTCTAGTGCGTGTTACTACATATGTTGAGTTGGTTACTCTATTCTTTAAAAATAAAATAAAATATATAAAAAAAATTCTGAAGTTAATATTTTTTGGATGATTCTGTGTCACACCTGTTTTACATTTCACATTTACGGCATTTGGCAGACGCCATTATCCAGAGCAACTCATTTTTACACAGCTGAGCAATTGAGGGTTAAGACCCTTAATCAAGGGCACAACAGTGGCAGCCTGGTGGTACTGAGACTTGAATCACTGAGCCACCACTTCCCGAGTAGTAAACTGGTTTGGATTGATAAAAAAAAAAAACATTAATTAAAAATAATTTAATTTGGTTGATGTATATTTTGCAAACCGAAAATTTACAGCTTTTAAACCAAAAAAGTTTTTGTCGCGTCTGTTTTTTTTGTTTATTTATTTATTTTATTAAAATTTTTACTTTTTTTTTATACAAAGTGAAAGAGCTGAATGAACATCCTTGAGGTGTGGTGATTCTACAATTTTAAATATACCCTATATATATTTTTTTTTTTTCTCACCAACTCATAGCGCTTAACAAGATGGATGAGTCATGATTGCGCTTTAATTCACGCCGCATGGATTATTGTGTAACGGTAATTTCTAAGACTTGGTTGGACACTTTCACCCTGGACGCTGCAAATAAGCTAGCAGGCCATGTTACCTTCAGAGCGGACAGAACCAGCTTGTCTGGTAAGAAACACGTAGGAGGCCTGTGTGTTTACATTAACAACAACTGGTTTTCCAACACCATCATCAAAGATATTCACTGCTGTCCGGACATAGAATATCTCATGGTACAGTGTAGACCTTTCTAACTGCAGTTTATGTGCCGCCCCAAGCTAATGCTAAGCTAGCCATGAACCTGCTACTACAATCCCATTAACAAACAGCTGGTGGCACAGCCAGACTGTGTTATAATTGTGGCACTTTAATCATGCAAACCCGAAATCTGTCCTGCCTAGATTCTTCAAAAATGTGAGTTTTCCAACGAGAGAAAAAACACACTGGACCATGTCTACACCAACATTCCAGATGCTTATAAAGCCACATCTCGGACTCTCAGATCATCTCTGTTTGTCCCTGATTCCTGCTTATAAACCTAAAATATGTAGCTAAAGACCAGCAGGTAAAACAGTTCAGGTGTGGACTGAGGAAGCCACCGCAGCTCTACAGGATTGTTTTGACTCTACAGACGGGAATATTCGCAGAGAAGAGAGACCTGGAAGGTCACACATCAGCTGTGGTCTCCTACATAAACTTAAACATACACTGCACTGAGAATGTTACTGTTAAAGTGTTCCCGAACCAGAAACCATGGTTCAACAGTGAGGTGCGCACCCTGCTTTCAATGATGATGCTTTTAATTCAGGAGACCAGCAAGCTTACAGAGGCACACTGGGCCCTGCGAAGAGGCATCAACGAAGCCAAGCGCAAATACAAACAACTCATCGAGGAGCACTTCAATGATAACAACACCAGGAATATGTGGAAGGGGATCAAGACACTCACTGGCTACAAGGACACGCACACATCAGCGGACTCCTCGGACAGCGCCCTACCGGACACCCTGAACCAGTTCTTTGCTCGCTTCAACCAACACAACAGAGAGGCACACACAATGCCCTGCTCTTCCAGAGAGGGGTGACGACCCCATCCAGCTGCAGCAGCACCAGACCAGAGCCACCCTCGTGAGTAAAGCTACTGGTCCAGATGGAGTAACAGGAAGGGTACTTAAAACATGCGCAGATCAACTAGCAGGGGTTTTCACCACCATCTTTTACCTCTCGCTACTGCAATGTATGGTTCCCGCCTGCCTCGAGCCACAATCATTCCTGTGCCGAAGAAGAGCACAGTGAGCTGCCTGAATGACTGTCGCCCAGTTGACCTAAACACCATCATCACCAAATGTTTCGAGAGACTCATCTCACATTAAGGCTGCCATCCCTGCTGACCTTGATCCACATCAGTTTGTATATAGAGCAAACAGGTCCACAGAGGATGCCATCAATACAGGAATTATAAGGGACCCCACACACCCTGGACACCCCCTTTCCCCCCCCTCTCCCCTCCGGAAAAAGGTACAGGTACATGCAACTCCACCACCACAGTCACATACACTGACTAATTCAGACCTTCCTGGACAGTGCAATATTACTCTTTAAGTGCAATACTCATGTTTAGAGCAGGTCTCAAACATCATATAACATTTTAGCATCATGCATCTTATGATTAAAAAACTACCTCTCACCCTGTGTATACCATGCACCTTTACCATACAACATATCATGCACCCTTCTGTGTATGTCTGTAAATGTGTGAATGTGTGGATAAATGTATATGTGTTTGCATATACAGGATATGTTTATGTGTCTATATGTGTGTACATAGATGGGCATATACCTAGATATGTGTATGTATTTAAATGCACATATATACCTTATTGTAGTTCCTTAGTTGTCCTTTGTGTACTCTTTTAAATAATTGCCGCTAAACAGAGAGCTGCTAAACTGATTTTCATTGTTCATGCAACAGTTGACAACAAAGATCTCTTTACTCTTTACTTTACTTTGTTTGTCTGTATAAAGATCGATGGAATAAACATATCTGTGTGTGTGTGTGTGTGTGTGTGTGTGTGTGTGTGTGTGTGCGCGCTGGATGTAGTACAGGCTCCTTTGAAAAAAGACACAATAAGTCCATTATTATTTTGTAACATTTCTGTCCCACGCCTGGACCTTTGTGAACACAACACAATGAGGCGATCCTCTCACATTGTTGTGCTAGCACCTACCTAGCACAAAGCTAACACACAGCTAGCACAGACCTGACACAGACCTGACACAGAGCTAACACAAAGCTAACACAAAGCTAACACAAGGCTAACACATGGCTAACATAAGGCTAGCACACAGTGAACACACAGCTAGCACAGAGCTCACACAAAGCTAACACAAAGCTAGCGCGTAGCACACAGATAAAACAGTGACATCACGCTGGCCTCTTACCTCTTCTCTCTCTCTCTCTCTCTCTCTCTCTCTCTGTGTGTGTGTGTGTGTGTGTGTGTGTACTTATAAGATATTTCATCCATTTTATCTGTATCTCTATCTTTATGATGTTTTTGCCTCTGTTCTTTACAGAGTTCAGAAATCAGTATCTTGTGATAAACAAAATGCATTTAGAATAATTACTAAATTTAAATAAATTATTTTGCAATATAAAATAAGAGTATTTTAATGGATTATGAGCTGAAAATGTTTATTTTTTGAGTTTGGTTAAACTGTAATTGCAGTCGCGCATTTTTATTTATTAATTGGTTCAGTTAAACACTGTGTTTCTTTGTGTAAATAACACTTGAAGACGTGATGCACCCTAGGTTAGTGTACCAGGGGTTCTATACCTTCTCCAGGTGTTCTGCGTTAGTGCACCAGGTGTTCTACACCTTCTCTAGGTGTTCTGCATTAGTGCACCAGGTGTTCTATACTTTCTCCAGGTGTTCTGCGTTAGTGCACCAGGTGTTCTACACCTTCTCTAGGTGTTCTGCGTTAGTGCACCAGGTGTTGTATACCTTCTCCAGGTGTTCTGCATTAGTGCACCAGGTGTTCTATACCTTCTCCAGGTGTTTTACGTTAGTGCACTAGGTGTTGTACACCTTCTCCAGGTGTTCTGCGTTAGTGCACCAGGTGTTGTACACCTTCTCCAGGTGTTCTGCGTTAGTGCACCAGGTGTTGTACTAATTCTTCAGGTGTTCTGCGTTAGTGCACCAAGTGTTCTACACTTTTTCCACGTGTTCTGCGTTAGTGCATCAGGTGTTCTACACCTTTTCCAGGTGCTCTGTGTTAGTGAACCAGGTGTTCTACACCTTCTCCAGATGTTCTGCGTTAGTGCACCAGGTGTTGTACACCTTCTCCAGGTGTTTTGCGTTAGTGCACCAGGTGTGTTGCACCTTCTCCAGGTGTTCTGCGTTAGTGCACCAAGTGTTCTTCACCTACTCAGGTGTTCTGCGTTAATGCACCAGGTGTTCTTTTGCAGCCTTCAGTGTTTTGCACCTTCTCTACGTGTTCTGCGTTAGTGCACCTGGTGTTCTACACCTTCTCCAGGTGTTCTGCGTTAGTGCACCAGGTGTTCTACACTTTCTCCAGGTGTTTTGCATTAGTGCACCAGGTGTACTTTTGCAGCCTTTAGTGCTTTACACCCTGCATAGTGCACTACACATTCATTACTAAGCTTATTTTATTCCTGTTTGAGTGCACTCAGTAAGGTAGGAATGATTGATTCCACACTGTTTATACTGCTTTAGATGATGGGAATGAGACTCCAGTCCACGTGTGATTTACTTTTACACATATAGACGTGTTCAGGGGTCAACCTGTAACAGATAAATAAGTGCACTCAGATATACGGGTTAAATTCTCTCCTCAGTTTTAACTTACAGCACTAAAGGGGCTCAGGTGAAGGGGACTGTAACGGGCAGATAGAGACAGTCTGTTATCATTGCCTACAGGTCAGATCATGAAAAAAGGCCTAATAATGAAAAAATATTATTTTATTTTAATAAACATTTCTGTATTGTGTGATATTTTTATTAATATGTAATAATATTCCGTTGAAATGTCTAGCTTGAGCTAAAAAGTCGTGTGTCTGTGTCTCCTCAGTGACGCCCTGTTGATGCTGTGTGTATGTGTGTGTGAGAGGTAGAGAGAGAGAGGGAGAGAGAGAGAGATAGACAGAGAGAGAAAGGGAGGGAGAGAGACAGAGGAAAAGAGGGAGGGGGAGAGAGAGAGAGAGGGAGGGAGAGGCTTGATCATGTGTGTGTGAGTCGATGAGCGAGTGTAGGAAGGATGCAGGCGACATCGCGAGTGTTTCCGACGCTTGAGACACACCAGTGGAGGTTGTGATTCACACACACGCCCACACACACACACACACACACACACACACACACACAATTGTCTGGAGTCTTTACCTGCTTGAAGAGAAGCCGCCCTCCTCTTCCTTCTCGGCTCTGCGTGTGTGCGTGTGTGTGTGGCCGCATGCAGACCCGGCAGCAGATTTGGGACTCATTAAGGGAGTGAAAGTGATACGAGGGGTCATGTCTCATTATTGGAGCCTAGAAAGTCTACACTCCACCAACGGTAAGCGTTCTTCATTCTCTTCAACGCTGCTGTAGTGTACACTACCTAGTGATGTTCTGTGTCCCCGACATCGTCTCTAGAGTTACACGTGCAGACAGTCTTTAAAATCAGTAATATAGCACCGGGGTTTATGGTCTATTGAAAATGGATCAAATTAGTGTTACTTCACTTCACCTTGTTGCTCTCTGAGAATTCATCTTTCTATTATAAATAAATAAAGAATCTTTGTTATAATAAACTATTGTTTTTTTTTTGCTGGATTTCAGAAATGTCATTTTTATTTATTATTAAGTTGAATGATTTTTTTTAGTTTTGAGTGTCTTTATTTCCGTTTATTAAAATGCTAACAATTTTGTTGTTAGAGATGTGAAGCACTGTAGTTTGTCCTCGGTGTAGTGCGCACGTATACTGAATATTTATTTAGAAATTCAATAGAAAATATTTAAAACAAGTTTATAAAATTGCACTGTTAAAAATCTCCAGTGAAAATATGAATAATATTGAATCACTGTTACGACACTGAGTTATAACATTCTTATGTTATATAATAACACTGTTATAACTGTATAAACTGTACAGAGTTACACCATGGGATCAACAGAACTCACTCCTGAAAATTCTTTAAGTGTTTATTACAATGAAATATAACAATCTTTCTCTCTCTCTCAACAATCGTTCTCTCTCTTTATCTCTCTTTTTCTCGTAACTCTTGCTCCGCTCTATTCTCTCTCTCTCTCTATCTGCTCTATATATTTCTACTCTCTATTCTGTCTCTCTCGCTCTACACTTTCTATCAGCTCTTTCTGTTTCTGTTCTCTACACTCTTTCTATTTTCTCTCTTTTACTTTCTTTCTTGCTATCTGCTCTCTTTCTACTCTCTCCCTCTCTTGTTCTCTCTTTCTCTAACTCTCTTTATTTTTCATTTTTTCACTCTTTTGTTCATTGTGTGCTCGAGTCTGTGTAACTCTGTTCTGTTTTCTCTCACTCCCTGTATAGAGGTTAAATAAAACTCTGTATCTCTGTAGAATATAGAGAATAAAGTTATAATAAATCATTTATAAAACACTGGAGTTCAAAGTATTTTTCTAAGAAATACCCTTTACTGTAAAACAGGAATAAACTACAAATATTAAAATATTTATAGAATTATTAATATCTATAAAGTCACATTTATTTCATAACATTTTAAATCCATCCAAGCTGTTAACTAAAGTGTTTATCAATAAAATTGTCTACATTTAAACAGAACTTTAATAAAGTCTCTTTTGAAAATAAAATCAGGTGAATTATTCATCCGTGGGACATTTTAGACTAAATTTTATACTTATTTGCTCCTGAAGCAGAATAATACATTTATGGGGTCCCACTTTTTGAACATATCCCATATTACTGTATTTCATCTTCAGAATAAAATAAAATAAAATGTATCAATATTTAGTTATAAAGTCTAAATTTACAAACATCTCTCATTTTTTAAAAATTCAAACAATAAAAAAGCATTAAAGGATAAAAACAAAGTGAAATTAAAATATACAGTATATATTATTTTATATTATGATCATATCAACAGTAGAAACGCTGTTCTGCTGTTACGCTGTTTGAATGTAACTTTGTTCTAATGTTACACAGCTCCGATGTTACGCTGATCTGATGTTATGCTGTTTTGATGTTATGCTGCTGCGATGTTATGGTGTTCTGATGTTACGCTGCTCCGATGGTACATTGCTCCGATGTTATACTGTTCAGATGTAACCCTGTTCTGATGTTACACTACTCCGATGTTACACTGTTTGAATCTAACTTTGTTCTGATGTTATGCTCTTCTGATGTAACTCTGTCCCGATGTTACACTGTTTCGATGTTACACTGTTTCAATGTTATACTGTTCTGATGTTCTGATGTCTTGGTGTTACGCTGTTCCGATGCTGTGCTGTCCGATGTTCCAATGATGTTTATTATGCTAATAAAACGTGTTGCTGCAACAGAGGGATCTTTAGAGTGTATAAAATGTAAACACACGGCACGCCACATCATTTGTGTGTTATAGTCTTAGTACTAGCATTGTCAAGCACTTTGTATTACTACATTTCCAAATTTACAAGCTTATTTGCTTCACATAAATTAACCCAAAGTTGGTGTTCTATTAATTTTACAACATAAAATGTAAAAATATTGTGACACATTGCTAAAATAACTATAAGTTTAAAAAATGTATATTATTATAATTAAAGTACATTTATAAGCTTTAGTCATACAGAAAATTAAAGATACACATACCTATATGTACACATATAGACACATATACATACATATTTCCTGTATTTTCAAACGCATGTACTTCTATCCACATATTAACACATTTAGGGACGTACACAGAAGGGTGCATGATATACAAAGGTGTATGGTATACACAGGGTGAGAGGTTTCTAATCATAAGGTGCAAGATGCTAAAATGTTGCACTTAAACATGAGTATTGCACTTAAAGAGTAATATTGCACTGTACAGGAAGATGGTCTGAATGATGGTTATTCAGTCAGTGTATGTGACAGTGGTGCACATTTAACAGTTTGTGGGTAAAAGCTGTTCTTGAGTCTTTCAGTTTTTGTTTGTAGAGTCCTTTTTTTCGAAGGGGAGAGGGGACAGAAGAGAATAATAATAATAATAATTTATTATTATTATTATATTGAAATTATTAGAGTACTTTTTTTTCACCCTTCTTTTTATACAGTGGTATAGTGGTATAGTAAAAACCTTCTGACTACATGCATACATCAGGTAAAATACCACACTTGTTCTCAATAAAACATTAAACAGCTTACTATACACAACAACCATATTTCTCTTGAACATTTTATAAATTTATTGAGTATATTGTCTGAACCTGGGATTTTATTATTTTTTAACTTTTACATTACTACATGTGTTGCTTTACTCTACTGTACATTTTAGCAGTTTGACCCGAGAGATGTATCACCATTTACTGACTTTCCCCTGAGCTTCTTTGAATCATATGAACAATTTATTTTAGCCTCACGTTATTTTATGATTTTCATAAATGCTAAAAATAGTTAAAAGGACTGGTTGCTAATATCTCATTCTACAGTAATATACATTTTTGTTCCAATATGTACATAGATTTTGCATTATTTCTTAATATTCATTAATAATCATAAAATTCCTGTACGATACGGGCAAACACGTTAGTGTATACATAGAAAATTACGGCACTTGAGAAATGTCCTATAAAGATTTAATGGATATTTCAGAGAACATGCAGGTTTTTAACACACAAATGTTAACTTACTGTGTTTTTGTACACTTGAGGTTGAGGTTTTGTTCACTTGAAATTGTATTCCAATACATAATAAATACATCCATTACCACTACATTGTATAAATATTATACTACTACGTTTCTAATTGAAATATAAGAATATAAGTCTTTCTAGAATCTAGATCTGAAT
>JAQMYF010000008.1:11075920-11086959 GCA_030014195.1 Neosilurus mollespiculum
TATATATATAAACATTATATAACATTATAATATTTAAATAATTATTACAATACATTTTTCTCAGTGATTAGCACATCCCTGTCACAGCAAGAAGGTCCTGGGTATGAGTACCGGGCTTGGTGAGGGTAGATTCAGTGTGGAGTTTGCATGTTCTCTCCGTGCTTGTGTGGGTTTCCTCCAGGTACTCCAGTTTCATTCCACAGTCCAAAAACATGCACAGTAGGCTAACTGTCTGTTCCAAATTGCCCATGGGTGTGAGTGTGAGTGTGAACAGTTGTGTGTGTGTGTGTGTGTGTGTGTTGCCCTTTGATGGCTTGGCGAGCTGTTCAGGATGTACCTTGCCATCTCCCAGAGTTGGCGGAGATGGGCACCAGCCTCCCCGTGACCCGAATTAGAATGTAACGGCTTAGAAAATGAATGAATTAATTATATGAAGTACACTGTTGTATAAACTTTAGAATTGTACTACAGCTCCGTGTTCCTTGTCCTGACCAACAGCCTTAAATGTTTTTAATATACTATAGAACTCTTTTCATCTACGCAGTAACATGCTGCAGTGCATTGTGGGATTTCACAGAATAACCTTCACTATTAAAAAGCAATATTTACTAAAAACAGTCTATTAAAAGGGCGGGGCAAGATCGGACTTCCCAAAATCCCATTGTTTTTGATTATATTTAGGTCTCTGTTTTAAATGGACAGAACACGCCTACCTCTCACTCTCTCTCACTCTCTCTCTCTCTGAATCCTTCCCCACTGTTCTAGTTTCTGTACATTGGTTCTGTTTGTCCCCTGTGAGGTCACTCCTGTGCTCTGTGTCGGGATCTCTGACCCTCATTATTAGAACCTCCACAAATTCCCTGATGGTAATCTCTCTGCAAACATCTCCACCAATTTCCTCCTCCCCGTGTCATGTGGAAGTTCTGAGCACAGTGCACTTTGTTTCTTTCCTTTGCGGCTGCCTGTGAGACCACTGAGTCTGGTTCTGGTCCATTACCACAGAATAACTGTTAAAAATAAAAAACAAAACAGAACACCTCTGTAGAGACACAGTTACAGGTCTTTAGTCCGAGACGTCACCGTTTATCGCGGATTGTTTTTGGAACTTCGCAAACACTGAAAACCTCGACTCACTATTGGTGCTTAGGATTCTGGGAAGGGTGATCTGGCCCCTCTCACGGAGGCTTATTAACATGTCTACCGTCTGTCTGCATGCTGTCTGTCTGTCCCCCTCTCTCTCTCTGTCTCTCTGTCTCACACACACACACACACACACACACCCACAGCTTCCTCTCATCAGTGGGTGTGTGATATTAACCATGTTTCATCTGACCCCCCAACGCTGAGATTCCTGGATGAATCCCTGGAATGATGGAAAATCACACATGAACTTTGACCTCATCAAAATCAATCCATTACTGCTTTTCCTCGCAGTCTGATTAAACCCTCACACCTTCTACAGCATCTTTAAAACAGTGTCCGCCCCTGACTCATAAAGACAGGCTGAAAGAGTGTGAACTTTGACCTTATGACCTTTCCCTACACTCTCTCTCTCTCTCTCTCTCTCTCTTTTCAGCAGTGACTCGTCCGTATTACGACTTGCTGTTGCGTCAGAAGCCGTCAACGTTGCCCCAGCAGGTCATCATGCTTGCCGAACCCAAGCGCAGAAACTTCTGGCACAACATCGGCCGCCTGACGCCATTCAAGAAGTAAAAATGGAACATGATGATCTGCGCCGCGCGCTTCACTGCTACTAATCATTAATCTCCTGCAGCCGGCATGTGCACATCAGCGGTTTGTGTGCGATGTACTGCGATACACACACCCTTCATGTCCTCCGTATCTCAGCTCTGTTCTGACGGCGGATCGTTGAATCCCTGCCTCCTTTTTACGGAGCGTCGCATGTGTCCTCCTCCGCGTGCCTGAATTTCTGTTTCAGTTCAAGAAAAATATTTTGTTGTATGTTTTTGTGAATGCACTTTATGGGTCGTTACAATCGAGGCTTTAACAAGAGCCGGCCGTCTGTGTTTCATGATCAACAACAATGGCTAGGACTCCCAACACACAACTAACGTGACTACTTCATGTTTCTGTTCCAGATTCCTCAACACTCTTATATGTTTACTTTCACGTCTGAAACTGTTTTTTGTTTTATGTCACTTGATACGGTGTGTGGTTTCAGTGTGTGATGACACGGTGTATGATAGTGCGGTGTGTGACGCGGTGTATTACCGTATTTTTTTCGTGTTTAAATTGACAGTTTAGCCAAAAATTCTTTTCAACACAAACATGTGTTTATTTCCTCTGAACCATCACGTACATGAATAATAATTCATGTAGAGCTCCTCTGAAGTGCCGCTCCAGTGAAATAAGAACTGTGGCCTGAACATGACCTGCTGTAAAAGCCGACATTGTTGGACATTCTTGACCCGAATGAGTGACTCGATTGTTCCATGTAAATATACAGGAGTTCCACTGATATAACAATCAGTGTTATAATGATAAATAAACTGTTTAATGATGTAATATTGGCTCTGACTCAGCTGATTGGCCGTATAATTATAATAAATGAGACTCGAGGAAAGGAAGAGGAAACAGGACGTGATGGAGATTTTCTATACGTTCACCGTTTTAAACACTTCCTGAACTGACTTCTCTTAAATAGTACTTTAAAATGGCTGAGGGAACGTAAACAGGTGGAAAAAGGAAACTCATGATTAAACATACACAGGCTTACAATCACAATCTGTTTATTCTTCATGTTATCACAAAACAAATATGAACATAATACCAGGCGTAGTTATTAAAATATATCATCATAGCGCTCACACACAGAGCACAAAATTAATCTGTTCTTGGCACATTAATGAAACGCTGAAGGCACAAAATACCCAGAATGAAATGCACACACAGATCATGGGAGTGTGTGTGTCTGAAATGGATTTAGAGAGTGTGTGTGTGTGTGTGTTCGTTCTCAGTTGAGTAGCTCCAGGTACGTGATGGGAACCTTGCCTTTCTGATGTCCTCTCTCCCCCATTAGCCAATCAGAATCCAGGCCTGGCACACTGTTCACTGTGATCACCTAAAACACACACACACCAAACATACTTTTTACAGACTGATTTATAAATTCAAAGAGAGAGAGTGAATGTGTGTGTGTGTGAGAGAGAGAGAGAGAGAGAGAGAGAGAGAAATATTTTCTCCTGAATCATTTGTAAAAGTTGCTGTGTTGGCGCCCCCTGTTGGTGCACTCTAATAAAAACAAAGAAATTGTATGTTGGGAGACTGTAGACTGATTTTATACATCCCCACTAATATGTTTCCTCTAGTGTTTCAGGGTGATGGACGAACGAGGACGATTAAAAATCTCCACACAAATAAAACCTGATCCAAACATATAACATAAGAAATCTTATTTAACTTCATTATCAAACAAAAGGTAGAACTTTTATAAATATTCTAATTTACAGAATATTAACATGTATAAACGTATATTTTGGGGAACTAAGGGAAGTGCATGAGAGTGGTGCAGGCAGTAGGCGTGGCTTTCAGGTTAAGAGATAACTCAAAATCATTTCAGATATTTTTATATAATATGTGGACTAATTATGTTATAGTTCTATTCCAAATGATAATAGTAATAATATTTTTATTTATATTTTAATGAAAGTGTCAATGTAGGAACGTCACTCACCTCGTCAGCCAATAGGGAGAGCTCGCTGCTGCAGGCCGCATCATAATCATAAAGCACACGCGCTCGTCGTGGTCCACAGGAATTACGAAGATCGCTAAGGCTTGGTGAACTTTGACCTGGAGTCACAGTGGGGGTTGGGGTCGAGGCTGTGGCGAAGGTCGCAGGGACAGAAATCCCAGCAGTGGCAGCAGACTTATTATTGGAGGAGAAAGCTGAAGGAAAACTGCAGGAGAGAATTGTTTATCACCATAACCATCATCACCGTCAGCAAACAAAATAGTCACATGTTCATGAATTGTTTGTGTGTGTGTGTGTTTACACTGACCTGCCGAGTTGTTTCTGTAGATTGATCATATACTGATAACACTGAGCATAATATACAGCCTGAGCATCGACAAAATCACTCAAACACCTCAAGTGATGGGCCTGACACACACACACACACACACACACACACTTATTGTTATTAATAATATCTGTGAGCATGGAGTCTCCTGTAGTTTCAGATGGGCGTGTCTCTCTATAATCTCTAATTACATCATTCACTATAACTAAGCTCCGCCTACTTTAACAGTACTAAAGACCAATCAGAGAACATTTCTTGTCATCAAATTATGCTATTCACCACTGTTTTACATGTCTGTCTGTGTCATTGTGTGTGTGTGTGTGTCTGTACATACATGAGTGCTGCTTATTCCCTCCAGCAGTAACCTGGTGATCTCCGCCTGCCGATCAAACTCACTCTGAGCTATCCTCAGCTCTGTCTCCGTCTGAGGAACACACACACACACATACACACACGTTTCTAATCACAGGCAGGATAAATCCTGAACACGTAAAGGACACAGAGATCAGCTATGCCCACTCTTACCTGCTGGATCTCCTGAGCCCAGAACTGGCAGCATGAAGACACAGGAGCACGAGTTTAGTACACTGCTGTTTCATTTACAAACAAAAGCAAGAAAGCGTGCGGCTCATGCAGCTAACTCCGACACCATTGCACTGCATCATCCACTCAAACCTGGTTTTCACAGCTGCGTTCATTTCCTGTGTTTGTTTTACCCTCTGAAAGGTCAGTCTATCTGGTGAGGTGTGAAAGTGGACGTTCAGACTGGGGGCGCTATAAAGCAGCTCTACTCGTTTGTAAACTTCCTGTTTAAGGAAGTCTATAACATAGAAAGGGTTTCACACTACCTAATTATATATAAATATAATCTCAGACACTCACGGGACTGAAATGCGTAAAAATGTCCAGTCCGCGTATCTGCTGGTTACGATTATAATTCCATATAAATACTTCCAACATTCCACTGATTAAGATATCACACCTACGAGAGTCTCAGCTGGACGTACAAACTGAAAACACATCACTCAGTGGTGGAGATATTAAACACATCCCCTACTGGGGCTCCAGAGTGCTACAGCAGCAAGGTGCAGCATTACCACCGGAGAGTTTGCAGGTTCAAGTCTTAATTGATGCAGACAACCATCCACAGCTGGGAGCCCATGAGAGATGATTGGCTGTACTCCCAGAGACAGAGAGATGGCATACGATCTCTTCCCTGTCACTCACAAGCGACGTTAGCCAATCATGGGCGTCTCTGAGCTTGTTGAGGCGGACATCGCTTTCCTCCAGTGCGTTACACCATTTCTGAACGTGCATGTGCAGCAGGTCAAAAAAATGCCCTCAGCTGGCATCCCATGCTCTACAGGAACCACGTCCTTGTTGGTAAATGACGTGATGGGGAGGAATCCTGGACAAGTGCGAATCGACCATGGTAAAAATCACGGGGGGATTCAGGCAGAATGGCTAAAAATCCCAATGTGAGTGTGAATGAAACTTCTGACTCAGATCAGGGTGTGGCCTCAAGTGTGAAAGCTCCCTTCATCGTCGTCATCATCAACTATCAACTAAACCTAAAAATTATCCATATTTTACATAATCGTATCAGATATCAGCACACGACTCCACACAACACCACACACAATAAAGGTGAACACACACACACACACACAGAAGGTACACACACACACACACAAGGTATGCACACACACAAGGTGCACATGTACACACACACACACACACACAGAAGGTGTGGAAGGTTACTTCTTACTAAAGGAATAAAGAATCAAACCGTTTAAGAAACAGGAAGAAACATGGAATGATCGGGTGAGATAAACACACATGCGCTAACACACACACAGAAACATGAACACAGACAGAAAGGCCACGACAAACCTTTAGCCATTTGACATGCAAGAAGGTGAGCATGTAAGAAAACACGTACTCCTCTGCTGGCGAGGGGGCGGAGCTAAACTCCTGCTCGTTAAAGCAGACGACAGGATAGAACACACGTGGGTTAGAAAAGAGGAAGGGCGTGTTATCAGAGAAGAGCATCGTAGTCCTGATCTTAAAGCATCATCCACCCGAAATAATGATTTTATTTTAAACCCAGACAGTGGACCAATCAGATCGCATCGTTCCTTTAGTAGTAGTTTATTATAATAAGAGTGTATAACAGCATGTAGCAACAACATGAACATCAGGTTTATATTAATACACTAATTCAATAAATCAATAAACAAACAGAGAAACAGACAATTTTGTGTGTGTGTGTGTGTGTGTGTGAGAGAGAGAGAGAGAGAGCGAGACAGAGGGAGGAGTTACTCACTGCAGAGCGAGCGTCCGCTACTCGAGCTTTCTTTAGCCGTGTTTTGGCCGCGTCCAGGTCAAGGCGTTTCACCTGCAGCAGTTTGCGTTCCTTCTGTACAGATCACATTAATCACAACACCATCAGGTACGACTATGACGTCACACACTCTACATCGTTATTACAAACACTAACATCCAGAATCAAACAGATCAAAGCAAATTCATCTCAAATTATACTTTATATATCATTTTATATATGAAAGAAAACATCAATTTAAAAAAATACGAGAAATATTCATCCATTTATTCATTTTCCAAGCCGCTTAATCCTAATCAGGGTCGCGCGGAGGCTAGCACCCATCACAGATGACTTGAGGCGAGGGCAGGGTACACCTTCAACAGCTCGCAAGGACATTGCAGAGCAACACACACAACCATTCACACTTAGGAGTGATTTTGAACAGCCAATCAGCCTACTGTGCATGGTTTTGGACTGTGGGAGGAAACCAGAGTGCCTGGAGAAAACCCACACAAGCACGGGAAGAACATGCAAACGCTACAAAGAAACACCCTCACTGAGCCCGGGAATCGAACCCAGGACCTTCTTGCTGTGAGGTGGACGTGCTAACCACTCCGCCCCCATGCTGCCCTTCTAGATATATTCTACAGATAAATAATAATAAAGTGTAATATAATCAATAAATGAAGAGAAATAAAAAACATCATATAAATAACTATATATGAATATATTGTATATATGTTATTAAACATGAGCACCACAAATATTCTACAAGTAAAAATTATATTTTAAAATTAAAAGTAAAGAATTATTCATGAAATCAAAAAGTTTAGTGAAGTACTGACCCAGGGCTTAGTAATCGCGGACACTTGCTCTCTCTCTCACACACAGACACACACACACACGCATGGATGTGTTAAATAAGTGCGTTTTCTCACCGAGATGGTTTTATAATCTCCATCAATGAAGTTCCTGAAGGGCGTGAGGAAGTTAGTGGCGGTGCTCTGGATGAACTCTCGCTCCGAGCCACCGAGCTGCTTCTGCACCTCACCGCATTTAATTAGAGCACTGCCTGGAACACGGAGAAAACATCATCAACCACACACATCTGCTTCAAAATATCATTTAACTTCCACTTTTATCCACAAGTGGAATACAAATACCCCCGTACTCTCACCCACAGGGTTTTATTCCTCCCGTACGGTGAACACAGTCCGACCAAAAACAAAGAAACTCTCACTCTGTTATTTCACTGTTCCACCTGCAGCTTAGATTACGGTACACATTCACCATGGCACCATTTCAACAACCTTATACACGATTACAACAATGTCACAACATCGTTCTGTCCGGGGTCGCATTCATTTCTCACAGAGTATTCTTTACTCCATACAGGACAATAATTTAACTCTTCTGAAACACTGGAGCAGTTTTTCCACCACGTTTCTTCCAACATGCTTGTTTAAGAAAAGAGAAGCTACTCACTGCATCAGTTAGAGTTAAAAGCATTGTTACAGTTGAATCCTTAATCACTGCAGTAATCAACCAATCAAACGCACTGAAATATTTAATTTTCAAACCAAAACATCACCATATTTGGGATGAGTGGTGTATACCAGAGTGTAGTGTGACACTGTCATATTTCCATACAGCTATGATCTACTGGTGATCACGTGACCTGACGTGTGTGTTCCGTGCTTCGTGTAAATCGTTTTTTTTTTTACCGTATGCGGTTCCAGGTCCGAACTCGTGCCCAGCGTCGATCATGCTCTCCCCTAGCAGCTCGTGGTTGTTGAATCGTGTTGGGACTTTCCTGTCCAGCTTCTCGTACAGGAACTCCTCCATCCTCACGTCTGTTTAATTTACACACACACACACACACACACACACACACACACACACAGTGAGCACAATCACATGATCACCTCACGCTGCTCATTATTGCTCCAAACTCATCCATAATCAAACCCAAACCCTTCAGAGTCCTTCCACAGTTCATGATTTAATTTAGGGAACAAATCTAATTAAAAGTAATATTTATATCCTGAAAAAAGGGAATCAGTAAACAAACAAAAGTTTTATTTTAAAAACAAGATATTCATGTGTTTGCATGTTTGTTGATAAATAAAACACCTGTATATCATAAAATATATATATATTGATTGGGGGTTTTTTTGTATATTCCAAATGCAAAGTTTTCTTCAGTAAACAGTAAGATTATTAAAACATGGGGAGTGAATGAGGGTGAGTTTGATCAGGTGTTTTGGTGAATCGATGTATTTCGTCTTACTGGGGTTGGGCTGCAGTAACACCTCAGTCTGCTTCATGATCTTCTCCGTCCAGTGTTTCGTTGACTCCGATTTCAGCAGCAGGTTCTCCAGGTGAGCGTCTAACTCGGTTCTCTCCGCCTGCCCAAGTTTCTCCTCCGTAAACTTTAACATTAAATACATTATTAATAAGAAAAAAAATCTATCAGTTATTAATATAAACAGTTAAACATTTAAATCCTTCAGGTATGATATTCTAAGAATAATATCTGATTTAATGCATGAGGAGATGGTTTATTCATATTTGATATCAGACGGCTGTGGAGTCTCGGCAGGTAGTTCATACTGTTTTTTGATTTCAGATTTAATCTGAATAATTCTCTACTGCATCATAAACAGCAAATTCAACTCCAATAAAATTCATACACCATGTTTAAAACATTGTTTACTTTCTTACATCACTCATTAGATTACTCGAGTCTGATTGGTCAGTAATGGTATTCACACTTTGAAACAGCTTTGGGGCTGAAGGGTCGCTGGTTCGATTCCCGAACCAGCAGGAAAAATTTATAGTGGTGGGGGAGTGAGCTGCACCTTCCCCTCCTCCACATTCATGGCTGAAGTGCCCTTAAGCAAGGCACCTAACCCCCAACTCCAGGGGCCCCAATGTGTGTGGCAGCCCACTGCTCCGAGTGTGTGTGTGCGCTCTATAGCAAAATCACACACGCACACAATAAAGAGATCAAGTGTTAAGAAACAGAAGAAGGGATACGATTTCAAGAGAAATAAAAAGAGGGGTCATTAACACTCGCGTACAGGAGGAAACAAATGGATTCAGAAAGACACCGTGGATCCGACTGCATTTTAATTTCAAGAGATACCACAGTATTTCATCTTTATTTAATATACCTTGAACTGAATGGGCAACTTTAATAATGTGATTTAATTTTCATCTGTAAAGCATCTAATATATATGCATCTTCCAAATCAATTTATTATTAATCACTGCAAACACTTACTATTATTATTATTCATAATAATAATAATAATAACAATAATAATAATAATAACTCCACAGTGATGCTGTTCTTGCACACACAGTCCAGTGTTTTAATGTTAATGCCCCAGGTGTGTGTGTGTGTGTGTGTGTGTGTGTGTGTGTGTGTACCTTCTCACTCAGAAGAATCACAGGGTAAACACGGAAATATAACATGAATACAGATGAAATGAAAGAAATGAAGTTTGAAAGTTTACCTGAACCGCACGGCTGAGAAAAGTTCCAGCATCCGCTGCTAATCTCCTGACACTGAAATCCATCTTTGATTCCTTTATTTCTGTAAAATGATAATAAATAAAAATATAACTGAGCTCTCGGTGTCGGTTTATTCACTTCACCGTGCCGCTAGTCACTTACTTCACTTTAGCTAGTTAGCTTAGCAGCGGTTTATAACCACACACCTCGCTAATTCTGTCACTAATATATTGCTATTGTTGTTTATAATTATTTTATTTGTTATTATTATAAACTGGTTTAGTTTTGTGATGAAACGCTTTAATCCGAGTTAAACTGGATCAGTCCGACTGTGTTCCTGTCCTGTCAAAGCACTAGTTTCCGAAAGATTCCAGCGATAATGCTAATGCTAATGCTAAAACTCTGAAAAATCCGACTACAGCTGTTATAGGGAAGGGGGGAAGAAACGTCATACGCCCCGCCCCTTCTGTGTGATTGGCTAAAATCGAGGGCAGTCCTGTAATCCGATTGGCCCACTTGTGTTCTGTTTTCGTCTCAGACAGAACAGTACACAAGGATGAGCTCACGAGAATCTTCTCACGCCTGTTGTACAGCGACGTCATAGTCATGTTCATGTGAGATAAAAATTTTACGGCTAGTGTTACGGCTTGTGCAATAAAAAAAAAAAAAGAATAAATTATGAATAAATTGCAATATTATTAATGTAAAGAAGCTAAAACTAATTTATTTAATAGTAATGATATTAAAGTCTCTGTTTCCTTTAAAAGTACAAAAGTAGTAAACATTAATCATACACATGAGATAAACACTGTAAACAAAACAAATTCATGGTTAATTTTTTACCCAAAAGTTTCCTGGACAGGTTAAAGAATTGTTCTTGTTTTATTAATTATTAAAATGTAGGGGAATGTTATTAGATGTTATTAGACTGTCTCTTATTACACCCAGTTAAATATTTGATTCTGTTTGGTAGCTGTCTTTGTTTGTTTTTAAGATACTATTTTGTTGAATTGCTGGGTCTTCAGAATCAGTGACTGTGACAAACCATGAAGGTTTGTCCACCATTTTTAACCAAACGTTATCCTGAGTTTGAGAGGTGAATAATGTCCATCGTCCCAAGATAGGGAACCAATCAGATTGTGCCATTCCTGTAT
>JAQMYF010000008.1:11099348-11116510 GCA_030014195.1 Neosilurus mollespiculum
TCGGCTGAGATGGGCGCCAGCCTCCCCGCGACCCTAATTAGGATTAAGCGGTTTAGAAAATGAATGAATGAATGAATAGTGTTAGCATATGTGCATTTTGCTGTGGTCGAGTTAGTTAGCTTTTAAAGCAGTAGCAGCGCTAGTCATGAGTGTTTTTCTAGCAGTGTTACTATCTAAAAGTAATAATAATAAAAAAAAACATATTGGTTCTGTTTGTCCATGCTGATCTTCTCATCAGGTGTGTGTGTGTGTGTGTGTGTGTGTGTGTGTGTGTGTTAGAGAGAGGTCTGGCTGTTGTAGCATGTTTTCTGTGTCACATTAGCAGCTGCTGCTGCTTAAGAATAAATTTCCCCAACATCTAATCACACACACATGCACGCACGCACGACCGCACGTACACAAATGCTAATTTCAACTTCACAATACATTTCATGTCATGCTTTAATTACCTCAGGGGAAAAAAGGACAAGCTATGAAAACATGTGGACACACACACACACACACACACACACACACACACACTGCTGTGTCATCAGATTTTTGAAGGGCATCAGATGATGAATATAGAAATGTTTGTAAGTTTTGTGCAGAATGTTAAAGTTTATTCTGTGTACTAAAATTAGCAATTCGGAAAATTTGCAGGATGTTAACATGCTAAATGTGTGTTGTGTATAAAACAGTTTAAGATCTTATTTTTTTCATCCTTTCTTCTCAGTGTGTGTTTGTGTGTGTGTTTCCTCAACCAATACACAGTGTGCAATATCTTTTATTTAAAAGTACAGTAGACACTGCTCAGCCACACCATGAAACCCATGTGCAGGTGATTTTCTCATTCCAGTGGCACCTTTCTGGGGACAGGTGTATTACTCCACCCACAGGTTGGATATCCGAATGGATCAGGTAGATCCAGAGACGATCAGGGGTCAGGATCACAGATATTGCTTTGTCTCCCTAATAAACTCACCCAGGATCTCGTCCTCTGAGCTGAGCGTGAGGAGAAAACTCCTGAGCTTGTGGATTTATTTCCTGTTCACCTTCTGTTCTTACTGAGGACTTCATTCTTCTGACTCAGCAAAACTCCACCTGATTCACCACAACACACACACACACACACACACACACACACACACACACATGCACAGCACCTTAACACATACAGTGTGTTCAGACTTTAAGACTGATTTTTCTGGTTAGTAATAATTTCTATTCAAAATAGCAGGCGTCTTAGTGAGTTTATTAAAGGTGTGTTGCCGTGTGATTAAAATGGGGTCGTGTTCTCTGATCACAGAGTGAAATTAAAATTTTATTTTATTTCCCATCCTAATCTCCCGTTCTCTTTAATGCAGATGTTTTTACCTTATTAATAACTTACACTTAATTATTACACTCACATTCACACACTGCTGATATAAACACTTCTGTTTGTGTACAACTGACTCTGGGCGAAGGCAGGGTGCACCCTGAACAGCTTACCAGTCCATCACAGGGCCAACACACACACTCACACCTAGGGGCAATTTGGAACAGCCAATAGACCTACCCACATACAGCCCTAAACCCCGCCCCCACCAAGCAGGGCCGCCGGGGACCCACATGCAACCAGCGGTCCTACAAGCACATCAATGGTAATATACACACTGTCTGCTTTTTAACATGAATTACACAGCAACCACCAAGAAAATACTGCACTGAGTGACATTATAATATATACTGTAGTGTGCAGTGAAGATTATACACCACCACTTTTGTCTAAAGGGGCTCATAATTTTTTATTCTTTTTATTAGGAGCCCTTTTAGACAAAAGTGGTGGTCTATAATCTTCACTGCACACTACTGTGTGTGTGTGTGTGTGTCTATGTATATGTATATATATATACACACACACACACACAGTGGTAAATTAATTGTTGCTCTGGTTCTATAATTAATTTTTTTTTAAAAAAGGGAAAGAACCTTTAGTATATTATTCAATAAACACACACACACACACACACACACACACACACACACACCTTTGTATAGCAGGATATTGGCAGCATCTTCATTCAGACGACTGTTCTGTATAAAATGCATCCACAGCTCAGACACTCGTTAAAATACCTACACACTGTCATTTATTATTTTTTAAATAGTTCTACTATTTGAATACATTCAGCTTTCAAAACAAACAAAATATGATTTCCCTTTCATAATACATTTAGATACAATGCTTACTATTGCCATGCTATGATTATGTGGTAAAAATAAAGGGCAGTGACCATGTGAATAATAAACCAAAACATCACGATTTATCCACTTACAGACAACACATATTCACAGATGATTTCACTTTCCTTTGTTATTACTTTTTAAAAAATATATCAGTTACACACACGACTGCTTCATATGACTGATCACACAGGAAGTTACACAAATCTACAGAGTAAATGGGATGAAGATGGGCGTGTCCTAATTCAAGGAAAAAAACCATGATCCATACTACTCTAAGCCCCTCCCCTTTCAACAGTAACAGTGATCATGGTTTTACCCATTGAGTCGGCCAGCTCACCTCTCCCACAACCGACCACGCAGTGACCCTACACGATGCACACATGGTAAGCACCTCGCGTTGAATTTTGACATTGAGTGGACTGGGTGTAGCAGTGGGTGGTGCCAACACTTGGGCATGTAGTCAGTCATTTCACCTACACCCTACCATCAAGCATATTCACAACACACAGAAAGGAATTGCTTATTTTAAATAAAACAAAACAAAACAAACAGTGCTGTACTGTCATTACAAACAGAGCCATCAGAGTTAAGTGGGTGTGGTCTGTACACAGTAAAATGATTTACAGAATTTTTACTCTCGAATTTATGAATTAAAAGTGGACACACCCACAACATGGACTGTACCACGTAGTTATAGAACAGGTTGGGGGTGTTATTTTCATAGAAAGGGAGTGTTTTTCTACCTAAAAAAAAATTACAATTTTTTTACAACATTGTGCTCAATTTTTATTCCCTGCAAAGTTCACATTTACATCCTGTTCTGTTTTTGGTTTCTTCTGCACAGTAATTTATCTACAAACATTCAACAACAACAACATATTATTATTATTATTATTATTATTATTATTATTATTTAGGAACAATATCTCATTAGTGTCTTCGCTCTGTCTCAGAGACGCCATTTTTCTGTCCTGGAACTGATGTCGGTTTCGCAGCTGTTTTATGAACACAAAGAGCAAAACTGTGGAATTAAAGTATCTGTGATATGAAAACACGTCTGTTTATAAACACACAATGCAGCTGAGAAGTTTGGAAGCGACTATCACAATTACAGATTTTTCCAGAATGTTTCCCAGGTGTGCAGTGACGTCACTTCCTGTTACTGATATTCAGGGAGAACATTTTTCAGGTTGACATATTGAATCTGAATTAGTTTCTGAATAAAATGACTGGTGGGCTTTAATTTATGGAGCATTTAGCATACTAAATTTATACTAAATAACAGCACGGTCACCTAATGATGATGTCAGAGGGGGCATGATTAAAGCTAACTTGATCTACAGAAAATTTTATTTAAATAATGACTTTAATTTTCATGAATGTTTTAGGTGCTCCCAAATCTCCAGCATGCAGTATGTGTGTGTGTGTGTGTGTGTACTGTTTGAATGTTGTGTGTAGGTTGCCTGTGTGTTGTGTATAGTTTGTGTATATGTTATGTGTAGTTTGTGTGTAGTCTGTGTGTATGTTGTGTGGATATTGTCCTTCATGTTTAAACATTAGAACGGAGTGTACTCCCGTCTCTGCGGTTGCGTTCTTCAGTGTGGTGTTCAGTGTTCGTCCTTCACTCACAGAAGAGAGACACGAGCGAGAAAGTGAGTGAATAAAAGAGTGGCAGAGACGGAAGACGGAGACAGTCGTGTCCTGATCGAAGTTCCTCACAGGACCGGCCACCACTGCATCGCTCCATTTCACACAAAATTCCAGAAAATCCCGCAGGACAGCGACAGCGCTGGTGCTGAACACACACACCACCGTTCTGACACCGCAGCTGCACATCATCACACACTTGAGCTGAGAAGAGAAATGAGAAACACACACTCGAGGGAACAGTTACGATAAAAGAGGGAACATTCAGATCAGAGAAAAACATCATCACTGAGAGCAGGAAAAACGTTGAGAACACTTCAACAAGGCGCGGCTCTGATTACAGCTTCATGGATTGGGTGATTTGAGTTCCTTCAAATAGTTATTGTTATTGATATTTTTTTTCTTCTTGATATTGATAGTTTTTATTTTTATTCTTCACATATAGGACTACATACACTACATATTGTACTGTGTATGATTTTGTATGTGACAAATGAATTCGAATTTGAATAAGTATGTAAAATAGTGGGTGGAATCCATGCAACTTAGATGAGGTCATTACCTGAAAGTCAGGCTACATTTACAACTGTGGAAAAATTAATGTACTAAGGTTATTTCATATTCAGAAGTTTGAGGACGTGAAGCAAATGGTGATGTCATCACCCCCCTCTGGTTAACATGGTTATGTGACAGACGCTTGGAGATTTCGGAGGTTTGTTTTTGTTCCTCTGTAGGTCCTTAGCAGGATTTAAAAACTTTTAATCTGCAGATATGTGAAGTTTATTCAGTCGATGGGGTTTGAACGGCTTCCGCAAACCCCAGCGGAGCGCCTGAGTTCTGAGATCAGCATCTGTAGCTCAGATTAACGGATTTATTCACGAATAAAGGAAGGAGGCGAAAGTGTGAACATCACCAACAACGAGCTGTTTCTGTTTTATTAATTATTCAACATTTATTTATTCATCCATAGATTCGCTTTTCATACTGCATTTACCAGCAGGAGGCTGATCATCATTACCAGTTTATTATCTGAAACTACCAGTTTATTATCTGAAACTAAACACAAAAACATCTTTTACTTTCAGTTTTTTATTCAGAAAGATTAAAAAACAGAATAAAAGTTAAAGACGTGTGTTTAAAAGTTACTCAAGATTTACTCTTTTACAGTTTAAAGATGTCCGAGAGGCTCAAGTGTATAAAATATCATCAGAAATACTTTTATTTTGTTTATTATAAAGTATTGTTTATTAAATTTACATTTACACATTTATTATTTATTACTGGGCAGCTGTGGCCTGATAGTTAGAGAAGCGAGGTTGGGACCCAAAGGTTGCTGGTTTGATTCCTGGAGCAGCAGGAAAAGTTCCTCCACCTTCATGGCTGTAGTGCCCTTAAGCAAGGCACCTAATCACTGCTCTCCGGCGCCACAATGAGGCAGCCCACTTCTCCGAGTGTGTGTGCTCATTGTTTGTGTGTGTGTGTGTGTGTGTGTGTGCACGCTCACTTTGGTTGGATTATATGCAGAGCCGAATTTGCCTTTTGGAGTTAATACATTATATCAAAATAAATACAAATTTGGCTTTTTATAAATTTTGTTTTTATCTATAATTTTCTCTGCAGTTTTTTTCTTGTATTTTTTTAATTTCTTGAAAGCATTCTTTTTTTAATCCAGGCCTGGGGGGATTACATCAGCTCTTTCACTTAATACAATAAATCGATGGCCGTGTTTGTGTGTGTATGTGTGTGTGTGTTACCTTGATTTCGATTCGCGACTCCAAGAGATGAGACGTTTGGCCGACCTGAAGACGGGAAAAAAAGACAAAGAGACAGACAGAAAATTCAGGTAGACGGTTATACAGACAGACAGATAGAACCTGAGGAAGATGATAATTAAGGTGTGAGAGTTGGGGGACGTGTCTCACCTGCTGAAGTGCTTGGAACACCTGAAACAATACAAATAAAAATCAACAAAGAATTTTATAATCAAGAAAATTGAATTCAAATCAAATTCAGTCCACGGTGTGGACATGATGGCACCATCAACTTACACATCATTTTAATCATAAATACAGTCCAGTGACACCTACTGACAGTACCCACAATACACTGCGATACCATAAGAGCAACAGGTAGGTTTTTATTTCTTAGATTTAATTTATAACCTTTTTTCTAAAATATTTATTTAAATTTTTCCTTCATTTGTGTTATTATAGGCGGTGGTTACAGATTGTAGCAGAAGGGGGCGCCGGTGTGCTAAATCAAGTTAGCTAGTAATAACCTTGTGCCTTTACCATGCTGGATATCAAAGGATTTATTTGTAAAATATTTTTATGAAGAAAATAATAATAATAATCTGGTTTTGATGAAAGATTTGTCTCCCAGAAATCCTGAGTGTGTTTTATATGTATTCTAACCAGGAGTGTACCGCCTGTCACAGTCTCCGCTGTGGGGTTCTTTTGTGAGTGAGTGTGGGGGTAAATAGCGTGTGTGTGTCGGGGTGGGGTGGGGGACTTGATGGGGTTGCTTTTATGTGAAATGAAAATTTCAATTTCCTGTTTCATGACTCAGAAGAGAAAAGAGAGGAAAAAGAAAACAACCTGCATACAACCTGATAAATGATGAATATTAGTAAGAGGTTACATCCAAATTCTGAACTGAGCGTCAAGCTGGAACAAGAAATCATTTCCCCCAGAAAAAAATTAGACATATATAGAAATATTTAAACATAAATATCAGAGAGATGTTGATTCTCACCATCAGGGATGTGCAGTAATAATATTTTAAATTTGATGTTTAATGCTGCTGTGATACACTCGGACACACACACACACACACACCCAGGGGAGTGAATATGAGTTTGGATGGAGTTGATATTGAGTGTGTGAGCTCAGAGTTGAGGTTTCTCTCTTCCTCATATCAAGTTTTTAATAAACGGCTGTCAGTCTGAACGACACTGTGGTGAGACCAGGGCTTTATAGCAGAACAGAGGCACAGAGCTGTTATTAAAGCCACAACACACACAGACACACACACACACACACACACACACACACACACACACACTGCAGGTTTATTGGTTGTTTAAAGCCTCACACTTCCTATAGGTGACGCTTTCAGATTTCACATGGCGGAGACTTTGTGTGTTTCTTCACCTGAACAATTTCAGGACTTCACACACATCACCATACAGCTTCTTCCATACAGTTCCTTCTCTCTGTGATGGATGTAGGAGACGGTGTTTAGTGCAGATGAGCGTGTTCTTCTTCTGACTGTTTAAATGTGAGTTAATAACTGAGAGAGGAACGTGAGGAGCCGACTGCAGAGAAACTTACCGAGCAACAGCACTGATTTAAACCTGCAAAAATCAGACGTGTGATTTTGCAGACGCCACCTCACGCTGCGCTCGCGAACAGACAGGAAAAAAAACACGTGCTGTGTGTTAACTGAGTCGGAAAAAAATATTTATCACTTTCACAAACCTGAAACACAACTCTCTACAAAACTACAACTGAAAATAAAAATAGTTAGGTGTGTTGCCCTGCGATGGCCTGGCGAGCTGTCCAGGATGTACTCTGCCCTCGCCCAGAATCAGCTGAGATGGGCGCCAGCCTCCCTGCGACCCTAATTAGGATAAAATGGTTCAGAAAATGAATGAATAGGTAAGTGGGTTATTGGGTGGCATAATGGTGCAGTGGTTAGCACGTCTGCCTCACAGCAAGAAGGTCCTGGGTTCGATTCTGGGGCTCAGGCGTTTCTGTGCGGAGTTTGCATGTTATCCCTGTGCTTGCATGGGTTTCCTCTGGGTACTCCGGTTTCCTCCTGCAGTCCAAAAACATGCACAGTGGGCTGATTGGCTGTTCCATCCCTAGGTGTGAGTGTGAGTGTCAGTGGTTGTATGTGTTTCTACCCTGCAATGGTCTGGTGAGCTGTTCAGAGTGTACCCTGCCGTCGAGTTGGATGAGATGGACGCCAGCCTCTCCGCGACCCTAATTAGGATTAATTAGCTTAGAAAATTAATGAATTAAAGAATGAAGTGTGTTTTCATGTCAGAAAGAGTTCCAAGGGTTCTTTTTTGTGGAAACTAAGAAACATGAATTATCAGAAGAAGTCTTAAAGAACCCGTTTACTTCCTGTTTCAGTTTTCAGTGTTTTACACTGGCATGAAGTTAAGTAAAATTTACACACACTCGGAGGAGTTTTTCTAAAATGGATGCATGTCTAAGTTACACACTGGGACATGTGAGATTTTTATTGTACCGTATGGTATCATGTCATATCATATGGTATCACTATAGTAACCTGGCAAAATTATTTTTGAAAACATGTTTACACATTCACTTATTATATCCAGCTGAGGTGATGATTTATAACCAGCTAAAAACGATGCTAGTAAACAGCACTGTAAATCAGTAAACACTAAATAAAGTCAGAGAAGTGGAAACAGGTTTGTTATTCGATAATGATGTGTTAGCTCTGCCCTTCTGGAACTTGTATGGTAGCATTAAATTTAATTTAGTTAAGATTATTTGGTTTTAAATATGCAGTTAGACTAAATGCAAGTGTGTGTGTGTGTGTGTGTGTGTGTGTGTGTGTGTGTGTGTGTGTGTTACTCACACACGTTAGCTGTGCCCTTGGGAATGGGTAGGTACGACCCCGGACTCCATGCTCGGCCCTGATAGTGTCTTTTACATCGTGAACAGTCGGGTCCTGTCGTGTTGTGTTCACACTCACAGCTCAGCTTCCCTTTACCAAACACACATGAGTTGGCATGAAGGTTACACCTACACCTGAGAGGAGAGAACACACACACACACACACACACACGTGTTAAAAACAAATGATTAAGAAAATCTGATGTGTGTCAAATCACTTAAGTGTTTTATTCCTTTTAGGCCAAAGCGATTTTCAAACAATTACATTCTTAATTAAGTAAAACCTCATACTTTTTACTTTAGTGTCAGAGCTGCTGTTATACAACATGAATCACCTTCTGACCAACACAATCCAGAACTCAGCACCTTCTGACCAATCACAATCCAGAACTCAGCACCTTCTGACCAATCACAATCCAGAACTCAGCACCTTCTGACCAAACACAATCCAGAACTCCGCACCTTCTGACCAATCACAATCCAGAACTCAGCACCTTCTGACCAATCCAAATCCAGAACTCCACACCTTCTGACCAAACACAATCCAGAACTCCACACCTTCTGACCAATCAATCCAGAACTCAGCACTTTCTGACCAATCACAGTCCAGAACTCAGCATCTTCTGACCAAACACAGTCCAGAACTCCACACATTCTGACCAAACACAATCCAGAACTGCGCACCTTCTGACCAATCACAGTCCAGAACTCAACACTTTCTGACCAATCACACTCCAGAACTCCACACCTTCTGACCAATCCCAATCCAGAACTCAACACCTTCTGACCAAACACAATCCAGAACTTCACACCTTCTGACCAGTCACAATACAGAACTCCACACCTTATGACCAATCACAGTCCAGAACTCAGCACCTTCTGACCAATCACAGTCCAGAACCCAGCACCTTCTGACCAAACACAATCCAGAACTCAACACCTTCTGACCAATCACAATCCAGAACTCCACACATTCTGACCAATCACAGTCCAGAACTCAGCACCTTCTGACCAAACACAATCCAGAACACAGCACCTTCTGACCAATCACAATAATGAACTCCACACCTTCCGACTAATCACAGTCCAGAACTCAGCACCTTCTGACCAATCACAATAAAAAAAATGTGCATGATTTAAAATTGTCTCAAATTGTTTTTGTTTTCTGAAGATTAAATTTTAACTGAAGCACAAAATCTGAGACTTTTATTTAAACATATTAAATAAATTTCACTGTTATTAATTTTCTCGCCTGATTCACGATGAGGAATTTGTCAATGTCCCTGTAAGCAATACAGTGTGTGGTAAAAAACTTGTGTTATATTCCATGTTTTTACTCTCGTTATTGTTCAGTGTGGTTTTTATAAATGCAGCTTTTAGTCCCTTGCTGTGAACTCAAGCCACACCATCAGAAATCCATCCACTTCTTGTTGAGTTGAAAATTTCTCTCTCACACATGCTGAAAAACTGTGCAGGGATTTTCATTTCATTTCAGTCTGATGATGCTACGCTAACATGGTCCCGGTAATGGCATATAAACAATCAGCAGCAGATGTTGTCTTATGTGTTTGTCAGTGCAAAGCTAAATCAGGCTAATCGTTAGCATGCTGTGTTTTGATTTTACTTTAACCTTTAATGTGATTATACAGTAATATAATAACAGATATTTCTGTATTAACAGAACAACTGGATATCAGCTTTCATCACTTTCTAATAACATAGTCAATCCAGTATGTTATTCATACATCCAGTATGTTATTGTGTAGTGTAATAAGTGCAGTGATTAGCATACAGCTTTATCGCTTTACATAAATGAGCACTTCAAACTGACATTACAGAAACGTTTACATTAAATAAACGTCATGATGATGTGCAGTGACGTGATGATTAGCAGCTACAATGTGTGATTTCATGGAGGCTAAAATTACTGTTAATTATTGCTAATTTTGCTACTTAGCGCTGCTTTCTGACCTTTTCTAAATGTGATTGCATGACATCATTTCAACATGGAAACACTCAAAATTTTGCTTTTAATTTTTTTTGTTTACATTAAAAATAACCAAGTGCTAATTAAGTTTATATTAGGGAAGGCAAGTTTATTTATATGGTACATTTCATACACAGAGGCAGTTCAATGTGCTTTACAAGAATAAAATCATTCTTTCATCCATTTTCTGAACTGCTTAATCCTAATTAGGGTCACGGGGAGGCTCATCTCATCCTGTATAGACCACGCCCACCTTGGTTTGTATAAATACAGATAGAAAGGGTGCTTCTGTGTTACAGCACTAAAGCCTTATGAAAGTATTGTGCACTAAAAACTAAAAAAAGTATTGGCACGTGTAGACTGTAAAGCTACATTACCCATCAGCCCCTGCTCACTTGATTTGGTCACATTATCCCTAATCACTCTCAGCTGGGTGTTGTTAAGCCTGTTACCATAACTATTTAACTTCGAAATTTTCTGTCCCACCAGACTTCTGAGAGAGATAGAGAGAGAGAGATAGATAGAGAGAGAGAGAGAGAGAGAGAGAGAGAGAGAGAGATAGATAGATAGATAGATAGATAGATAGATAGAGATATGTCTCATGTCTCTCCTCTGATCCTGAAGCCGATAATGGTCAGATTTTTGGTAATTTCTTTATCACTGATGAAATTTAAAAAAAAATGACCGTGTATCATTCCTTGACCTTGAAAGAATACAGACTACACACTCACACACACACCTGATGGAGAGAGATCAAGAGAGCATAAAGAGAAAAGGAAAAAGAGACACTGAGAAACAGAGTGGAGGCGGTGAGAGTGAATCTCTTTGTCAAGGTGATGTGATGTCACAGTCAGTCTTCAAAAAATATTCACCTTTCCTTCAACACCAGTAACACAGCTCAGAGACAGAGAAAAGTTCTGGAGTTAAAAGGTTCTGGAGGAACGAAGGGTTCGTTATAATGATCTCTAATCATGTGAAAGTATATTTGTGAGAAAATCTTCAGCAGCATCAACCACTTCCTGCTTTTAATACATCAAAGTAATACGACACCCCCAATGGCCTTCATTACCACACACACACACCCACACACACACACACACACACATACACACACACACACACACACACACACAGAGGGATTAGTGTTACAGAATTAGCAGAGTCTCTTCAGATCTGTATTATTCACTGTAATTACTCAAACATCTATAATTCATCACACACTCAACTCCATCGACCCTGAACATCTTAAATGTGTGTGTGAGTAGGTGTTGTGTTATAACGCATGTTGTGTTGTTTATCATCACCACCACCATTACTACCATCACTACCACCATCATCACCACCATAATCATCTTCACCACCACAATCATCACCATCACCTTCACCACCATCATCACCACCACCACCATCATTACCACCATCATCACCACCATCATTATCTCCACCATCACCACCACCATCATTACCACCATCACCATCATCACCACCTTCACCACCATCATGATCACCATCATCACCACCACTATAATCATCTTCACCACCACCATCATCACCATCACCATCACCTTCACCACCATCATCACCATCACCACCATCATTATCTCCACCATCACCACCACTATCAAGATCACCATCATCACCACCACCATCATTACCACCATCACCATCATCATTACCACCTTCACCACCATCATGATCACCATCATCACCACCACCATTATCATCATCACCACCATCATCATTAATGCCATCTTCATCATCACACCATCATCACCATCATTACAATCATCATCATCACCATCATTATCATCATCACCATCATTATCACCACTATCCTGTCGGTTACAGCTGTACTCTTGTACATGACGCTCTGATGTAGATTCCTTTCTGTAAATATTAAATGTCTCAATACAGAACGGTTGATAACATGTTTATTTATTTTTTGGTATTATGGTAAAAATTTTATGCTGGAAAAAAAGAAAATGTTTGAAATGTCTTCTCACCTGCCTTGGACTTTGATGTCTGAGATGGCGTAAAAATATCTGGACAGGTTGTCCTCGTCCACCGTCGTGGCTCCTGTCGCGGGCCGTAAAAGTCTGACTCGTAAATCTGTCAGTGTAAAAAAGTCCCTCAGGTTTCTGGTGGTGTCTAACTGTCCGTATAAAGACGCCAAGTTGTGCAGGCGCGGGCCGGCGAACAGCGCAAAACGTTCTTTGATCTCAAACCTCACCATTTTATCATATTTCCAGACGTAACCTCGAGAATAATCTTCGGTACAGATGATGTCCAGCAGCGTGCCTTGGGAAATCTCACGCACTGACCTTGGTTCCATGGTGAAGGCATCCAGGCAGTCGGTGGCGTAGAACTGGTACGGCTGCCACGTTCTCCCGTAGTCCAGAGATTTCTCCAGAACCATCTGCTCGGGTCGACCCGATTCGAAGGTGATCACAATGTCGTCAGTCAGCTCGATGGTTTTGTCCCACGACAGTGTGATGTTCACCTGCAGGGGTTTTGGATATTTTTTCCACGTGGTCGACTGCCAAAACGTCGTCGGGTTTCGACCCTCAACGTCGAACATGAGCTCAGGATGGTGAGCAAGTTCCTCTGTCTCGGCGTCACATTCGTTATTGCACATGTACGGGTTCTCCTGCAGACAGCAAGAAATTTTAGAGTGCAGAGTTAAGAGCTATCACAGCAAACTCTGAGTGAAGCAGCTCGCCAGTCCATCACAGAGCAGCACACACCCACAATTCATATCCAATTCACACAAATTCACGCCCACACTCACACCTAAGGGCAATTCGGAACAGCCAGACCAGAACAGCCTAACGTGCATGGCTTTGGACTGTGGGAGGAAACTGTATTACCCAGAGGAAACTCATGTAAACAGAGGGAGAACAGGCCAACTCCACACAGCAATGCCCTCACCAAGCCCGGGACTCAAGCCCAGGACCTTTGTGCTGTGAGTGGACGTGCCCGTGCTAACCACTACACCTCTTATTTTTAATAACAGAATTTAAAAAAACATTTAGCTGTGAAGCATCATGGGATATAAATTAAAACCTTAATGTGTGTAGCTTTTTCTTCTTGTCTCATACAGAAAACTGAAATAATAAATATTTATTAAAATCTCTTACAGCAAATATTATGATTTAATCCTTTGTTTATATCGTGAGCAGTCTGTAATAATCTGATAATGAGTAGTGATGCATTCTGGGTATTAACAGTTTAACCTCAAATAACTTCAGTAGCTTCATTTCCAGCCTCATTAAACATCTTTAATCACAACGTTATTTATAATAAACACTCATACCATCCCTTAGTAATAATTCCTACTTTCTTAAAAACATTTTTATTTTTACATCTTCTTCATCCGTTGGCGTTCACTCCTGATTCTTTCATTCATTTAATCTCATTCACAAAATGTTTTCCTTAATTATCACATTACCATCTTGAAGAATAACGCTGTTAGAGAAACAGTAAATAAACAGCATCCAGTCGTTTCATTTCAGCTGAAGTGACTCATCGTGGATCTGATGAACTGTTCACAGGTTTATGACATCATTCATCTCTGATCTGCTCTGAGAAGTTTGTTTCCACTCCAGTATTTAAATGTTTTATTATTACTATTATTATTATTATTAATAATAATAATAATAATAATCATCATCATCATTATTATTATTATTATTATTATTATTAATTAATCAATCAATCAATTAATTAATTATTTTATTTATTTATTATAGAGTTCATCAGGAGATTTCTCTTTAAAGGAAAATATTTATGAAACATGTTTACAGTCTGTTTTTTCCCCTTGATTTTATTTCCTGATTGCTGCATTGATCGTAACAGCACTGAGATCAATCACACGATGAACTGAGGTAAGATATCAATGCATGAAAATAAATTAAATTAAAATGCAGTGTTGAGTTTAAGGATGATTCATATTAGAGATATTTCTTTATTCATTTATTTGTTTGTTTATTGGCTGAACCACTTAATCCTATTAAGGTTGTGGGAAGCCAACTCTGGGTGAGGGTGGGTACACCATGAACAGCTCGCAAACCATTGTTGGGCCAACACACACAGGGCCGGATCTACTAAAGGTTTGCATGTATAAAAACGTGTGCAAACTCATTGCACACGCAAAAAAATGTACAAACTGATTTACTAACAGTGCACACTAAGGACTGCCTCTTGCAAAGGTGCAAAATATCATGTCTGCATCCAGTTAGTATGTTTTCCTCAATGAATATGCAACATGGGGCTTTTACACGCAATTGTGCTGGGAGGAGAAAATGTAAAAATGTTATTTTAGCACACGCAAAGCAATTTATCAAACCTGAAAGCAATTTTGCCAATACAAACTGCGTGTATATTTAACACGTCTCAAAGTAACATGCAAACGGTTTGTATGCGTAATTGCGCACACAAGGCTGTGGTTATTGTGGCGAGAAGGAGACATCGATGCCGAGAAGGCATTTTTCACCCTCATATGAACTTTTGGAATGAAAGAGGAAACAGTCATTAAAACATGACGCCTATCCAGCCTTGCAATTTTGGAGCTGCTGGAGGAGTTCAGAGTCGCGCAATACCTCCGCATGGAGCAAGGACCCAATTCTGTGGGGAGGCAGACATGCAGCAGTCTCATTCAAAATCACTTCTTGGGGTATGCATTTATTTTTCTATTTTCATTCAATATGTAATGCAGAAAAACACCTTGATTAAACATGTGTTGTAGATTAGAATAATAGTGCAAGACCGTTCCCTCTGGCCTAGTGTGACTAACTAACTAACTAACTAACTAACTAACTAACTAAATAAATAAATAAATAAATAAATAAATAGTATTTAGGAGGTAAATTAATTTTTCATTTATTAAATTATATCTTCTCAGAAAAAAAAGTTACTTTTATTTAAACCCTCATTTAAATAGCCGTGTCTCCAACACGTATGCACTTGTTGTCATTTACGCAATCACTCTTAGTAAATCACCCGCAAACCGCAGTTTCACCCCACACGCAAAATTCTAGACTGCGCCGCAAATTAGTACACGCAAATTGGGATCTTAGTAGTTCTGGCCATATGTATGTTTGCCCGTTTGTATGGTATGTATGTATGGTATGTATGGTATGTATGTATGTATTTGTGCCCGTAGTGCCCATAATGCCCGTTTGCCCGTAGTGCCCATTTGCCCATAGTGTCTGTAGTGGTTATCTTGAATGCCATGATGTACCAGGGGAACATAAAGCACAAAGGTCATGTAGACTTGTTTAGTAAATAGCTTTATTATATGGAATCCACGGTAGACGCAATCTGATTGACTGTTAAAGAGTCCAGAATCTCCCAGCACAGACCTGTCAATACGATTTTTCTTTGGCCCACCAGCACTCAGCTAAAATACAAACTTCAAATAAAGTCAATTCGTGCCCCCCCACCCCTTCTTTTCCTTCCTATTTAAAAAAAATACAAATAAAAAATCTAATTAAATTCATCAGAGAAATGAACTCTGATGGCCATTTTCCATTCATCCACACAACCATTTCACAGCCAGCATGAACAGGGTTGGCGTGGCGTGTTGCATACCGAACATAAGCACTGAGCTTGCTATTGCTCAGTCAATACCTCAAAGCCTCTGTATACTGTTTGCCCGTTGTGCCCGTTTGCCTGTTGTGCCCGTAGTGCCCATTTGCCCATAGTGGCTGTGTGCCCGTGTGCCCGTGTACCCATTTGTATGTATGTATGGTATGTATGGTATGTATGTATGTGTACCCGTTTGCCCGAAGTGCCAGTTTGCCCATAGTGCCCGTAGAGCCCGTTTGCCCTTAGTGCCCATTTGCCCGTAGTACCCATCTGCCCCTAGTGCTCGTTTGCCCATAGTGCCCGTAGTGCCTGTAGCATTCACATTCACACTCACATCTAGGGGCAATTTGGAACAGCCAATTAGCCTAATGTACATGTCTTTGGACTGTGGGAGGAAACCAGAGTACCTGGAGGAAACCCACACAAACACAGAGAGAGCATGCAAACTCCAAACAGCAACACCCTCACCAAACCCGGGACTCGAACCCAGGACCTTGTTGCTGTGAGGTGGACGTGTTAACCGCTACACCACCTTGCCTCCCCACTTTAGAAATTTTCTCACATTACTAAAGCATAAACTTAAATGAATTCTCTCTTAAAATAAATAATAGTTTTTAATTAATTAGATTGTGAGTCGTTTTAATGGTTTGTTTTAAACTTTCTGTTTATTTTGATGTGTTTATGAGAACAGCTGCAGTTTACACAGAATTATATTTATAATATAATTTTATTAGTTCAGTGTCATTAAAGACATTTTGCAATAAATGACAATGAAATCTTTGTGTTGATGTTTATCACCCCATTATTTTCATTAATAAATCTTTATTGTTTGATAATAAAGAGACCAGCTGTGCGAGTAGCGTCTCCCCCGACGAGTCTATCCTTAATGTCATTCTCTTATTCATCTCGGCCTCAGACCTCACTGATATTCAGATCAGACTTGCATAGATTTCTCAAAATAATCATAAAAAAGGTGAAAAAAAAATTCACAGCAAAACGTGATATGATGACATCATAACCCAGACAGAGAGACAATTTCACACGATTTATAAACATGGATGGATTCACCTACCAAACAA